>ML661344.1:8182309-8211653 GCA_007570785.1 Antilocapra americana | reverse complement strand
TTTTCCGGTTTTTTTTTAAGTATTTTTGAGAACCCAGTCTTTACTCTAGATTTTTAATCTTTGCTCATTAGTACCTGGTATCAACTTTGTACCTTTCAAGATCCAAGCACCAGTACCCACTGCTACCTGGGAATGAGATCATTGGCTTGACTGCTTTCTCCCCATTCTTATCTCTTGCTAGTAACAGTGAGGAAACCTAGACTCACCCACCAGAAAACCACACAAGCCTTTCCACCCAGGAAACTTCGACAAACCACGCATCCAACCCCTCCCATAGAGAGGAATCCCCACAGTAAAGGGACAACACAGCAAGATAAACAAGATGAAAAGGCAGAGAAATACCCAGCAAGTAAAGGAACAGGATAAATACCCCCTAGACCAAACAAAAGACGAAGAGATAGGAAGTCTACCTGACAAAGAATTCCGAATAATGATAGTGAAAATGATCCAAAACCTGGAAAATAAGTTGGAATTACAGCTCAATAACCTGCAGGCAAGGATTGAGAAGATGCAGGTAAGCTTTAACAAAGATTTAGAAGAAATGAAAAAGAGACAAAATACAATGAATAATGCAATAAATGAGATCAAAAACACTCTGGAGGGAACCAACAGTAGAATAACAGAGATAGAAGACAGAATAAGTGAGATAGAAGACAGAATGACAGAAATAAATGAAACAGAAAGGAAAAATGAAAAAAGAATTAAAAGAAATGAAGACAACCTTAGAGACCTCTGGGACAATATTAAACGCACCAATATTCGAATCATAGGAGTCCCAGAAGAAGAAGACAAAAAGAAAGACCATCAGAAAATTCTTGAAGAGATAATTGTAGAAAACTTCCCTAAATTGGGGAAGCAAATAGCCACTCAGGTCCAAGAAACACAGAGAATCCCAAATAGAATGAACCCCAAGCGGGACACCCCAAGACACATATTAATCAAATTGGCAAATATCAAATACAAAGACCAAATATTAAAAGCAGCAAGGGAGAAGCAAAAGATAACTCACAAGGGGAATCCCATAAGGATAACAGCTGATCTCTCATCAGAAACGCTTCAGGCCAGAAGGGAATGGCAAAACATACTTAAAATCATGGAAGAAAACAATCTACAACCCCGACTACTCTACCCAGCAAGGATCTCATTCAAATTTGAAGGAGAATTAAAAATTTTCTCAGACAAGCAGAAACTGAGAGAATTCAGTAATACCAAACCAGCCCTCCAACGAATGCTAAAGGATCTTTCCTAGATAGGAAACACCGATGGGATAGATAATCTGGAGCCCAAAACAATAAAATAAATGGCAGCGGGATCATACTTATCAATAATCACCTTAAATGTAAACGGGCTGAATGCCCCAACCAAAAGGCAAAGATTGGCCGATTGGATACAGAAACAAGACCCCTATATATGTTGTCTACAAGAGACCCACCTCAAACCTAGGGACACATATAGACTGAAAGTTAAAGGCTGGAAAAAGATATTCCATGCAAATAAAGACCAAAAGAAAGCAGGAGTGGCAATACTCATATCTGATAAGTAGACTTTAAAATAAAGGCAGTGAAAAGAGATAAAGATGGACATTACATAATGATCAAAGGATCAATCCAGGAAGAAGAAATAACAATTATAAATATTTATGCACCTAACATAGGAGCTCCACAATATGTAAGGCAAATGCTAACAAATATGAAAGGGGAAATCAACAACAACACAATAATAGCAGGAGACTTTAATACACCACTCACACCAATGGACAGATCAACTAGACAGAAAAGTAACAAGGAAATTCAAACTTTAGATGAAACAATAGACCAACTAGACCTAATTGATATCTATAGGTCATTCCACCCCAAAACAAGGAATTTCACCTTTTTCTCAAGCGCACACGGGACCTTCTCCAGGATAGATCACATCCTGGGCCATAAATCTAACCTTGATAAATTCAAAAATATTGAAATCATCCCAAGCATCTTTTCTGACCACATGCAGTGAGATTAGATATCAACTACAGGAGAAAACCTCTCAAAACTTCCAACATATGGAGGCTCAACAACACACTGCTGAATAACCAACAAATCGCAGAAGAAATTAAAAATGAAATTCAGTTATGCATGGAAACGAATGAAAATGAAAACACAACAGCTCAAAACCTATGGGACACTGTGAAAGCAATGCTAAGGGGAAAGTTCATAGCAATACAAGCTCACCTCAGGAAACAAGAGAAAAATCAAATAAATGACCTTACTATACACCTAAAGCAACTAGAAAGGGAAGAGATGCAGAAGCCCAGGTCTAGTAGAAGGAAAGAAATCTTAAAGATCAGGGCAGAAATTAATGCAAAGGAATCAAAAGTGACCATAGCAAAAATCAACCAAGCCAAAAGCTGGTTCTTTGAGAAGATAAATAAAATTGACAAACCGTTAGCCAGACTCATCAAGAAACAAAGGGAGAAGAACCAAATCAACAGAATTAGAAATGAAAACGGAGAGATCACAACAGAAAACACAGAAATACAAAGGATCATAAGAGACTATTATCAGCAACTATATGCAAATAAACTGGACAACCTGGATGAAATGGACAAATTCCTAGAAAAGTACAACTTTCCAAGACTAAACCAGGAAGAGATAGATAATATTAATAGACCCATCACAAGCATGGAAATTGAAACCGTAATCAGAAATCTTCCAAAAAACAAAAGCCCAGGACCAGATGGCTTCACAGCTGAATTCTACCAAAAATTTAGAGAAGAGCTAACACCTATTCTACTCAAACTCTTCCAGAAAATTGCAGACGAAGGTAAACTTCCAAACTCATTCTATGAGGCCTCCATCACCCTAGTTCCAAAACCTGGCAAAGATGCCACAAAAAAAGAAAACTACAGGCCAATATCACTGATGAACTTAGACGCAAAAATCCTCAACAAAATTCTAGCAAATAGAATCCAACAACACATCAAAAAGATCATACATCATGATCAAGTAGGCTTTATCCCAGGGATGCAAGGATTCTTCAATATTCGTAAATCAATCAATGTAATACACCACATTAACAAATTGAAAAATAAAAATCACATGATTATCTCAATAGATGCAGAGAAAGCCTTTGACAAAATTCAACATCCATTTATGATAAAAACCCTCCAAAAAGCAGGAATAGAAGGAACATACCTCAACATAATAAAAGCTATATATGACAAACCCACAGCAAACATTATCCTCAATGGTGAAAAACTGGAAGCATTCCCCCTGAAATCAGGGACAAGACAAGGGTGCCCACTCTCACCACTACTATTCAACATAGTTTTGGAAGTTTTGGCCACAGCAATCAGAGCAGATAAAGAAATCAAAGGAATACAGATTGGAAAAGAAGAAGTAAAACTCTCTCTGTTTGCTGATGACATGATCCTCTATATTGAAAACCCTAAAGACTCTACGAGAAAATTACTAGAGCTAATCAGTGAATATAGCAAAGTTTCAGGATACAAAATCAACACACAGAAATCCCTGGCATTCCTATACACTAACAGTGAGAAATCAGAAAGAGAAATTAAGGAAACAATCCCATTCACCATCGAAACAAAAAGAATAAAATACTTAGGAGTATTTCTACCTAAAGAATCAAAAGACTTGTATATAGAAAACTATAGAACACTGATGAAAGAAATCAAGGAGGACACAAACAGATGGAGAAATGTACCGTGCTCATGGATTGGAAGAATCAATATAGTGAAAATGAGTATACTACCTAAAGCAATCTATAGATTCAATGCAATTCCTATCAAGCTACCAGAGGTCTTCTTCAAAGAATTAGAACAAATAATTTCTCAATTTGTATGGAAATACAAAAAACCTCGTATAGCCAAAGCAATCTTGAGAAAGAAGAATGGAACTGGCGGAATCAACCTACCTGACTTTAGGCTATACTACAAATCCACAGTCATTAAGACAGTATGGTACTGGCACAAAGACAGAAACATAGATCAATGGAACAGAATAGAAAGCCCAGAGATAAATCCACGCATCTATGGACACCTTATCTTTGACAAAGGAGGCAAGAATATACAATGGAGAAAAGACAACCTCTTTAACAAGTGGTGCTGGGAAAACTGGACAGCCACTTGTAAAAGAATGAAACTAGATCACTTTCTAACACCATACACAAAGATAAACTCAAAATGGATCAAAGATCTAAGCATAAGACCAGAAACTATAAAACTCCTAGAGGATAACATAGGCAAAACACTCTCTGCTATAATCCAAAGCGGGATACTCCATGACCCACCTCCCAGAATATTGGAAATAAAAACACGAATAAACAAATGGGACCTAATTAAAATTAAAAGCTTTTGCACAACAAAGGAAACTATAAGCAAGGTGAAAAGACAGCCTTCAGAATGGGAGAAAATAATAGCCAATGAAGCAACAGACAAACAATTAATCTCAAAAATTTACAAACAACTCCTGCAGCTCCATTCTAGAAAAATAAACAACCCAATTAAAAAGTGGGCCAAAGAACTTAACAGACATTTCTCCAAAGAAGATATAAAAATGGCTAACAAACACATGAAAAGATGCTCAACATCACTCATTATCAGAGAAATGCAAATCAAAACCACAATGAGGTACCACTTTACACCAGTCAGAATGGCTGCCATCCAAAAGTCTACAAGCAATAAATGCTGGAGAGGATGTGGAGAAAAGGGAACCCTCTTACACTGTTGGTGGGAATGCAAACTAGTACAGCCACTATGGAAAACAGTGTGGAGGTTCCTTAAAAAGCTGCAAATAGACCTGCCATATGACCCGGCAATCCCACTGCTGGGCATATACACCGAGGAAACCAGAATTGAAAGAGCCACGTGCACCCCAATGTTCATCGCTGCATTGTTTACAATAGCCAGGACATGGAAGCAACCTAGATGCCCATCAACTGACGAATGGATAAGAAAGCTGTGGTATATATACACAATGGAATATTACTCAGCATTAAAAAAAAATTCATTTGAATCAGTTCTACTCAGGTGGACGGAACTGGAGCCTATTATCCAGAGTGAAGTAAGCCAGAAGGAAAAACAACAATACAGTATACTAACGCATATATATGGAATTTAGAAAGATGGTAACGAGAACCCTGCATGCGAGACAGCAAAAGGAACGCAGATGTATAGAAGAGACTCGAGGACTCTGTGGATGAGGGCAAGGGTGGGGTGATATGGGAGAATGGCATTGAAACATGTTAATTATCATATGTGAAATCAATCGCCAGCCCAGGATTGATGCTCGGGGCTGGTACACCGAGATTTCCCGGAGGGAGGGAGGAGGGAGGGAGGAGGGAGAGAGGAGGGAGGGAGGAGAGAGGGGGGTTCTGGAGGGGGAGCATATGTACACCCATGGGGATATCATGTCATTGTATGGCAAAACTAATAAAAAAAAAAAAGTTAACTGGAAAGGCATAGGTAGCTGCTGTAGACTTCATAGAAGAAGCATTTGTAGGTTCTTAGACTTGAAGTTTGATTTAAAAAAAAAAAAGTACCTTTTCGTGTGGCAACGGTTGTGTGTTCATCAATGACTAGGTTTCTTCCATGGGATGTATACAAAAATGGAATTGATAAGACATACTTTTAAAATTACCCTTTCCAACATCACCTTTTAATAAAAGAGCTTTGACTCTTTAGTTAAAACAAATGAAAACTTCTGGATGGAATAAGTAGTGGTAAGGTAACCTTCAGCAAATCTCGTGGCTTAATACAGCTCCTTTCTCAACTCCAGACACCAGGGCTCTCCTCCCCTCCCTAGATGTTGACTGATTTATGGAAGCCATTTATGAGTAACTCTACAGCAGCCTGAATTATTTGCTATCCCTTTCATTTTTCAATTATTTGTTTTAAGTTTGTTTCTGGATGGTGATTTCTGTGAGTATAGGGAAAATTTATCATATAGCTTGGAATTGTTAAAGAAAAAATTATTCATGACACTGGTTAAATAAAAGTAAGGCAGAGTTTATTCAGAATATTCAACTATCATGATAGAGCTGGGGACCAAAGCAAGGGGGTATTATAGGGCAGGAGAGACACTGGACCCAACTCTGAATACAGGAAAAAGTGGGAATTTATAAAAAAAGGAGTGGGGTGCATGGGGGCAAAGGAGTCAGGAAATGGAAAATTACTAAAAAGAAATTTTAAATAATTTTAAATTATTAAAATTTAAATTAAATTAAAATTTTAATAATGTAAATATCAGGGGTAAAAAGAATTCTAGCTAAAGTGATCTAACAGGATTCTTCCTGAAGGCAGACTTGAGTGATAAGACATCACCTGGAGATTAGAGTTTGAGGGACCAAATTGACTTTATTATCTGAAGTCAATCAGATAATAAAGATGGTATATTCTGGTTAAACTGACTTACCGGTGTTTTTGCTAAAATGTGGTAATACAGAGACCAAACAGAAATCCAAAGTCAAGACCTAGTTGAAAAATAGCTCAGAAGAGCCTGATTAGAATTTGGTTAAAGAAAGAATTTTTGACACCGTATCTCCAAATCCTAGCATTGTACTGGTAGATGTTTAATGAATATTTGTTAAATTAATTATCTCCATACTGGACAATGTTGGTCAAATGCAATGATTTCAGTTTTGGTAGAATTAGGGTTTAGATAGTCTTTCTAACAGTACTTGATCAACAAGTTATAGTGTTACTTACTATCATTCTTCATTTGTGATAATAAAATAAAGGATAACCAACAAGGACCAGGAAATTCAAGGAATCCCTGTGTGTATGGCACAGGGAATTCTGCTCAATGTTACAAGCAGTGGCAGCCTGGATGGAATTTGGGGGAGAATGGATATGTGCGTATGTATGGTGGAATCCCTTTGCTGTCCACCTGAAACCATCGCAACATCATTAATCAGCCATACTCCAACACAAAATGTCAAAAACGAAGCTAAATAAAACTAAATTGTTTGGGAAAAAAAGAAATAAAACTGTGCATACAAAAGATCAAATTTGAAAAAGACCTAGTGCAATGGAAAGATTAAAGTGTTTAGAATCTTACAAGAACTTTTAAAAGTCCGAAATAATACACTGGACCTCAGGCAGGTTATTAAACCTGTCTGAGACTCCAAATATCTGTAAGCTGGTGGTTATATTAGCTACTTCATTTATCTGTGGGCTAGAAGGGCTGACAAACTATAATGCATGGGCCAGATCTGGCCTTATAGTCTTTTTTTGTACATCCTTGGAGAAAAGAAAGGTTTCACATTTTTAAACAGTTGAAAGGAAGAAGGGTTGGGGGGACTATGTGTGGCCCACAAAATCTGAAATATTTACTATCTGGCCCTTTACAGAAACAATCTGCTAATCCCTGTGTTATGGTTAAATTTATGTGTCAGTTGAATAGGACAAGGAGCACCCAGGTTAAATACTGTTTTGGGGTACACCTGTAGGAGTATTTCTGAATGAAATCAGCATTTGAATCAGTGGATTCAGTGAGGTAGATTACCCTCCCCAGTGTGAGTGGGACTCATCCAGTCTTTCAAGACTTCAAAAAGAATAAAATAAGAAAAAAAGGCAAAGGAAGGGGGAATTTGCTCCTTTTTGCTTCCTCCTGTGTCAGTCTGTTGAACTGTTAATCTTCTTCTACCCTTAGACTGGAACTTAGACCATCAGCTCCCTTGGTTCTCCGGCCCTTTGACTCCGACTAGAATTACATTACCAGTTTACCTGCACCTCCAGCTTGCAAACAGCAGATTGTGGTACCACTCTGTCTTCATAATTATGTAAGCCAATTCTTCATAATAAATCTATTATATTTATGAAGGGGCTTACCTGTAGCTCAGACAGTAAAGAATCTGCCTTCAATGCAGGAGACGGGGTTTGATCCTTGGATTGGGAAGATCCCCTAGAGAAGGAAATGGCAACCCACTCCAGTATACTTGCCTGAAGAATTCCATGGACAGAAAAGGCTGGCAGGCTACAGTCCACGGGGTCGCAAAGAGTTGGACACAACTGAGCTACTAACACTTCCACTTTTGTAAATATGAAGAGAAAAAACACCCTCAGCCCAATTACCAGGTGCCAGAGGCTTTGAACCACGTCCTTATATTATCTTCCCTATTTGTTTAGTGACCATTCCAACACTAATCTTTCACTCCATCCCCAACCCCAAAGTGATCTCTACGAGATCCTCCCTCAGTGCAGGGCCTGGAAAGATCATCACATCAAGCTGTTGGGTACCAAGACTGCAGAAAATACTGTAAGAGCTCTATTCTTCTACCTGATAACACTTAAGTGACAAGATAAGCAAAAATTTTTTAAAATGAAAGAAGTTCAAATGAAAGCCATCCACTTGAAAACAACCTACTTGTAAAGATTGTCGGTAAGAATTTGCAGTAACCATGACCGAAGCCCCTGCCTGGTAAGTTTGGTGCCCTTATATACCCATAACATGTTCAAGCCCCAGAGACGGGTACTGTTTCTTAGCGCTGTGTGTATTCACCTAGTTCGGTGGCTTTTCTTCTAAGAATGTATGAAAGATATACAAATAAAAAATTATAATTGGGGTCAAATGCCCAACTTTTTACTTCTTTCACTTTTTAATACCTATATTCTTCCCCTTCCTCACCTTTTTCAAAATTATCATCATCTCTATAGCTTCTCCAGTGAAGTAGTAGAGAATATGTTTTTTTTTCCAGAAGTACTGAGTTTCAAAGTCTGATGCTAATGTGAATTCTGAACCTTCATCTAGTTGCTCTTCATCTCCAGATGCTATCAGTAAACCGAAGAGGTTAATTTAACAAACATAAATAAATGAATCAAGAATCTCTCCACTCTTGTTTTCCAGTAATTGTTCTCTTGGTGCCTGGACCTTATGTTTCTGCTTTCCTTGATTCTTTTAACTGTAATCTTTTTTTTTGTTTTTTCCAATCAGTACTATACCCATCATTGTTAAATATTTCAGGGCCTTCAAAACAAAAGTAACCTGCCTTAGCCTGGATAGGAGGGAGTTTGGGGGAGAATGGATACATGTATTTGTAGGACTGAGTCCTGTCACTGTTCACCTGAAACCATCACTACACCGTTACTCAGCTATTGCTTGCTGGCTGGCTTCCTTGTTAGTTGCTCAGTCATGTTCAACTCTTTGCGACCCCATGGACTGTAGCCCACCAGGCTCCTCTGTCCATGGAATTCTCTAGGCAAGAATATTGGAGTGGGTTGCCATGCCCTCCTCCAAGCGATCTTCCCTACCCAGGGATCAAACTGAGGTCTCCCTCATTGCAGGTGGATTGTTTACCAGCCGAGCTACCAGGGAAGCCCCTTATCAGCTATGCCTCAATACAAAAGATAAAAAAGATAAAAAAATTAGTGACCTGTCTTTTCTGACTCTGATTCCATCTTGTAAGTTTATGTCAAAACTTTATTGGTAAAGTATTCTTTGGGTTCAACATGGAAATAGAAAACAAAAGACATGGACTCTTAGGATCTGAAATATTTACTTTAATATCCTACAGGCTTTTCAAGGTTGGTTCACCATGTTTCTCTACTAATTCGCTTACCTACCTAAAAATTGGGGAACATTTCCAGAGCAGGGAGATCAAAAGTATGGCATTCAGTTGGGATCTGGTTTTTTCTTCTGCTGTCCTTCATTTTGGGACACTATTTTGGCTTCTATAAGAAAATACCATGAACTAGGTGGCTTAAACAACAAACATTTATTTCGTACAGTTCTGGAGTCCAGGATTAGGATGCCAGCATAGTCTGATGAAGGCCCTCTTCTGGGTTGCAGACTGTCTATTTCTCCCCATGTCCTCATATGGAGAATGAGTGAGCTAACTCTCTGTGGTCTCTTTAATGAAGGATATTAAATCATGATGTAATCTCCTCCCAGAGGCCCCCACCTCTTAACACCATCAACTTGAGGTTACAACCTATAAATTTTGGGAGGACACAGCATTCGTACCATCATTAGGACAACGGCCAACTTATGTTCTGAATCGTTTTCACTATATCTCTCTTCTGCTTCTGGAAGGTCAACATTGCCCCAGAAAATCACTTCTCTTGCCAAAAGAAAATTGGTTTAATGCTGCATACATTATTTTCACTCATAATTTCTTCAATAGATCTTGGCTTCCAAATGAGCACATTTCTCCTTAAATTATTTCAGTGCATCATGTCTTCTTTTTCCTGCACAAAGTTCAGTGTAGCTTGAAGGAGTGTAAGACAGTGTTAAATCGTTCCTATAAAGATACCAAAATCTGGATCACCAGGTACATGAGAATTTCTGCATTAATATGCATTTTAGCAACTTCTGAGAAATCTGAAGGAACATCATCAAATATTGATAACTTTCAGTGTCATATTCTTGATCTCTGAAGCAGAGGATTTAGGTTAGGGACCAGGGACCAGGCTTGATCACTCAAGAGCTGTTGTATAGCAGAGTTTTATTAAAGTAAGAAAAAGGAAAAAGAAAGCTTCTGACACAGACATCAGAAAGGGGACAGAGTGCTACCCTTGCTAATGTTAGCAAGGGAGCTTATGCATTTTTAATCAGTTATTACAATAAATAAAAAGAATATATCAAGTTTGTGAAAATTTTTACCAGACCCACTTCCCACAATTTACATTTTAGGATAACAGGATTTGAACTTAACAATAGAAAGATCCTACTAGATCCACTCCCATAATTTACATTCTAAAACAGCAGGATTAATCAGAAGATTTTCAGGAAGGGGAAACTGTCCTCAAGCAGGTTACATTGTTGTTATATAATCCCTAGTAGAGAGTTTAAACTGAATTGTTTGTTGTGTAATCATCTGAATTCCATAACCCTATCTTAACATTCAGAAAACAAAGATCACCGCATCTGGTCCCATCACTTCATGGCAAACAGATGGATAAACAGTGGAAACAGTGGCAGACTGTTTTGGGGGGCTCCAAAATCACTGCAGATGGTGACTGCAGCCATGAAATTAAAAGACACTTACTCCTTGGAAGGAAAGTTATGACCAACCTAGATAGCATATTAAAAAGCAGAGACATTACTTTGCCAACAAAGGTCCATCTAGTCAAGGCTACAGTTTTTCCAGTAGTCATGTAGGGATGTGAGAGTTGGACTTTAAAGAAAGCTGAGTGCTGAAGAATTGATGCTTATGAACTGCAGTGTTGGAGAAGACTCTTGAGAGTCCCTTGGACTGCAAGGAGATCCAACAAGTCCATCCTCATGGAGATCAGTCCTGGATGTTCATTGGAAGGACTGATGTTGAAACTGAAACTCCAATACCTGGGCCACCTGATTCGAAAAGCTGACTCATTGGAAAAGACCCTGATGCTGGGAAAGATTGAGGGCAGGAGGAGAAGGGGACGACAGAGGATGAGATGGTCAAATGGCATCACCGGCTCAATGGGCATGAATATGAGTAAACTCCGGGAGTTGGTGATGGACAGGGAGGCCTGGTGTGTTGCAGTCCATGGGGTTGCAAAGAGTCAGACATGACTGAGCAGCTGAACTGAACTGAACTGATCTCCTCCTAAAGAACCCTAGACCCTTCTCTCCTCAGGGACTCCCGTACTTCTTATCAACCTGTCTAGGAATTGACTCTCTCAATATCTGTTGTCGACTAAAAAACACATGTTCAACTTGAGAGTTGTGAGTTAAGTTTTATTTGGGGCAAAATGAGGACCGCAGCCCAGGAGGCAGCATGTCAGATAGCCTGAGAGAGTGCTCCAAAGCAGCAGTAGGAGAAAGACAATATATAAGGTTTTGGTGAAGGAGGAGTTTAATACCATGAAGCACTCATTTTACAAAAGGCTTTTTGTTAGTCATGAGGATCTGATGTCACCATGAAGGGATTTAGTGCTTCTCTAGAAGAGAAGGAGATGCAAGGATTGAGATCACAAAATCTGTTTCTAAAAACATCCAGCTATCTAAAGACCTGAGCCACCAGATTCCCTGGAGCACGGGGTGCCTCACTCCACCCTGAACTCCCTCAGGGGTTATTAAAGGTCAACAGCTATAACAGCATGGGGTTCAATCTCTGTAGAGGCAGATGGCAAACGCCTTTGTTGTTAAGTCCTTGGCGATGCTCTTGGTAAGTGCCAATTTGTAGTTGACACTGTCATCATGATGCTTTTAGCCTTCTCTTCTGTGGCAGGGTAGCCCAAAGGTATCTCCTTCTTAACCACGGGAGAGATTCTAAACACTTCCCTGCCACAATAACTTGGCTTAGTAGTCTCCCAAATGCTCTCTTTTATGAGCACAATAGGTGCTTTCTTTCATGTAAAAACCAGGAATTATTTTATGCATGTTAATGTGTACCTGTGCGCTCTGGTTTCAGGGAGCGATGGCGTTCTTAAAGACCCCAAGACTAAGAGCACCTAGGGAAGAGTCATGGCATTAAAAGGAACGGTTTGGGACCCACCAGTAGACTCTAGGTCCAAAAGACTGTCCGTGTTCTGGCCCCTGCCAGTGACTTCAGCCTTGTTTCCTGTTCCCCCTAATCCTTCCCTTCACACAAGTTCAAACCTGTGGCCATACGGTACATCATCTGTACCTCATCACACTTTAAGGTCAGGATGTATTCTTGTTTCTTTCCTCTCCACTAGAACCCTTGAGGGGAAGGTTGCTAATGTAATATCCCCTCTGTCTAATAGACCATATCATAAGTATGCAATGAATATAAATGAATGGCTGAAACAGATGATGAACACTGCTCATCACATGTCGGATTTATTTTAATTGTGGAATGCTGACGTTACCTTGTTTCCTGACAAATAGATATCTACTCCCTTCCACCATTGCCACCACCCAGCCCCCACTTCCATCATTACCATTGAGCAATGAGGTCTTTGAGGGTAAGAAAGACATACCATTAGCTGTGTCACCTGAAACACATACCACATTGCCTGGAACAAAAGTACTATTTTGAGTGAATTCACAATACTTTCTCAGGTAGGCTTTACACTTTGCTTGGAACTGAGTGGACGCCACTTCTATCCTCCATGAAAGGCTTTAAAATGTATTTTTTAGTCTTCTCACTTTATCTCACAAGGTTTACTGCAAAGAGATGTCACTGAGTGAGTCAACACATCACTGAGCTATTACGAAGATTTCCGAATGCTTTAAAATTGTTAAACTTTTCCCCACTGCTCCTTGGAGAGGCTCAGGAAACCTTCCTCTTTTCCATCTCCCTGTGATTTTATTTTGTTTTGGTTTCTAAATACTTTTGCAGGATATTAAAACAAACCATTGAGAAAAATCTATGAAGCATTTTAAATGAGCTGGGAATTGTAAGAACTTTGCTTTTTTATCTGAGACCTCCAGAGACTAGTATAGGCAGCATTTTGCTCTTGGAATTAAATTCATTCTTTTTTTTTTTTAGAAGTGATAGAAATTCAACTATCAGGGCTCATTATTTCAACTTCCATAAGAGGCTAAACACATCCAAAAAGACGACTAGGACTGAGAGGTCTGAGAAACAGGGAAATCTCTAACGTAACATTGAAGTTGAACATACAAATCTGAAAGCCAAATAATTTATTGGGAAAACCACTGGGTTTCATCAGTGATGGGGTTCAGTATTGTACTGAAGAAACAATTCTTGTACAAAGGCCAAAAATGGCTGCTTTTAGCTTTTTGCCCTCTCTTCCAATCTGATCAGTTTCCTCACTTGGTATTTGGGTCCATCAAGTTATACCATATGTGAGTGGGCTTCCAGACCTTCTAGCTACCAACAGTAGCAATGAGATATCTGCCTTGAAAGTTCCCAAAGAAGTCAAATAATCATAATATGATATAGAACTCAAGATTCTTAATCTATAAAAGTATTTCAATACTCTGTGCAGGGTGCTATATCATAAATTTAGCATCTATATTAAATATGCTTTATCTTTTCTGAAGTTAAAAAAAGTTTTAAGAAGTTGTGTTTGAAGAAATTTACTTTAATTTATAAGTGCTAAAGAAAAAAAATCACAATATAATAAAAATTAAAGCTCACTTTTATTATACAACTAATTTACATCTCATAATGGTAATTTGATATTCAACCATTATGAAAAATCAAATTGTCAGATTTCATTAAAGAACTAAGCATTTAAAATATAAGCAAATCATTTGACTTAATTAAGATAGAAAGTGCTACTGCTTTATCTTAGTTATCAAACGTATCATATATTAAACCTTTTTTGAGAATTACTGCTCAAGTTAAGCAAATACAAAACTTCTAACACAAACCCAGAAGAACTCTCTTGAAAAAGACTCCAGAAGAGGCAAGCAGTACTGTTACTTAACTGAATGGACGGAGAAGTTGCAAGGCTTAAAGCCAAATGATGTTCGAGGCACTGAATGTTTGAAAGTTAATGTTAACGATTTCTCTTTGTCTACTGGAGTTAACCATTGACCTTACTCTCAAAGACTCAGAGTCAGCGCAAGCCTCTCTTCCTTCAGGAAGAAAAAGAGAAACCAAATACTGAACATATATCATTATTTTCAAAGGAAAAATGCTGACAGAATTTTCTCCAACTGGTTTTCTGTTTGTTGTGTGGTTTTGTTTTAGAGGATGGCCTTCCCTGGTGGCTCAGAGGGTAAAGTGTTTGCCTACAATGTGGGAGACCCAGGCGCGAACCTTGGGTTGGGCAACCCACTCCAGTACTCTTCCCTGGAGAATCCCATGGACAGAGAAGCCTGGTAGGCTACAGTCCATAGGGTCGCAAAGAGTCAGACATGACTGAGCGACTTCACTTCACTTTTGTTTTAGGGGGTAGAAATGCAATCTCATCTTCAGGATCTAGTTTTTTTCAAGTGCACAACGATATATCTTGTGTTCTGAATTTGAAAAATCTTACTAGAAACATAAAGAATCTTAGAGACAGCAATTCATCTGAATTCAGTGATTTTTCTTATTTGCATTTTATGTAATCAGAAGAAATAAAGTTTATTATTGCATAAAACTACTGGATTAGGGCTCATCAGCTACAGAATATCTATAAAAACTTAGCCATCCATTTTATATAAATATCTGTATAAAATTTACTTTCTCTGAAGTATATCATTAATTTTTCTGTCAATCAGTCAAAAAGTAATGCTGAAGTTTTTATGGCCTTTAGAAGGACAAGAATCAACCTGAAACAGCAATTCAGGACCCAGGAACTCAGAAGTTTGCAAACATGAAATAAAAGAGAGTGAGCAACACATGTCACATTTATGCTGCTCCTAAGTCTTTGTGATATTCTGACTATAATCCCTACACCTGAAATTTAACTCATTAAATGCTTAGCATAAGAAACTGAAAAATATAACTGTGTGCTTTTATAAGTATTCAATTAACACTCATTTCATCATTTTGAGATTTTTGCCACTAAATGAAGATGCTTATTCTGCAATAAATCTGTTTGGTCTATCTTTTCGCTTTAAAAAAAATAATAAAGGCTGCATCACAGAGTGGAAACATCAAAAAAAATACTTTTTGAAGATGGCATTAACAGAAGAGAAATGCTCTAAACAGATAGTCTAAATAAATAGTGAAAAATTTACTATTTTTCTCTTCTTATTCACTGGAAAAGATCTACTCTCCAAAGAATCAGTTTTTGTTTATCAA
This sequence comes from Antilocapra americana, assembly GCA_007570785.1. NCBI lineage: Eukaryota > Metazoa > Chordata > Mammalia > Artiodactyla > Antilocapridae > Antilocapra > Antilocapra americana. The sequence goes on along the minus strand of ML661344.1, from coordinate 8,196,062 downwards.
GCAGACAAACAAAGGAATCCACAATTTATAATGTAAGAATGATAATAAATTAAAGTCCCATCATGTATATTCCCTGTGGCATTTTTTAACTAGCAGCTGGCTCCTCTGTCTCTGGTAATACTCAAAAACAAAACTAAACCTGAACAGTCCTCTTATAAATTATGACATATTTCTGGGAAAATAAGAAAATCTGCAGTTACATTGCAATTGATGTCCCACTAAATAGAGTTAAAAGCTTACTGTATTTTTATTAGTTTCCTGGTAAATACAGGTATTAAGTCAAGTTTTTGTGAAAATTGGCCCCCCAAATGTAATTATAAAATTACTAATTGAACAACTGATTATAAATTCTAATTTTTTCTAGTAATTTACTAATTTAAAAAATTTTATAATACTATATTGTGGGCATTAATAAAGACATTTTGTAATGCTTAGCTAAGCACCTGATATACAGTTGATATTCAATAAATGTATTTTTTAAGCTGAAGGATAAGATATTCCTGATTCCTCTTTGTTGTCTACCTCCATATTAAACAAAGCTGTATTTTCCCCCGTTACCATAATGTAATACTGGAATTTTAAATTTTTTTATCTGATTTTAACCATTAGCCTCACCTTAAAATAATCTGAGTCTTTAAATTTAAATTGCCAGTGCAGTTTAGCCAGATCCACTATATTCTTATTGAACACCAATCTTACAGAAAATATCACAGGGATATAACATGGCCAGTCAGCCACTGGCCCTGAAGAGCTTATAAAGTAGGAGAGACAGCGAGTTCATTAGTAATTACACAACAAGCGAAAACATAAGCATCAAAAGACAGGGGAACATACAAGTGTGAAGCAGGGACCTCAACCAAGATGGCACGGAAGAGGTAACATTTACGATAAACTTTTGAAAAAAAAGTAACAAGTCTCTGACAGATGACATTAGAGAAATAGGGTATCCCAAACAAAGAAAGGGCTTCCCAGGTGACTCGGTGGTAAAGAATCTACCTGCCAATGCAGGAGACATGGATTTGATCCCTTGGTCTGGAAGATCCCCTGGAGAAAGGAATGGCAGCCCACTCCAGTGTTCTTGCCTGGGAAATCCCATGGACAGAGAAGCCTGGCAGGGGGCTTGTCCATGGGGTAGGACAAGACTGGGCGTGCATGTACAAGCAAAGAAAACACAGGTCCATTTTTCAGGTTCATTCAGGGAGCTATGACTAACCCAATTTAACTGGAGAGATGAGTCAATGTAAAAATAAACTACAAGAGTAGCCTGAGAGTTTATGTTCAGCTTGGGGTTGGAGGTGTGGGGTCTACACTTATTTTAATAGGTAATGGAAAGGCATTTAAGTTTTGTATTAGTCAGGGTCTAAAGCTAATAGCACATTCAAATAGGTTCAGTGGATTGAGTTTGATAAAGAGATGATTTACAAAAGGTATCGGCTGAGGAGTGGACATCAACAAGGGATGATGGACAGTTTCCAGCCAGAAACAGTGGGGAGTGTGGTCATCACCATTTCTAAAAGAGGAAGTAAAAGGAAATATTATTAGAACCTGCAGAGAGAAATTATAATTGTAAGAGTGTATCTCCTGAACTGAGGCAAGACCTTCTGTGGAGGAGAACAGGCAACCTAGAGCTGAGCAACAAGAGCTGGGTGGATAAGTACCCAACTTATCTCTCTGCTTGCTCCCTTCAGTCTCCTGCTAGTGCCCCCTACTGTGGAAGAGAAGGCAGGGGAGCCCATTGATTAGAGTCCAGATAGGCCTTCCTCCCAGAGCACAGAGCAGAACACAGAAAGAAAGGGAATGGATCTGAAGGGAAAAAAGGAAAATATAAGGCACAAGGCTTTTGAGCAAAACAGAGACATATCTCTTAGGAAAATTAATCCTACAGGTATAGAGGTAATCAAGAGGTATACAGATGAAGAAACTAAGAATATCATAGAGAAGACTGTAAAGGTCAGAAATAGGGCCATGGCAGTGGAGCAAGAAGTAAAAAATTGACTTGCAAGGCTACGAGTCAGCTCTTGGAATGGTGCCAGGCATGGATCCAGCGTGACTTTTGATGGCTTCTGGTGGACAGGTGTGGAGCAAAACCATGAGAACCACAGCTGGGCTCCTAAAGTGCAAATGGAACGCTGTATCCATGAGCAAATAGCCGCTAAGCAGAATTAGCTGGAAGTTAAAGGGATCCTGGGAATATGTTTTTTATCTGTGGATGGCTTTCTTGAGATGCAAATTTTGGAGATCTTTTATATAAAGGTGTGAAGAGAAATGTTAGCTACAAGATAAGGAACTAAAAGTTTTAAGCAAAAGCAGATGTCCTGTTATCCTGAAGATTTCAAGGGCATTTTATGACGGCAGTCATGCATCTGAACAGTTGACAGACAGCTGTATGGATGCTCATGGGCTAGAAGAGCAGACAAATTTAAATTTTAATAAATATTTATCTACAGAAAATTTGCCTGTAAGAAACACAAAGTGATAAATTGTGGGGCTTCTAACAGATTAGATGGAGGGGAAAAGTAAAATTAGAAGTTCAAAGTTTTGAATCTTGGTTCCTAGGAGAACAAGATAATTATTAGAAATATAAAAATTAAGTGCTGCATTTTAGCATTAAATGGAAGGAATTTCTAAGTGCTGCTCACAGTAATGGGAAGGCCAGGGGAATGTGTACTATGAGGGGTACCCTATGGGTCAGCACAGTCCGGGACAGGGTTCTCCGTAAGGACAGAGCAAAAAGCACAGCAAGAGGAAGAGTTCAGATGCATCTAGGGCCCCAGAGCACCCTCATGGTGGTTTAGTCTCTAAGTCGTGTCCAACTCTTTGTGACCTCATGGACTGTAGCCTGCCATACTCCTCTGTCCATGGGATTCCCCAGCAAAGAATACTGGAGTGGTTTGCTGTTTCCTTCACCAGCGGATCTTCCCAACCCAGGAACTGACCTCCAGTCTCCTGCATTGCAGGCAGATTCTTTACCAACTGAGCTACAAGGGAAGCCCATAGCACACTTATACCCTTCATGAAAAATCTTCCTTAACAAATAATATCTCCCCCCAAAATATCATCCAAAACAACACAGGTCATAGGGGAAGACAGATGGGACATATTGAGCACAGAATGCAAACCAAACAACCGCAGTCACTGTGGTTACAAAACAGACTGCAGAGGCATAACTCTTGAAAGAAAGGCTGCATAAAGTAAGAAACAGTCAGTTGGCAATAAAACAAATTAAAATCCAACCAAAGCATGGGTTAAGAGAGGCAGGAGGGAAGAAGCGTCAGTGTCAACAACTGAAGCAATGTGGTATCGTGGGAGAACTAAAGGGCTGATGAAGAGAAAGGAATGATGCACATGGACCAGGAACAGGAGTGTATAGGAATTACTACGTGATACATAGTAGTTACTGCTGCAGGGGGAGTAAAGTTAGGAATTACTGCGTGATACATATGTATTTAAAGTCAAAGGAGGGTAAGGACTTTCCTGGTGCTACAGTGGCTTTGATTTTGCTCTCCCAACATAGGGGCCCAGGTTCAGTTCCTTATCAGGAAACTAGATCCCACATGTTAGCAAATAAGCATTCACATGTCTCAACAAAAGATCCCATGTGCCACAGCTAAGACCCAACACAGCCAAATAAATAAACAAAATATTTTTCAAAGTTCAATTCAGTTTAGTTCAGTTGCTCAGTCGTGTCCGACTCTTTGCAACCACATGAATCACAGCACACCAGGCCTCCCTGTCCATCACCAACTCCCAGAGTCCACCCAAACCCATGTCCATCGAGTCGGTGATGCCAGCCAGTCATCTCATTCTGTCATCCCCTCCTCCTCCTGCCCCAATCCTACCCAGCATCAGGGTCTTTTCCAATGAGTCAACTCTTCACATGAGGTGGCCAAAGTACTGGAGTTTCAGCTTCAACATCAGTCCTTCCAATGAACACCCAGGACTGATCTCCTTTAGGATGGACTGGTTGGATCTCCTTGCAGTCCAAGGGACTCTGAAGAGTCTTCTCCAACATCACAGTTCAAAAGCATCAATTCTTTGGCCTCAGCCTTTTTCACTGTCCAACTCTCACATCCATACATGACTACTGGGAAAACCATAGTCTTGACTAGACAGACCTTTGTTGGCAAAGTAATGTCTCTGCTTTTCAATATGCTATCTAGGTTGGCCATAACTTTCCTTCCAAGGAGTAGGCGTCTTTTGATTTCATGGCTGCAGTCACCATCTGCAGTGATTTTGGAAGCCAAAAAAATAAAGTTAAAGGGGGATAAATATATACTTTGAATTCCCAATAAATTGCTTGGGAACAATTAACTAATCTTTTGGGAACCATTAATATGATTTGATACCATTTAGGAATGACTTCTTTTGCAAATAGCAGAATTCTAAACTCACAGCTGCTTAAGTTGGGGGTTTATATAGCTCGCCAACAAGAACTCTGGGGGTAGCAGTTCAAGACTCATGACAGCTCAGTGGTGTCATTAAAGACTCAGCTTGTTTCTCTTTTCATGCCACCATCATTACTGAGCAGGCTGTGGTCCTCACGTTTGTCACCTCAGGATATAGATCCTGGACACCCCATGACATCGGGCCTGCATTCTAGGCATGAAGAAAGTGGAAAGGCAGGGTCAAAATGGGCAAACACTAACAGGGGTGGCGTCTGTAACTGGATTATTTTTATCTCTAGTCTTATTGTGTGGTCTGAATTTTTCCAGATTCTGTATTGAATTGTGTCAGAAATAGATGAGGAACCTATTTCCATTTTTCAGAAAGATTAATCAAAAAAACCATAAATCTCTTTCAAAATCAGTAAGCCTCAAACAAAACAAAACAAAACAAAATCGGTACGCCTCCATTGTTCTATGATTCTTCGTATTATCCTACATTTTATTTTCAGCACAGACCACTTTCTGGATTTCTTCTTATGGAAAATGAGCTGTGAGGAAAACTTACTTTTATGTTCCAAACCCCTGGGGACAAAAAAATTATGGGTTGTCTTTTAAATAATGCTAAATCTCTAAGAACGTTACTTAATGCATTTAGGTAAGCTGTGTATTTTCAAGCATCTAATTACAATTGCTGAGGATCATTCCCAGCATGATCTTCACAGAAAGAGAAAATGGGGGGGTCGTGGGGGAGGGGTTGCTCAGAAGAGAAAAATCAACTGACAAAGAACTTTTCAATACTTATCACTATTTCCAGATTTTGCTTAAATATTCTGTTCTACTCTAGCATATTTTCATTTTTTTGGCCATACAGACTACTATAAGTTTTAAGAATTCAATACAGTTAGAGTCCCAAAAGGTTGCAGGATTTTGGATAAAAAGAAATGTCTGTGCTTGAGTTAGAAATAAATCTCCACTCTCCCCTAAGCTTGAAAACCATTCTTATGAAAATTTTTTTAATGTTCTTATGATTATGATACATGATACACTAAAGATTTTAGCAAAGTTAATTATTTTATAATGTATAGACTAGACATACTAACATTCGTGCTAGAAAAGTATTTAAAATGCAAAAGAAGAAAATGGTATTTAATTTGGAGTGACAATGTTTTTTCATTCACAGTTTTCAAAGAACTCAGGAAAGCAATTTTGCACATGCCATTTTCTACACGGTTAATACACAGTCCTTTAACAACCGTCCTGAACATCCTTTCAATTCCTAGGAATGATGAAGGGACAGGCAACTAACCAGGCTACTCTCCAGTCTATAGTCTGCAGCTCAATGTCATTTCTTGTAAATAGAAAGAGATTGAAAACTGCCATTTCATTTTCCCTTCACTCTTTTATCTGCCTGCGTGATTGTGTCAGATACATGAAAAAGCATAATTTGCTACATTAACCAAAGCCAGTTATCCCTTCTGTTATCCTTCAATAATAATCTGAATCCTAGCCCTCTATTTGAGATGTCTGTGATTTTTAAAAAAGTATTTAACATCTTTCACCCTCAGTTTCCTCACCTGTAAAATAGGTGGCATTGTGAAGATTAAGAAAGATTGTGTTCCATTAGTGCTCTGAGCATAATAACTATTCAACATATTTTAGCTGCAATATATTATATACTGGGCTTCCTAGGTGACGCTAGTGGTAAAGAACCCACCTGCCAATGCAGGAGACATAAGAGATGCAGGTTCAAGAAGATCTGGGTGGAGGAGATTCCCTGGAGAAGGAAATGGCAACCCACTCCAGGATTCTTGCCTGGAGAATCCCGTAAACAGAGGCGCCTGCCAGGCTACAGTCCATGGGTCACAAAGAGCCAGACACAACTGAAGTGACTTAGCACACATATTATATACTATGTTACATGTTTAAAGTTCTATCTATTTTTCAAGACTCCTACATTCTTGCTCAGCTTTCACAATGAAATTATCAGCCCTATAAGGTAGTCTAAGCAAACCGTCCTTGCCATAAGACAGTGGTCCCCAACCTTTTCGGCACCAGGGACTAGTTCCAGGGAAGACAGATTTTCCACAGATGCGAGGGAGGAGGTTTGGGGATGATTCTTACAAAGACTGTGCAGTCTCATCCCTTGAATGCACAGTTCACAGTAGGGTCTGAGCTCCTATGAGAACCTAATGCTGCTGCTGATCTGACAGGAGGCAAAACTCAGGCTGTAATGCCAGCAATGAGGAGCGGCTATCAATACAGATTAAGCTTCATTTGCTCACCACTGCTCTCTTCCTGCTGTGCGGCTTGGTTGCTAACAGGCCGTGGACTGGTACCCAGTCCATGACCCAGGAGTTAGGGAGCCCTGCTATAAGACATTATATATATATATATATATATTATTTGATAATTCAATTATATCCTGCTTTACAAGCCATTCTCTAGCTTTTCCAAGTTTTTCCAAGAGGAACCTTGCTTCTAGAGGTTCTCATGTCTTGCCCTAATCTTGATCAAAGTAGAATAAGTAAATGCTGCAATCCAGCAGCCCGTGTGGTCTGGCATCCTTCTGGGCTCTATACTTTGTATAAATGGATAGGCTCCATCCATCCAACTTGCTTCTCCACTAAGCAGGTTTTCTTCTGTTTTAGGCCTCAGTTTTTTTGCATGTAAATCAGGTGTCCAGATCCCAGCATCTTTACCTGAACCCAGCCTTCCTGGTTTGCATCTCTTATGATCTCTGGCCAGTCTTGTCCATCAAAAGGGATGAAGTTATTCAGGCTTCCTACCCTCAGCCCTCAGTCACAGATACAGATTATGTCAAAAATGTACTGGTCCCTTAAGATCAAAATATATATTCAGCCATGCCTATTCAAGCTCTCTTTGGTTTCTAAACTCTCTTTGTCATATTCCATCCTCCAGATTGGGCCTCCCTTGATATAGGTGCCCTGCAATTTCATCATCATAACCTTTGAAGTGAAGTGAAAGTTGCTCAGTCGTGTTTGACTTTTTGGACCCCGTAGACTTGAGGACGACCTATTTAACTTTGCCCACATGTGCACATGAAGCTAAGCCTCCAGCCTAATAAAAGATTGTGACCAAAAGAATTGAGATTACCCAGACCCTTAGGGAGAAGTAACATAGTTTATACTTTATCATAAGGAGAAGCCTTTGAGGGTTTTAGAAAAGGAAGTAATGTGATAACATTTGCCTTTTAGGAAGATCGCTCTGAGTGCAGTGTGAAGACATCTGGATAATATCTCTTTATTATAAACATCAAACCAGTTATGAAAGGAAGGAAAAACTTTAAGAGCAGGAAGGCTCAAAGAGACTGAAAAAAAAGATCTGATATTGGAAAGAGATGAAGAGAAGTGGAAGAAGTGGAAGGAAGTTACAGAGTTAGAATCAACAGAATTTGATTATTATTTTTAATATATTGTGGCATAAGAAAAATGAGAAAAGTTAAATAAGTTGCTTAAGGGCAAATATCACAGGTGGGTTTCTTGCCTGATCAACTTGATTGTATTTTTTTTTTGATGGCAGGAACTATTCCAAATATTTTTATGCATATTTTGATGTCCAGTATGTGTTCAATTAACCAATAAAGACTCAATAAATCTGTCATGTTATCTGTCACAAGACTTGTCTACAAGGAATTCTCTTATCAAAATCTAGAACCTAAATTGTGATTTTAGTCATTTTTCCCAAGTTTGCATATAAAGAAGCACTGACAAAAATTGCACAGATGCCTGGAAACTAGGCCACCAATCCACTCATAGTTTGGAAGGTAAGATGCTGACTTGATCTTTTTCTATGTTATTAATAATCATTAGAGTTCATTTGGATAGGTACTAGTTAAAGCTTATCTAATTTAAACCAAACTTAAATTATCTAATTTAAGACATCACAGTTCTCAAACTTCTGTGAGGATCCAAATCTCTTGGAAGATTTTTTTTTTTTTTAAATAAGATTGAAAGACTCAGTGACCTCCCTGATAGTCTGGTGGTAAAGAATCTGCCTTGTCATGCACAGGACACGACCCCTGAGGGGGCAACTGAGATTCCACATGCCTTGGAGCAACTACTTAGTCCACTGCTCCCGAGCCCACATGCTGGAAGCCCACGCTCCACAACTAGAGAGTCCAGGCTCCACGGAGAAGGATCCCAGGTGCTGCAACTAAGACCCACTGCAACCAAATAAATAATATTTTTAATATATGATTGATTTTAAAAAAATGATTGCTAAGCTTAGAGTTTTTGATTCAGTTAGTTAGAATGGAATCCAAAAAAATCAAAATCACTTTGAGAAACACTAGAGTAAACCAATGTTCCCAAAGTTTTTTATTATAAAAATCACCTACAGTACTTATTAACAAAAAAATTCCCAAGCCCTCTCTGATCACCTCCAATTCAGCCAGTTCAGGAAAGGTGAGCAGGGGTCTGTATTTTTTTTAAGTGTTTCATGTGATTCTTATAGTTGGTCAACCTGAGGAAGTGCTTACTGAGAGCATCCTATGAGATAAGCACTATTATTATTCATTTTTTTATGTAGGGAAAAACAAAGGATTAGCAAAATTTAAATAAATGGCAAAGCTCTTAAGCATTCCTCCAGAAGACTTAAACCATCGTTCATGCTGAAATACAAAATGTTTCTTATACAAAGGTACTGTGAGCATCTTGATGACAGGGACTTTAATCATATTTATCTTACTATCGCTAAAACCTGACAAGAAGATCACTGAATGGATGCTTAGAGCCAAGCCCTGTAAAATAATTCTAAGCCTAATAAAATTTAAAAAAACAAAGCAGCTAACAATAAACAGACAAAAATTCAGAAGGCAGAATTCTGAAATGAAGGCAGAATCAAATGACCATGTAAGTGAATTGACTAGTGGGACAGAGAAAGATAAATATCATGATATCACTTATACATGGAATCTAAAACATGATACAAATGAACTCATTTACAAAACAGAAACAGACTCACAGATATAGAAAATAAACTTATGGTTACCAACAAGGGAAGACAATAGAAGAAGGATAAATTAAGAGTTTAGGATTAGCAGATACAAGCTATATAAAATAGATAAACAAAGTCCTACTGTATAGCACAAGGAACTATATTCAATATCCTATAATGAACCATAATGTAAAAGAAAATGAAATATATATCTACTATACACTAGAAATAAATATATATATACACTACACTTAGAAAAAATGGAGTAGCCATCATAGTCAACAAGAGAGTCTGAAATGCAGTACTTGGATGCAGTCTCAAAATGACAGAATAATCTCTGTTCGTTTCCAAGGCAAACCATTCAATATCACAGTAATTCAAGTCTATTCCTCAACCAGTAATGCTGAAGAAGCTGAAGTTGAACAGTTCTGTGAAGACCTACAAGACCTTGAGAATTAACATCCAAAAGAGATGTCCTTTTCATTACAGGGGGCTAGAATGCAAAAGTAGGAAGTCAAGAAACACCTGGAGTAACAGGCAAATTTGGTCTTGGAGTACAGAATGAAGCAGGGCAAAGGCTAATAGAGTTCTGCCAAGAGAACGCACTGGTCATAGCAAACACCCTCTTCCAACAACACAAGAGAAGGCTCTACACATGGACATCACCAAATGGTCAACACTGAAATCAGATTGATTATATTCTTTGCAGCCAAAGATAGAAACGCACTATGCAGTCAGCAAAAACAAGACAGGGAGCTGACTGTGGCTCAGATCATGAACTCCTTATTGCCAAATTCAGACTGAAATTGAAGAAAGTAGGGAAAACCACTAGACCATTCAGGTATGACCTAAATAAAACCCCTAATGATTTTACAGTGGAAGTGACAAATAAATTTAAGGGACTAGACATGATAGACATAATGCCTGATGAACTATGGATGGAAGTTTGGAACATTGTACAGGAGACAAGGAGCAAGACCCATCCCAAGAAAAAGAAATGCAAAAAAGCAAAATGGCTGTCTGAGAAGGCCTCACAAATAACTGTGAAAAGAAGAGAAGCAAAAAGCAAAGGAGAAAAGGAAAGATAAACCCATCTGAATGCAGAGTTCCAAATAGCAAGGAAAAATAAGAAAGCCTTCCTCACTGATCAGTACGAAGAAATAGAGGAAAACAACTCTTCAATAAAATTAGAGATACCAAGGGAACATTTCATGCAAAGATGGGCTCAATAAAGGACAGAAATGGTATGGACCTAGCAGAAGCAGAAGATATTAAAAGGAGGTGATAAGAATGCACAGAAGAACTGTACAAAAGATCTTCACAACCCAGATAATCATGATGGTGTGATCACTCACCTAGAGCCAGACATTCTGGAATGTGAAGGCAAGCGGGCCTTAGGAAACATTGCTATGAACAAAGCTAGTGGAGGTGATGGAATTCCAATTGAGCTACTTCAAATCTTAAAAGATGATGCTGTTAACATGCTGCACTCAACATGACAGCAAATTTGGAAAATTCAGCAGTGGCCACAGGACTGGAAAAGTTAGCTTTCATTCCAATCCCAAAGAAAGGCAATGCCAAAGAATGCTCAAACTACCACACAATTGCACTCATCTCACACACTAGTAAAGTAATGCTCAAAATTCTCCAAGCCAGGCTTCAACAATATGTGTACTATGAACTTCTAGATGTTCAAGCTGGTTTTAGAAAATGCAGAGGAACCAGAGATCAAATTGCCAACATCCACTGGATCACTGAAAAAACAAGAGAGTTGCAGATTTCTGCTTTATTGACTATGCCAAAGCCTTTGACTGTGTGGATCACAATAAACTGTGGAAAATTTTGAAAGAGATGGGAATACCAGACCACCTGACCTGCCTCCTGAGAAATTTGTATGCAGATCAAGAAGCAACAGTTAGAACTGGACATGGAACAACAGACTGGTTCCAAATGGGGAAAGGAGTACGTCAAGGCTGTATATTGTCACCATACTTATTTAACTTATATGCAGAGTACAGCATGAGAAACGCTGGGCTAAATGAACCACAGGTTGGAATCAAGATTGCTGGGAGAAATATCAATAACCTCAGATATGCAGATGACACCACCCTTATGGCAGAAAGTGAAGAAGAACTAGAGCCTCTTGATGAAAGTAAAAGAGGAGAGTGAAAAAGCTGTCTTAAAGCTCAACATTCAGAAAACTAAAATCATGGCATCTGGTCCCATCACTTGATGGGAAACAGAGGGGAAACAGTGGAAACAGTGGCTGACTTTATTTTGGGGGGGCTCCAAAATCACTGCAGATGGTGATTGCAGCCGTGAAATTAAAAGACACTTACTCTTTGCAAGAAAAGTTATGACTAACCTAGACAGCATATTAAAAAATAGAGACATTACTTTGCCAACAAAGGTCTATCTAGTCAAGGCCGTGGTTTTCCCAGTGGTCATGTATGGATATGAGAGTTGGACTATCAAGAAAGCTGAGTGCTGAAGAATTGATGCCTTTGAACTGTGGAGTTGAAAAAGACTCTTGAGCATCCCTTGGACTGCAAGGAGATCCAACCAGTCCATCCTAAAGGAAATCATTCCTGAGTGTTCACTGGAAGGACTGATGTTGAAGCTGAAACTCCAATACTTTGGCCACCTGATGGAAAGAACTGACTCATTTGAAAAGACCCTGATGTTGGGAAAGATTGAAGGCAGGAGGAGAAGGGGATGACAGAGGATGAGATGGTTGGATAGCATCACCGAATCAATGGACATGAGTGTGAGTAAACTCTGGGAGTTAATGGTGGACAGGGAGCCCTGGTGTGCTGCAGTCCATCAGGTTGCAAAGAGTCAGACACAACTGAGCAACTGAACTGATCTGAACTGAACTGTACCCTAGAAACTAACATAATGTAAATCAACTGTACTTCAATTTTATAATTTGAAAAAAATAAATGAATTGACTAGAAGATTAAATCAAATTTCTCAACCCTATAAAACTTGGTAGCAGAAATAATAATAATAGATATTGACTTTGATGCCAGAAACACATTTTCTATGTATTCTATGGACTTCCCTGGTGGTGCTCGTGATAAAGAACCTGCCTGCCAATACAAGAAACATAAGAGATGTGGGTTCTATCCCTGGGTCGGGAAGATCCCCTGGAGGAAGGAATGGCAACCCACTCCAGGATTCTTGCCTGGAGAATCCCATGCACAGAGGAGTCTGGCAAGCTACAGTCCATAGGGTTGTAAAGAGTCAGACAAGACTGAAGCAACTTAACACACACACACACACAATGTACACAAATACACACATTTTGTATAACTGGTTTGATATTTATAATAAAAAGTATTATCCCAATGTTAAAAGTTTGAAAGTACTTTACAAATTGTTTTATTTGATTATTCTATGATTTTCAGAAAATGAAATATTGATAACACTTTGCAGCAGAGCAATTACACATGCAAAGTGTCCTCGAAAATGTTTTCTCTGGGAACTTCTCTGGCAGTCCTGTAGTTAAGACTCTATACTTACAATGCAGGGGGTACGGATTTGACCCCTGGTTGAAGAATTAAGATTCCACATGCCACATGACGCAGCCAAGATTTTTCTAAAAAAAAAAATAGCTTTCTTTGAAATGTTCCACAATTACATTGAATGATTTTTTAAAATTTACAGTATTTAAAGTTATTTGATCATTCAGTTCAGTTCAGTCACTCAGTCGTGTCTGACTCTTTACGACCCCATGAACTGCCACACCCCAGGCCTCCCTGTCCATCACCAACTCCCAGAGTTTACTCACACTCATGTCCATTGAGTCAGTGATGCCATCCAACCATCTCATCCTCTGTCATCCCCTTCTCCTCCTGCCTTCAATCTTTCCAAACATCAGAGTCTTTTCAAATGAGTCAGCTCTTTCCATCAGGTGACCAAAGCATTGGAGTTTCAGCTTCAACATCAGTCCTTCCAGTGAACACCTAGGAATGATTTCCTTTAGGATGGACTGGTTGGATCTCCTTGCAGTCCAAGGGACGCTCAAGAGTCTTTTCCAGAACATAATTCAAACTATTGTTGGTATTTCAATATATTCCTAAAGAAATGTTTAAAAAGAAATTTTGTACACCAAAATTGGAACAGCACTTATAATTCAGTTTACAGCTATGAAAAGGCAATCATCTTCCACTTAAAACTGTAACCAGTGATGAAATATACTTCAAGAACCAACAATAGTTTGAATTATGTTCTGTAATAAAGAATTAGTTCATTTTCAAAAAATGTCGAATTTTAAAGTTTATTTTTGGTTGCTAGGATTTTTTTTCTTACAATATATTAAAGTAATTTCATTTCCTAAAAAAAAAAAAAAAAAAAAAAAATGTCTTTTCCAACTCCACAGTTCAAAGGCATCAATTCTTCAGCACTCA
>ML661344.1:7738998-8182299 GCA_007570785.1 Antilocapra americana | reverse complement strand
CTTTGTTGGCAAAGTAGTGTCTCTACTTTTTAATATGCTGTCTAGGTTAGTCATAACTTTTCTTGCAAAGAGTAAGTGTCTTTTAATTTCATGGCTGCAATCACCATCTGCAGTGATTTTGGAGCCCCAAAAAAATTAGCCACTGTTTCCACTGTTTCCCCATCTATTTGCCATAAAATGATGGGACCGGATGCCATGATCTTAGTTTTCTGAATGTTGAGCTTTAAGCCAACATTTTCACTCTCATCAAGAGGCTCTTTAATTCTTCACTTTCTGCCATAAGGGTGGTGTCATCTGCATATCTGAGGTTATTGATATTTCTCCCAGCAATCTTGATTCCAACTTGTGCTTCATCCAGCCCAGCATTTCTCATGATATACTCTGCATATAAGTTAAGTAAGTACGGTGATAATATACAGCCCTGACATACTCTTTTTCCTATTTGGAACCAGTCTGTTGTTCCATGTCCAGTTCTAACAGTTGCTTCCTGATCTGCATACAGGTTTCTCAAGAGGCAGGACCTCTTGAGAGGTGGTCTGGTAATTCCCATCTCTTTAAGAATTTTCCACAGTTTATTGTGATCCACACAGTCAAAGGCTTTGGCATAGTCAATAAAGCAGAAATAGATGTTTTTCTGGAACTCTCTTGCTTTTTCAATGATCCAGTGTAAACATATGTAAATAATAATGGCTAATATTTACAAGTACTCTGCATCTTTTAACACATTTGATCCTCACAACAAACTTTTGAGGTAGATACCAATATTTTCAGGCTTCCCAGGTGACGATAGTGATAAAGAACCTGCCTGCCAATGCAGGAGAGATAAGAGATGTGGGTGTTATCTGTGGGTTGGGAACATCCCCTGAAAGAGGGAATGGCAACCCATGCCGGTATTCTTGCCCAGAAAATCCCATGGATAGAGGAAGCTGGAGGGCTATAATCCATGGGGTCACAAGGAGTCAGACATGACCGAGTGCAACAACACAACAACAACCACTGTTTTCATCATTTACAGATAAGGAATTTAAGCCCAGAGTTCGCTTAGCCACCCAGCCGAGAAGCCAGGCAAAAAATCCTGGTGTCTTAATCACACTGTATGCCATCTCCTGTATTTTGATTGAAAAAGAGACATCCTCATATCACTTACTTATTTGAATAACTGAAGCAGATTTTAAATGAATTGCGACAATAAGGAATAAACAATAAGTTGAAGAATGATCTTCCAGAGAACGACGTGCTTAATTAGGGCCATGTCTCAACAGATAAAGAAGGAAAAGGATGTCATTGCACTTTTAGGGAAGGGAAAAATGGCTGCCCATTACTTTTCAAAAAGCAGTTCTACAGGAGCAAACAACTTCTGCCAAACCATTTTGAAAATTTTCTTAGTATGAAGCTTACTGCACCTTGAAGATTATCCCAAGGATAACATTTCAGGTAGCTTGATGGATTCTAATTTGTGGTGTTCAGTCCCACATTCACCCTTTGGGTTACAAAATTGTAATTTCAGCTGAAATCATTGCCTCTCAGAACTGGAATGAAAATTTAAATGATTCAAATGAATCTGAGAAACAAATTTCCAATCATTTGCTTCTCTTACCAGTGAAAGCAGACCTTCCTCCTATCTCCCCTCTCCTGCCTGAAAATCTAAAAATGACCCACTTAGAAGATTCCAGTTCTTCTCAGTTTCTGATTTCCTGACTGAAGAAACAGAATATAGGTAGAGTAAGACTTTAATAATAATAACAGTAATAACTTTTGTTAGTTTTATGATTCTAGATACACAGCATGTTGATAATCAATATTTGTTGGATGAAGTGTTTAAAAAGCCTTAAGGATTTCCCTTGTGGTCCAGTGGTTAAGAATCCACCCTGCAGTGCTGGAGGACACAGGCTTGATCCCTGACCAGGGAACTAAGGTCCCATATGACAAGGGGCAACTAAACCCACATGCCACAGAGAAGACCTTATGCAGTCAAATAAATTTTTTTTAACTTTTTAAAGTTTTAAAAAGCCTTAGATGAGCCCATACAGAATCAAAGTCCAGATTCCAGTGATGTATATCATAGCAAGAATCTAGTAGGCCCCGATGTTATCTTCCAAATCTTGTTTTTCTAATTCCAATCTGGTTAAAAAGAAGATAATCAAACTAAATTGATAAATACTGAATGTCCTTCTTTCTGAACAAAAAAATTCTCCACCTCCTATTAATAAAAATAAGAATGAAGGACATGTTTATAACACAGAAAAGTTCTTAAGTAAAATTTATTAATTCTTCCCCAAAAGCTTTTTATTTTTTCAAGTTTTAAATTTTTGTCAAAGCAACACTTAAATATAATTCAAAAATAAAATGGGATTAAAAGACCCATAAAGAAAAGCAATTATCTCTGCCTTGCCTCTTCCCCCATATCTTACTATCTTACTCTAAGAGGAAACACTTGTTAAGTTCATGCCCTGTTTATTTTGGCAGTTCACATCAATCTCAAAATATTATCTTCAGGCTGCCATTTCTTAATTAACTATTTTAAATTTACTTATGTACAATTATAATGTACAAGTATTTAGTTCTCTTCTCCCACCCTCCATCTATTCTCCATCTTTTTCTCCCAACACAGTTATATAAAGTTTCACCAAAATCATTAACATCTGTTTACACTTTTAGGAAGTTTTGAAGCCAAGAACTTTACAGAGATTATATTTCCTTTCCTGTACTGATTTCCTGAATTTCTCATTGTTTTTCTTTCCTTCATAAAATTTACTCTTAATAATAATTCTTCTGTTATAAAATTCAATAGAGCAGATCCTCTATGAAACCTCTATTTTTCCGAAGACCTCCCTCTGAGTTTTCTATCTTCCTGCTGCAAGCCAGACTGTTTCTCAAACTTATTTCATGATTTTCATTCTAAAGATTGTCTCAGACTGCATTTACTGCATCTCTTTCTTCCTCCCATTAGTTTATTTCTTCATTTTATTGGAGTATATTGAATCACAAGCTGGAATCAAGGTTTCCAAGAGAAATATCAGTAACCTCAGATAAACAGATGATACCACCCTTATGGCAGAAAGTGAAGAAGAACTAAAGAGCCTGTTGATGAAGGTGAAAAAGGAGAGTGAAAAAGCTGTCTTAAAACTCAACATCCAAACAACTAAGATCATGACATCCAGTCCCATCACTTCATGGCAAATAGATGGGGAAACAGAGACAGACTTTATTTTCTTGGGCTCCAAAATCACTGCAGACGGTGACTACAGCCATGAAAATAAAAGATGATTGCTCCTTGGAAGAGAAGCTATCACAATCCTAGACAGCATATTAAAAAGCAGAGACATCACTTTGCCAACAAAGGTCCATATAGTCAAAGATATGGTTTTTCCAGTAGAAATGTAAGGATGTGAGAGTTGTGTCCATAAAGAAGGTTGAGTGCCAAAGAATTGATGCTTTCAAATTGTGGTGCTAGAGAAGACTCTTGAAAGTCCCTTGGTCTGCAAGGAGATCAAATAAGTCAATCTCAAAGGAAATAAACTCTGAATATTCATTGGAAGGACCGATGTTGAAGCTGAAACTCCAATACTTTGGCCACCTGATGCAAAGAGCCGACTCATTGGGAAAAATCCTAATGCTGGGAAAGATTGAAGGCAAGAGGAGAAGGGGGCAACAGAGGATGAGATGGTTGGATGGCACCACTGACTCAATGGACATGAGTTTGAGCAAACTACAGGAGATAGTGAGGGACAGAGAAGCCTGGCATACTGCAGTCCATGGGGTTACAGAGAGTTGGACACGACTGAGTGACTGAACAATGATAATTGTCATCAAATTTCATAAAGAAATAAATCTTACAGGGAAGATACATTTTTGCATACCTAAAGATATGTTTGCTCCATTCCTCTGCTTGAATTACAGGATTACTGAGCATAGACACTTAGTGGAAAGTCATACTTTCTTCAAATCTCTGAAGATGATATCATTGCTATATCCCCAGAACCTCTTAGAAAGATTTCTGGCACCTACTTGGCTTCAGTAGAGATTTGCTGAATGCACGGATGGATGAATGTAATACATTTTCAAAACCTTTAAATTGCCTTCTGTTTCCTGCCATGTTTCTGCCTTTACTTACCTTTTTCATTGCTGAAGCCCCACCCACCCACCCAAATATTTAGCAATCCACTTTTGCATATTCATGAGTAAGGAAAAGGCGCTAAAAAGCTGATCAAGAGTTCAGGTTGCTGTTGTTGTTTTTTAGTCTCTCAGTCGTGTCCACCTCCTTTGTGACTCCATCGATTGTAGCCTGCCAGGGTCCTCTGTCCATAGGATTTCTCAAGCAAGAATACTGGAGTGTGTTGCCATTTCCTTCTCCAGGGGATCTTTCCGACTCAGGGGTCAAATCTACATCCCCTGCTTTACAGGCAGGGTCTTTACCACTGGACCACCTGGGAAGCCCACTATCCACACAAATGGTTCTCAAAACATGGTTCTAGGCATTGTCTGGGAACCTTTTAAAAAGGCAAGTTCCCTGGCTTCAACTCATACCTAGTGAAACTGAAAGTCAAACGATGAGATGAAGAAACCATGTTTTAATAAACCCTCCAAGTGATCCTAAAACGTTAAGAATCATATGGACAGGGCCAAAGCTGGCAAGCCACTGCTTTGAGGTTACCTGGAAGGGAGTGAGCATTTACACAGGGAGAGCATTTCAGTGCGACTGCTTAATATCTTCAAGGAATAAATTTTAGGTCCCTTACACATAGGATAGATACCTAATGGTATACTCCTGGGTGTTGAGAGTGGGGCACAATGACCCAAGCATCCCATATGGTAAGATGAACAAAGTGATTCTTAGATCAGTTGAACTGCTATAACTTCTGGACAGGAAGCCCTGGTTCCAACTCTCGAAGAGATCTGGCTGTTTGGACTACTAATTAAGTTTTCTGTATCTCCTTTCTTAAACATGTATCCTTTTCAAAAACTCATCACCTGAGGCTGCCTGAGTGTGTCTCTGCCCTTACTATCTACAAGAATCTGACAAATGCAGTTTGAAATGACCAGTACTTTGTCATGATATGCACTATTTGAATTACTTGCAACTCAAAAAACCAAGCAAGTATATCGCAAAAGCTTGGGGAAAAAATAATCATAATCATTTCCGTTCTTCACTGTAGAAAGTACATTTCCTGTATTTTCCTCAAAGACCACTAGGTGGCACTTTCGGCTCTATTTATAATCATTATTGACTGCTTTCCTTTGGGACAAAGCTTTAATGGAGTTCCTTTTGGCATCTCCTCAAGATTTTGCCAGGCTTCCCAGCTGGCTCAGTGGTAAAGAATCTGCCTACCAATGCAGGAGACTGGGGAAACCCTAGGAAGCCCTCTATAGTACACAGTGGGGTTCTGGTTAGATTCACTTGGAAAGCAATACAGGTTCTTAATTATTTAATCAGAAGTCAGCAATCCAACTAACTTGTGAAGTGTGTTACAAAGTAACACTAGTTAAGGGATCTCCCTGCTGGTCCAGTGGCTAGGACTCCGAGCCCCCAGTGCAGGGGCTCAGGTTCAATCCCTGGTCAGGGAACTAGATCCCACGTGCAGCAACTAAGATCTGGTTCAGCCAAATAAATAAATAAATATTAAAAAAGAAAAAAAAATTGCAGCACTGTAACCAGTAGGGTGGGACTGGACAAGAAAAGACAAGTTTCTTGGAATGGTGGAAATGGCCAGAAGCAGACTTGGATTTGCCTAAGTGAGGTTATTTGGTTGCTTCTTGTCCTCTAAAATATCATGGGGTCTCTTAAAACATACAAGCTTGGTCACTTAGGGTTTTTCCTTAAAACCCTCACCTTATGTCACTAATTCATATTTTACTTGAATGACATATATTTTCATGATGAAGCAGGGCAAAACACACATACAATTGCTACAGTTTTCCAAAAGTTCAACAACATTGAAATCAGGCATACAAATCATCACACAGTGGCAGCTTCACAAGGTAAATATTACTGTGCTTCCTTTGAATTTCAGCAGATTATCTATAATTGGATTTGGGGGGTTTAGCTATTTTTGTGGAAATGTATAGAGACATTTCAAACAGAGATCTCAACAGAAAAAAAGGAATTTTACAATGAATTTTTTTAAACATCTCAGAGACTGAACTGTGAGCAAAACTGACCTAAAGATAAAATATTATTAATAACCCCATCTGTGTCTTGTCAGATGAAAGATGCTGAGCCTGTCTGAAGAGATACTAAAGGAAGATGAGAGAGTAACCAGTCTTCTTGCTCGGCCAGAAAAACCCTGCTTTCTGTGTTTAAAAATGTGTGAAAGTGACCCAGAAAAGATTCTCTCGCTGGAACATAGCCCAGTTTTCTGCTTCACTTGCACCAGCTTCCAGGCGGCCTGACAGCAAGACTAGACAAGAACCAGAACTGAGTTGGGAAGAAAAGAGAATGAAGAATGTGAGTAATCGGGATTTTACTTCTGTTTATATGAAGCTTCCCTTCATCAAATTCTTCTCAACAGTTTGTCTGGTATGAACCCAGAAAAAGTGAGACTGTATAAGACAAATTCCTTATACGGTTTCAATCGTGTCTTCACTGAGAGGCATCACAGGCAGATTTACAGGTCATTTTATTTCATTTCCCTGCCTTGTATTGTTTGGAAGGGATGCAATGGACTGCATCATCCCCGTTCTGGAATGGATCTTGGTCTCTTGAATGACAGCAAAACTGGTGTCTCTTAGTTGCATCAGTCAGAAAGCTCTTAAGCCATGGGTTCACGTTCTGGTGCTGATGTGACCCTGCGTGTTCACGCTCAGTCGTGTCTGCCTCTTTGCCACCCCATGGACTGTAGCCACCAGGCTCCTCTGTCCATGGGGTTTTCCAGGCAAGAATACAGGAGTGGGTGGCCATTCCCTTCTCCAGGGGATCATCCCAACCCGGGGATCAAACCCGAGTCTCCTGCATCTCCTGCTTTGGCAGGCAGATTCTTTACCACTGAGCCATGACATTGACATGATTTTGAGCCTTGGGCAAGTCATTCTGTGAGTTTTGATCTCTCCTAAAATAGTAATAATGGGGCAAAGTGTTTCACAGAACTACTGAGTGAGTCAGAAAAGGTAATAATAATAACAGCCAAACTTTGTGGACTTGGAATAAATATCCGAAGAGCAATCGTTCATGGAGAGTTGGAATTACAGCCTCCACCAACTGCTTTAGTCAAAAAGACTCTGACAACACCTGTTTCCAAAGAATAGGAAAAAATAAAAGGAGAAAGGAAAAACACTTAACTGGATTCAGTTGTAAGTCTGTGCCCAAGAAAAAGTAGGCGTATTCTGACAACAAAGGTCATGAAGATCCAGTGTGTTGTTAGGGAGAAATAAGATACACTGAAGATCTGGGCTTTCTATTCAAATTGTATGCCATCAGGTATGCATTCCTGAAACCAGGCTTGTGAATTTTCTTCAAAATACCTTAAGTCTCACTCTCTAGTCACATCCATCACTCAGAGTGGGAAAAAATTAATCTTGTGCTTTGGGTAATGTGTCAAAAAAAGAACATCTATCCCTATTCCTTCAGACTGCAGTGTACTAATACGTGTAATAATGTTGAGAGACATTTAAAATGTTTTGTTGTTTCATAACATTTTATTTGGTAATCATAATTATATTTTATATTGGAAATGTTTTTCTGCCGATTTTCTCAAGTATGCCCATTTTGACAAAGACAGGAAACATCCCTGCCAGGTCCTCTGTTTTGGAACTAAGCCAATGAAGCAGACAGGAGTAAATTTATTTTCTCCCTCAATACCATCTCACATCCTAATGTAAATAATTAAGTCTGACACTTCAACAGCCAATGCAATCAATTCAATTTTTGGTGTGAAAATTCGAGAACGGAAAGGGTAAGCTCTGAAAACTCAGTTTACTTAACCTCTTGCATTGAGCAGAAATAATTCAGTTATTCCCAGCATCATCTGCCTAAGGATTAGTTCAGAGTAGAGCTAAGGACCTCTGGGGCTTGAGTCATTTCTCTTCTCAGTATGACCGGAGGATACCTCTTTTCCACCATAAGAAATTGCAGTGCTGGCCACATGATATATACTAACAATAACTCCCCTCATTTTCAAATGTCCCAAATCTGTACCTTCATTCAAAGTGCAGTTTTAAAATAACAATTATCCCTTTGTAGGAGGCTGTCCTCAAACACTAGTTCAATTTACTATTGACAGAATTTAAGGAAAATTGAAATGTCACAAGAAACCTCTTTTTTAACATTAAATTTCATTATTGATGAAAAGTGAGGCATAAAGTGTTCAATGTTCATTAAAAAACAGCTTGAGTCACATAGAACAATGCATCACATATTCAGTAAAAATATATTCTTTAATAGACTATATTAGATGCAATGGTCCCAGTTACTTGCTACAATTCTGATAGCTATTTGACATTTCAGTACATAGACTCTCTACAGTGATACAGCATTATAGAAATATGTGTGGTCTTTGCCTCTGGTTCTTGGCACACAGCCCTAAAACCTTTGGAACATTCTGATGAGAGTAATAGGTGTGGCTCTTGTTCTAATGAAGTAACTCTTGGCCCCTAAATAGCTTCAGAAGGGAGGCTGGTGGCCAAGAAGAAGAAGCCTTGATTAGAAGTTGAGAACTTCCAGCTGTATCTCCCAACTTCCTGGAAAAGGGGAGGGGCTAAAAATCGAGTTAATTATCAATCACCAGTGTAATGAAATCTTCATTAAAAACCCATGAACAACAGGGTTCAGAGAGCATCCAGACTGATGAACATACAGAGGTGCTGAGAGACCTCTTCAGAGATGGCAGCCATTCACCCTCTGTACCTCGCCCTTTGCATCTCTTCTATTGACTATTCTGTGTTACATCATTTTGTAAAAAACTCATGATAGTAAGTGCCTTCTTGAGTTCTATGAGAAGTTCTTGAAAATTATCAACTCTGAGAAGGCCATGGGAATACTACTCAACAATGAAAAACAATAATGAGCTACATATATATAGATACACATGACAATCTAGACAGTCCTCAAGGACATTGTGCTGTAAAAAACAGTGCATTTCAGAAGGTTGTATTCTGTATGGTAGAATTTGTATACATTCTCAAAATGACAAAACTACAGCAATGGAGAACAGATGAACAGTTTTTCAGGGGCAGGCAAATCCAAAGTAGCATGACTGAATTCTTCTGCAGTGATGGAACTGTGTGTATTAACTGTGGCTCCATGAATCTACACATAGGATTGAATTGCGAAGAACTATAAGCACGTGGAATTCCCTAATCACTCAGTTGGTAAAGAATCCACCTGCAATGCAAAAGACCCCAGTTCCATTCCTGGGTCAGGAAGATCCCCTGGAGAAGGGAGAGGCTACCCACTCCAGTATTCTAGGGCTTCCCTTGTGGCTCGCTGGTAAAGAAGCCTCTTGCAGTGTGGGAGGCCTGGGTTTGCTCCCTGGGTTGGGAAGATCCCCTGGAGAAGGGAAAGGCTACCCACTCCAGTACTCTGGCCTGGGGAATCCCATGGGCTGTAAAGTCCGTGGGGTCACAAAGAGTCGGACACGACTGAGCGGCCTACGCTGTCACTTGACTTCATACGCACATAGGGCTTCCCCGGCAGCTCAGCAGTGAAGAGTCTGCCTGCAACGCAGGAGTCTCAGGAGACTCAGTTTCGATCCCTAGGTTGGGAAGATCCTCTGGAGGAGGGCATGGCAACCCACTCCAGCATTCCTGCCTGGAGAACATGGACAGAGGAGCCTGGCGGGCTACAGTCCATAGGCTCACAGAGTCCGACACGGCTGAAGCGACTCAGCACGAGTGCACATGTACACAAAGGAAGGCAGGATAAAAATTGGGGATGGCCTAATAAAGCCTGTACTCTGAGAACAGTGATGTGCCAGTGTCCTGGCTTTGCTATTATACCATAGGAATATAAAGTGATGTCACTTGGGGGAAGCTAAGGAGAGGGTACATGAGACTCTGTACTATGTTATAACTTCTTGTGTGTGCTTAGTCAGTTGTGTCTGACTCTTTGAATGAATCTGCAATAATGTCGAAATACAAAGTCCAAAAATGTTTTTAAAATAGTTAAAATAACATTCATATCAATAGGGATTTAAATTTTAATCTTTAGTTACTTCTAACATTCTTTTTCAATTTTATTAATTTTTAAGAAAATCGAGTATTTTTCCCCAAGTTACTCCAAGATAATATATGTTGCTATCTTTCCATGAACTATCTCTGAGTTCACTTCATTCTGACATGAAAGTAGGAGTCAGCGTTTCATGGACTCCTCCATTAAAAAAAAAAAAATAGTCCATTTCACAAGGCATTGGTGAACAATACAAATTTTACTAAAATGTTCATAAGTGAAACATTGCATAATACACCCACACACATATGTTCATATGTCATCTCAAATCAGTGTTCTCTGCTGTCCTTGCCTGTTCACAGCCTCTTTTGTACCAGCGTTGCTTACCACTCTTACACCCATGACTGTGGCTTAGGCTTGGGTCAATCTAAGTCAATACATACAAATAGTCTTTTTTTTTTTCCACAAGAAGTCCAATCACATGAAATTTGTAATTTTCTTAAAGCTTAAAAGTTTGTAATTTTTATTAAAAAGTAAATCCTGGAAGGATAATTTTACATGGTACATAAATAATTTTTAGCCAATTCACTATTTCTACACTCACATTGTTCTGCCTTCTAAAAGCCAAGATTCCCAATGCAGACCCTTGTCTGTAACTAGCAATAACCTGAGAAATCTTAATATAATCCAGTCATCTCTCTTAACCAAGCTCTAGTTGCTTCTCTTTTAGGGAACAGCTCTACCATGTTAAGCGCTACCTCAGCCACTACTGGAATTAAGGAAAGCACATCTTCTCTGTCTCATTTCACATATAGAGCAGTTCTAATTTGCTGATTTATCAACTTAATTTGACAGGAAATATCAAAGTCATAATCATCCCATTTTATTATTTATCTTGCCAAATGTGTATATTCCAAAAGTTAAAATGATATTATGCTATATGTTATGTTACTACCTTAAGTTTTAAAAACTGAGTGAAAAGAAATCATATATTGGAGAAAATAGCAACTGTATTTACTGTACAACGTAGGCTGTGTTAGACACATTGATTCATTTGTCCAAAATCTCTTTCTTGAGAAATGTTCTCTCACCCACATGGTTACTATGGGAACAGTCATTTTCAGAGCTGCTCCCTGTTATCTTTTGAAAGCTGATTGTTAGCCCCTCGTCCAAATCCACATTAGTGATGTCCCATTGGGATCTTGAAAATGGCCGTAATGAAAGTATTTACAACTCAGAGAGGTAATCACCACAAATTGGTCCCTCTGTCCGCCCAGGTTCCCACTTCCACACCCCTCAGCCCACCACCCTTACTCCTGCCTTACTCCAAATCACCACACCCCTGCTTTTAGTACACTGTGGTTCTGGTTTTGGCTACAGTTTATACAGGGCAGACACCTGACTCCAGCTGAATCAATCGATTCTTTTCCCATATCTTATGAAACTGGAATTGAGAATAAAAGCCAACTTCTCTTCAGTGGCTGAAATAGTATAAGTAAATCTTAGGAGAGAAAGGAGAGATGCTCATTGCTGTTTAGATCAGAAAACCCAAGACAAAAGGCCTACAAAAATAGAAAGAATTATGTGTTATGCTGTACAGAGGTGAGCAGAAATGAGAAACGGTGAGATTATTTAGGAATACTTAAATCCTCCTTCTACTTATTCCTTGAAAACATCTGCATTTCTATCCATGGGTTTCAGTCAACACTTCATTTCCTTTATAACAAATTATTCTTTGTGTTAATTTAATTTTGATAAGATTTCTGATCTTTGCAATCCAGGAGAGTCCTAATTAACATGTGGACCCTCAATTATTTGCTGATTTCATCAGAAAAACCTCTCAAAGCCTCTCATTTAATAGTAGCTGAGATATAACCAAAATTAGAAGCATCAACCTAACACTAACCTTATTTAAAATTAAAAGGAATCAAAATGAAGTGATGTGTGATAAGAAGCATTGAAAAGATAGAAACTAATCCTTCCAATATAAATATGGTATCAAATCCTGTGTGGGAATTCCCTGGCAGTACAGTGCTTAGGGAATTTCACTGCTGGGGGTTGAATCTAATCCCTGGTAGTGGTGGCACCCCACTCCAGCACTCTTGCCTGGAGAATCCCATGGACAGAGGAGCCTGGTTGGGGGTTGAGAAGAGACGGCACGGCTGAGCGACTTCACTTTCACTTTTCACTTTCTTGCATTGGAGAAGGAAATAGCAACCCACTCCAGTGTTCTTGCCTGGAGAATCCCAGGAACAGGGGAGCCTGGTGGGCTGCCGTCTATGGGGTCGCACAGAGTCAGAAACAACTGAAGCGACTTAGCAGCAGCAGCAGCAGCAGCAGAGCTAACTACTTTGCCACCTGATGTGAAGAAACACCTCATTGGAAAAGACTCTGATCCTGGGAAAGATTAAAGGTGGGAGAAGGGAACGACAGAGGATGAGATGGTTGGGTGGCATCACTGACACAGTGGACATGAGTTTGAGTAAGCTCTGGGGGTTGGTGATGGACAGGGAAGCCTGGCGTACTGTGATTCATGGGGTCACAAAGAGTAGGACACGACTGAGCCACTGAACTGACTGAGTGAAACTAAGATTCTGTAAGTTGCACAGGGCTGCCAAAAAAGAAAAATTGTACTGTGCCATTAATTACCATCTCTGAAAGTTAAAGAAAAGAAAGTTACAACGTATTTATATTTCAGTAATTCCACAATAATATAATAACCAAAAAGAAGCTTTGGAAATTATTCAGGTGAGGCAAAGCTACTTGCTCTGTTTATTATTGTGTTAACAGTTTCACCTTTGTTTATTGATACTTAATGATAAGTTGAAAAACCTGCATAACATTTTTAGCAGCAATTTTTTAATTTCCCAGAAATTTTACATCAATTTTGTTTCGTGGTTAGCCAAAAGGTTGTAAGATACATTTGCTAAAGCTAACTTCATTTGATTCATAATAAATGTTTATTATAGAAAATCAAATTCTCTTAATTTATAAATAAACTCAGTCCTGAATTAATTAATTCACTGTTACATACCCATTCTGTGAATTTCCTTGAAAATAGGAAATGTATAACTTCATAGTCCACACTTTCTCCCTGTCACCAACTTAAAATTTAAAAGTACCAGTAGGAAGTGCTAATCCAGATAAAACTGGGAGCTCTGGTCTTCTACTTTCACGATTCTTAATCTCATCATTCATAACTTAAAAACTTAGGTCTATCCCTCTCTCACAAGGCATAGTGTTTAAGAGCCCAGATTTTAGAGTCAGAGTGCCTGGTTTCGAATCCTAAATTCATACTGACTGGGTGTGTGGCTTTAAGCAAGTTACTTCACCTCTATGTATCTCAGTGTTCGTGTCTATATAATGAGAATAGAGGTATCGATAGTACTTCTTTCTAGGGTAATTGCGAAAATTAAATGAGTTAACATGTGCTAAGCTTTCAAAACAATCCCTGACACATCATAAGCTATATGAGAATTGGCTATTAGCTACTTATCCATCTTTGGACACTTTTGCATAAACAAATTGCTGAAACTATGTTCACCTAAAATATTAATGAATATTTCTACTTGGTGAAGTATTCAGTACTCTTTTTTTCCTTCTTTGTAACTGTTTATAATACCTTATTTTTATAGTATGTGTATGCTGTTTATATAAATACAATAAAGCTTTTTTTATATATAAGTAATATAAATAAATTCATCTGGAAAGAAACAGACACATTATGGCCAGGAATGTTTTTATTTTTAGGAAAAAAGTGATAGGGGAATGATTCTTCTGGACATAAAAAAATAAGCTATAAATTTGTACTACAAAAAGAAAATTAAACTTGTGTAAAAATAGATAAACAGATCAATGAAACAAAATAAATTGACCAAAAATAGAAGTGTGTGTACATGAGAATTCAGTATGTGATAACACTGACCTATCATATCAACTGGAAAAGAATAGCTATTCAACAAATGCTGTTAGACATCTTGAGGAAAAAATAGCCAGATTTCCATCTTACTTCAAACATAAAATTTTAAATTGATTACATTGGCATTTTACAAGCAAAAATATAAAAGTACTAAACAAGGAGATCATATTAGTTTCCTATTGCTCTTGTAACAAATTTTCAAAACCTTACTGAATACAATACAAATTTATTCTGTAAAAGTTCTGAAGGTCAGAGTCTGAAGTGGGTCTCACTGGGCTAAAAATTAAGGGCCAAAGTCCCTTTGAAAGCTTCTAGGAAGGAATTCATTTTCTTGATTTTTCCTCCCTATACATGCTTCTACACTCTTTGGTAATGGCCTCCTTCCCTGTTCAAAATCAGCAATGACCAGCCAAACCTTATCCCTCTGACACTCCCCCTCTTCTGTTTCCCTCTTTCATTTATAAGAATCCTTGCAATTATACCTTGAGATCCAGGATAATCTCCCCATTTTTAAAGTCAGCAGTTTAGCAATCTTAGTTCCACCTGCAATATAAGTTCTCATTTGTCATGTAACCTAACATATTCACAGGTTCTGGGAATTAGTAGATTGATATATTTGAGGGACTATTTACCAGCCTACCACAAAGATAAAGAAGAATATTTTGATAGTCTTACAAAAATTTTTTAGAAATAAAAATTTTCTAAACCAACAGAAACTCAAGATAACATAAAAATTTCAACAAGTATGACTTTATAAAAATTTGGAAACTTCAATGAGCAAGATGTCAGTTTGAAAAACAAATGAAATACCGTGATTAAATATTTTTTACTACATGGAAGAGAGAGGGAATATATATTTTAATTTATTAAATCATTAAATTGATAATTTAATAATTACTTATTAAATTATATTTAATATAGTTTTACATTCATTTAAATTCTCTGATAGACTTTGCCTGCTAGTATTGTGTTGAGGATTTCTGTGTATACATTCTTCAGTGATATTCAGCTGTAATTTTCTTTTTCTGTGGTATCTATGTCTGGTTTTGGTATCGGGGTGATGGTCACCTCATAGAATGAGCTTGGGAGTAGTCCTTCATCTGTAGATTTCTGGAAGATTTTGAGAAGGATAGGTATTAGCTCTTCTCTAAATATCTGAGAGAATTTGCCTGTCAAGTCATCTGGTCCTGGACTTTTGCTTGCTGGAAGATTTTTATTCACAGTTTCAATTTCAATACTTGTGATTGGTCTATTTATATTTTCTATTTCTTCCTGGTTCAGTCTTAAAAGTTTGTAGCTTTCTAAGATTTTGTTCCTTTCTCTAGGGTCGTCCATTTTATGGGCATGTGTTTGCTTGTAGTAGTCTCTTATGGGGCTTTCCTCATGGCTCAGATGATAAAGAATCCACCTGCAATGCAGGAAACTTGGGCTCAATCCCTGGGTCAGAAAGATCCCCTGAAGATGGGGATAACTACCCTTTCCAGTAATCTTGCCTGGAGAATTCCATGGACAGAGGAGCCTGGAGAGCTACAGTTCATGGGTCACAGAGTCAGATACAACTGAGTAAACTAACGCTTTCACTTTACTCTTTCAGTAGTCTCTTATGATGCTTTGCATTTCTGTAGTGTCAGTTATAACTTCTATATCATTTCTAATGTTATTGATTTGAGTCATCTGTCTTTTCTTGATGAGTCTGGCTAAAGGTTTATCAATTTTGTCTATCTTCTCAAAGAACTAGCTTTCAGTTTCACTGATATTTGTTATTTCTTTCTTCATCTCTGGTGGTGGTTTAGTCACGAAGTAGTGTCCAACTCTTTGTAACCCTACGGACTGTAGCCCACCAGGCTCCTCTGGTCCACGGGACTCTCCAGGCAAGAATACTGAAGTGGGTTGTCAGTCCCTTCTCGAGGGTATCTTCCCAACCCAGGGTTTGAACCTGAGTCTCCTGCATTGCAGGTGGATTCTTTACCATCTAGGCCACCAGGAAAGTCCCACAATCTGACAGAAAAATAAAAAATTCCAGATGAGAGAAGCTAAAGTTATAAAGATCTAATTTTCCCACAATAATCTTCAAAGTCAAAGCGATTCCAGTTAAAATCACAGGAAGAATTTTTTAGAGAATTTGATAAACTTATTCTAAAGTTGATACGGTAAAGAAAATGCATAACAATAATAAGAATGGCTAAAATTTTTGAGTACTTAATATTTTTCATTCACTGAATTATAATCTTCATTGTAACACTATTAGCAGCATCACAAATGAGGAAATTGAGACTTAAAGAGGCTAAATGACTTGTCCGATATCACAAAATGAACTATTGTTCATTCAGGCAAAGCATTAGCACCGATCCCAGCTGATCTGACCCACAGTGTCTGCTTTTAGCCACTAAACTCTCAGGTTTCAAAAGACACATGTCAGTAAATTCTTAAAAAGAAGAACAAAAATAAGGGACTCGGAATTATAATTTGATTGTTACGGTAATTAAAGAACGTCGTCTATGAATTAAATAGAGACACCTAACCCTGTGTGCATTTGGCTAATAGGCCATTCTCCCTGAGCTCTTATGCATGATTCAGATCAACAGCATCATTTTGATGATGATGCTCTTGCTTCATCATTGAAGCAAGAGCAGGCTCCAAGCTATGATCTGTATCCAAATGAGGATGTGTCAATTTAGTGCCAAAGACTGGACTACTGGGAGCTATAAAGTTAATAACCTCCACAGATCATATTTCAGTATCTCAGCCGACTTAATCAACGTCCTCTGGTGCCAGCTTCCTTGTACAATGTTTGTGCATGTTTGGAGCATCAGTCACCCTAGAGAGCTCTGGATACTTGATCTTTATTTTTAAATTCCAGGATTTAGTACCAGGATATGAGGTGACTATAGAGTGGTTGGGATGAAAATTATTTAGACAGAAGCTAAACCCTCCTGCAATGTCTTTCTTTGCCAGAATGCACATATTGATTTATTGCCATCATTTGATAATGGTTAGAACCATACTTGATTGCTGGTTGGCAAAATTGTCTAGGAAATGGGCTAAAAATTCCCAGATAATTTTATTTGACCTCCACAGTTTAGGTCCAAGAACTAACTCAAAATCAGATGGACAAAACTAAAAATTACCTTGTCTGCATCATGAAAATAGTTGATTAGGAATTAAAGTCCTGAAAGTGTATCATTTTTACTTTACTATATTTTAAAGCAAATAAGCATATAAAACAAATAATCTTCAAAGCAGAAATGGCAGATTTCCTTCAGAGGCCAGAGCTGGGCCCTTGGACTCAATTCCTCAGTATATGCCAGTTCTATCGGTGAGTAATCAATGGTCCATGGAGTCCAGTTCTACCTATGAGAGAAGTGGATGCAGTTTTTCTATTATCCTCATCTTGTTTCTATAATTTTCTCACATTCCCCACCCTTTCTAGAGGTTTTTTTTTTTTTTTCCCCCTTAGATACCTGGATTTTGAGTCTTGCTATTGCCATGCAGGAAATCAATAGGTAAAGTAATCCACATTAAGATATAGAATACTAAAATAGTTTATATTCTCCTCTCTCATACCCTTAATTTCGATTTTAGCATTGATGGCACTTCAATACATTACATGCTACATTCCCTGTCTTTGTTTTCAAAGTCTCGTTCTTTTATGACCACTCTACTCTTCAATTCCTGGTAGAGGGAAAGAGCAGCGTCACCTCACACAATTCTTTTTTCCTGCTCCACACTAATTTCAGGGTTGAATTTAGCCTGTTTCCTTGATTTTTATTGGGGCACTTCTTATATAGCAGAGTTTACCAAAAATTCAGGGAAATGCACAAGGTTTATGTTAATATTAACGCAACATGAATATACTAAAATTGAATATTAGGCTTACTTGTTTTGAAAAACAGTTCTTCAGCTTTTTTTCTACCAACCCAAGCTGCAACATTCAGTGTCTCCACTCAGTCGGTTTGCTTTCCCCTCTGTTCCTCCCGGGGTTCCCAGGTGGTGCTAGTGGCAAAGAACCCACCGGTCAATGCAGTGGACATAAGAGACATGGTTTCAATCCCTGGATCAGGAAGCTCTCCTGGAGGAGGGCATGGCAACCCACTATAGTGTTCTTGCCTGAAGAATCTTGCCGAGACAGAGGAGCTGGCGGGCTACAGTCCATAGCGTCGAACAGCGTTGGACACGACTGAAGCGACTTAACACGCGCACACACGCAAATATGCTCTTATTCCTGCTTGATTGCCATGGGCAATTCCTCAGTCTTGGGCAACCAAGGTTCTTTCTCTAGCCCTTGTACTAACTGAGGCCTCCCTTCTTCTAAAGCAGGGTCCATCCACTCATAGGCCAGTATCTCTCCTCCATCCCTATCTGTAGGGAAAATGGACCAGTGCGGAGGTTATTTCCCCACTGATCTGAAGTATGTCATCGCTTTACTAGAGTCAGGGTCAGCTCCAAGTATCATTTTTTTCTTATTTTTATTTTTCTTCTTTTATTTTATCTCTCTTGGGATAAATTTCCCTGACTCTCAACCTCTAACCTCTCTGTGCCTCCACCTCTACTCCTATCAAAGTAATGTGTCTCTTCTCACAATGTACAGCTTCCCTGTAGCTCAAACGGTAAAGAATACACCTGCAACGCAGGAGACCTGGGTTCGACCCCTGGGTTGGGACAAATC
Source organism: Antilocapra americana (assembly GCA_007570785.1). Classification (NCBI taxonomy): domain Eukaryota; kingdom Metazoa; phylum Chordata; class Mammalia; order Artiodactyla; family Antilocapridae; genus Antilocapra; species Antilocapra americana. Next base: position 8,163,615 of record ML661344.1, on the reverse strand, counting down.
CTCTGGAGAAGGGAATAACCACTCTGATATTTTTGCCTGGAGAATCCCATGGACAGAGGAGCCTGGGGGCTACAGTTCATGGGGTCTCAGAGAGTCAGACACGACTGAGCAGCCAACACTACTACAGCAGCTCCTCTCACAATGTATTAAAAATAAGTATTTCCTCAATTCTTTCTTCCCTAAGACACAATCTATTTCTCACAAAAGGAATCATGTCTTTTTTGTTGTCTTAATCTCCCATTTGCTAACATGTTCTTAATAAGTGTTTTCTGAACTTTTCAAGTCTCAGAAGTATTTACATGTTGGAAGGGCAATATTTAATCTTTTTTAAACCATAACTCCGAATTATTCATCAAATTTAGTTCAAATGTTATCTCTTCTATGAAACTTTGAGTTTTCATAGTACTTTATTCACATTTTTATTATACCAATATAATCTTTTCACATAAGATTCCAAGTGTCTTTTTCCTAAATTAAACACTGGATTCCTTTGGGGAAGGAATGATGTCTACTTTATGACAATGTCTCAAGCTCCCCAACTTTTATGGTGTCTGGGTCATGAAAGGCATTCAGTAGATTAAAGAAAAAAAAAAGATTACTAGAAGGATAGAAATTATCAGGGTTTTCCTGGTCCTCAGATGGTAAAGAAACTTCCTGCAATTCAGGGTTCTATCCCTGGGTCTGAAAGATCCCCTGGAGAAGGGAATAGCTCCATCCCAGTATTCTTGCCTGGAGAATCCCATGGACTGAGAGCCTGGTGGGCTACAGTCCATGGGGTCACAAAGAGTCAGAAATGACTAAGCAACTAACACTTTCACTTCACTTTAGAGATTATTTCCCCACCAATATGAAGGAGTCTTCCATCTGCTGGAGTCAGCTTCAATTTAAGGGAAGGGAAGGAGCAGTGAAGGAAGGAGCGAAGAGGGTCCTTTCAGATAGCATTTGATCTAAAAGGTGTTTTCAGAAAGGCAGCCTTTCCAATGCTGTTCGAATAAAATCATACTGCTAACTACTAATAACGTCTGTAAATGAAGTCAGTCTGTCAAGTTTATTATAAAGTTAACTCAGCAGAAAAAATATCTTCTCTGATATCTTATGTATCTAACAGAAAATCTAGCCAAAAAATCAGCAGCTATAACAACACATTGATAAATCATGAAGTCTTCACAGCTATCTACCAAATTTTTATTACTGATTAAATATTTTTATACCCCGCCTGAAGATATATTCTACTATAATGATAGCTATTGGCTAGATCATTGATTTAAGTGGGCAATAACAAGCAGTGTACTGCCATGTACAAACTGACACAAGTAAAAGCTAGAATGGTAATGTAGCATTAAGATGGCACCAAAGTAATGTCTCAGATTTCCTGGAATGTATGAGAACCTCATTTCTTAAACATGTAAGCAAATCCAGTCAGGACTATCATCCATAGTTTGGCGAACTTCTTCTCTGCATAGTTAGATACTGAACATTTTAGGCTTTGAAGGCACAGGCCATGTGGAATCTGTCACAGTTACTCAGGTCCACCATTATACTACAAAAGTAGCAATAGACAATAATAAATAGCTGTGCATGACTATGTTCCAATAAAATCGCAGATATCATGTAACTTGTAAAAATGTTAGTATGGGTATCTAAAAGCATGAAGACTCATTTTTAATAATATAGCTGTATTTTGTTAGTTGGTGGATCAAGGGCTATTGTATCCAGATTCATGCCATAACCTGTTCTGTTCAAACAACGTAATTTTGAAAGTCATGAGCGCATAGTCCCATAAATAAGAATTAAATGCAAGTGAATCATATCAAGTGTGCCTTTAAACATTTCTGTGTTTAAAACTGTGCTGTGAATACAGTTCAGAATCACAAGCCCTGATTTAGCCTCTGCTAATATGACTTTCTGCCTGAGTGCTTGCCACTGTCATTCAGATAAGAGCAGGCTCTAATCTTCGGTCTATGTTCCAAACAAAAATCTGTTGAGCCTCCTTAAAACAGCAACTTACTTGAAGCTCAGTAGTCTGATGTGCTACCCAGTAGCCTGGCCTATCACCTCTCAAAAACCAATAAAGAGACAAGGTTGGTGGAAAGGAAAGTTTGCTTTATTTTAGAGGCCAGCAAATGGGAGAGAGAAGGGCAAATTCATGTCCAAAGGCCAAAGCCCCCCACACTGACAACCAGTGAACAAGACCTTTTAAAGAGGAGTTTCAAGGGTGTATAGATGGAGGGAGGGGACTAGATGCAGAAACAGCACAGTCAGCTCTGATAGTCATCTTGAAATTGGTCATGTGGTGATCTGATCAACATCATCTTGATTGTTTTAAGTACAGTTAATCTTTAGTTCCAGGGTTGGCTTATTCCCATTTCTATGAGGTCAATTCTCGGAATTACAGGAGCTTATGTCATGGCTACAATCTGGTCATTGTGTAGTTAACGTCTTCCATCTGGAGGGGTTTCAGTATTTACAAGACATTTCAGAGGACGTGGCTCAAAATATTACCCACAGCCCTTGTAGAAAAACTAAAAGCCTTTTGTTAACTAACTAACTATTATTCGGTCTTATTTTCCTTTGCTTTTGCCTCTACTCACTTCTCTGATTATACTTAGTCTTTGGCTAAAGTTTTCCTACAGACAAAAGACAGATGGAGGACATGGGGGGAAGACCAGAGGATTCTGCTCCGTTTCAGCAGGGTATTTTATTTTAGCAAACAGCACAAATAATTAATCCCTTAGTTGATAGTTCAAGTAGGCTTGAGAGTACAAAATGTCTGAAATCTATTTTCTTGATCTTCCTTTCAGAGAAACAGGATACAATACACGGATATAATGATTAAGCACTAGCTGCAGGGCATGCCCAGAGCATATAAAATTTGGATAGAAGCTGAATTTTCACTTGACTCAATGGCTGAGTACTATAATTTACTTATTTTATTCAAAAGCTGTTTTGGTTGCCAATTTTTGGTGTAAAGTTATTTTTCTTTAATGACAATATTGCCAAGTGGATGGATTCAGAAATTTATTGACCCACGCAATTTTAGCTTAAGAGCCAGTTCAAACAATTGCACAAAGCTAAACTACACAATTTAAATGATTAAAGTAGTTGGATGAGGATCAACATTTCCAAAGGGATTCCATATTGATTTCTTCTTAAAGCACATTTCAAAGTAAAGAGGGGTTGAAAACAAATATTTCTGCCGGATGGTAATTGCGGTTTTCTGCAGAGGTTATTGCGGGGGCCCTCAGAATCAATTGTCTTATGGCGCTGGTGGTAAAAAAACATGCCTGCCAGTGCAAGAGATATAAGAGACATGGGTTTGATCCTAGATTCAGGAAGATCCCCTGGAGGAGGATCTTCGCACTAGTATTCTTGCCTGGAGAATTCCATGGACAGAGGAGCCAACAGTGGACTACAAAGAGTTGGACTGAAATGACTTAGCACAGCACAGAATCAAATGAAGTGGAGACCAAAGGCCCAGGGAGCACCACATTTGAAGGAAGGGCTCTCTTTGACTACCCTCCTTCGAGCATTTTCTGTCTTCTCCTCAGAAACACACATGTCCCTTCTGGAGACTTGTCTTCCTCAGGGGCGTCTGGAGCATTGACATTGCCCAGAACCCTTACTCCTTGCTGAACAGAGTAAGGCGCCTGAAAAACTGTTTCCAACATAATACTGGTGACTGAATTTTATGAGCTTCCTTCTCCTTTTTTTACACAGCCAACTCCAGTTCTAACCCACACGTCAGCATATCCAACCTCCAGCCTAATCCTGCACCCCTTCTCCTCACGTCTATGCATTCCTAAGGTTAACCCTCTATGTCTTAGAGTTTTCTTCCCAAGAATTCTTCCATATCACCTCCCATGACTGAGGTATTCCATCTTGTGGCACTTAGGTTTATTTCCTTGTGTTTTGCAAAAGGGGAAATAGAAAAAGAACTAAACAGACACATTATTTGTGCCACAGCGTTTTGTGAAGACCTGGAGACAATGGACAAGGTTGTACAGCAGCAATACACACAAGCAGTTCAATATAACGTCCAGTGAGAATACCCTGGCAGTCCAGTGTGTCGGACTTCATGATTTCACGGCTAAGAATGCTGGCTCCATCCCTGGTGGGGGAAATTCCTGCAAATCGCTCAGCATGGCAAAAAAAAAAAAAAAAAAATTGCCCACCACCTTTGATCAAAGCATCCTCTACTGTTGCTCAGCATGCTCCTTCCCTCTTTACAAACACCAGCATTTCAAAGACACCAACTCTGGTTTCGGTTTTTGTATCCAAAGACTCATCCATATGCTCTGATTAGACATGGGTCATTTTGTTCGAATCTAATTTTTCTCTCCATCTCCCCAGTCTCTAAAGACAAAAGGGTCAAATGGAAATACAGTTGAACAATGAAGTGAACTATGTCACACCCTCTACATTGTAGAATGGCTAGGGTTCATTTTCTTTTAAATAGCTATTATTTCATTCTGTAACACTAGTCTTCCTTTCTTAGTTAAGTGTTTTTCCATGTAATGCATTAAAACAGTCTCTTTGGATCTCTCTTTCCAAGAGACTATAAGCTTTTCTAAGTCAGGAATCGAGTCTAATTGTTTTGTTTTTACTGTTTATTATGAAAAATAGTCTCATGAACCGCTGGTACTCATCACCCAGCTTCATCAATAACCAGTTTATGACCAGTCTGGCCATCTATACCTTGTCCTCTTGCTCTTTCCAACATGATTTTAAAGATAATCCCAGATACCATAAAAAAATATTTAAAGGTAGCTTGTGCTTTAAAAAAAAAATAGCTCTGCATTTTTTACATATTTTGTTTATTTATTTATTTTTGATTGCACTGGGTCTTTGTTGCTGCGCACAGGCCTCCTCTAGGTGCGGTGAGCAAGGGCTAGCTGCTCTTCACTGGGGAGCACAGACTTCCCATCGCAGAAGCTTCTCTTTTCGTGAGCACAGGCTCTCGTCACTCTGGCTTCAGGGACTGCAGCACACAGGCTCAGCAACTGTGGCTCGTCTGCTCAGTAGCCACGGTGCACAGGCTGAGTTACTCTGAGGCGTGTGGAACCTTCCTGCACCTGAGATCAAATCCATGTCCGCTGCATTGGCAGGTGGATTCTTATCCACTATATCATGGGGGAAGTCCAATCGTACATTCTATCTGTAAAAATTTTTGTATGGATCCCTTAAAGATAATAGAGAAGTAAATGGCAACCCACTCCAGTATTCTTGCTGGGGTAATCCTATGGACAGAAGGAGCCTGGTGGGCTCTAGTCCATGGGGTCAGAAAGAGTCAGACACAGCTGAGCAGCCGAACACTTAAACACATAACCATAATGGCGCTATCACAAAAAAACAATTGTTTTACTTAATCTTGATTTGTTTCCTAAGCCTCCCTTCTATTACACGGCACCTGGCACATGGAAGTGCCCAACCACTGTTTCCTGAGCTACTAAACTTTTAGAAATTTCCAGTTTGAAAAGTCAATATTTAATCTCTCCTCTCTTTCCAGCTAGTTCTTGAAATAGCTCAAAACTCAAATTCAGTATTACCTTTTCTTTTTCAAAAATTATTTAACCTTTTAAGTAAATAATACTTAAAAATATATACATACAAAATATATGTGTGTATATATAATTAAATAAATATACACACACACACACACACACACACACACATATATACAATTACCTTCTCAATAAAAGCGTCTCTCATTCTGTGTTTGGGAGAACACAGTTAATCACTTCATCTCAAGGGTTCTCATAAAACACCATCCCTACCTCTAATGTTATGTAAACATTATATATTGCAGTTATTCACTTAGTTGTCTATGTTCCCAAATTTAGGAATCCCTCAAGGCAACAACTGAACTTTGCTGGTATCACAGTAACCTCAATGCCCAGAGTGCCCGATTTTAAGAGGAATTTTATAAGTATTGAGGAAAAGAAGAAGGAAGAGAGGGAGAACACAGAAGCTGGGCCTCAGCTGTACTCCCTGTAGTAGGAAGTCCCCTGGAGCATCCCCACAGCCCCACAGAGCCCCCAGCCCACTGTGAAGTAAACATAGATTACAGAGATGCTTGTTTCTTTCCGGTATTTTTCTATCTCTAGCATCTAAAATAGTACCTAATAAAAGTTTAATACATCTTTTTTGAAATGCATGAAGTAAAGGCCTTTGCCCTACACAAAAGATTAATGCGTTGATGTGCATGAGGTTGAAAAGTTTACTAAATTAACATTTTTCATGATTACCTACCTGCTGCCATAAATTGTTTTGAGAAGTTAAGCATTTTTATAAGAATGTGTCACTTATTTTCAAGCCAGGATTTATTCCTCTCAGAATAGATATTATTCATTGCCTTAAAGGAATGCCTAACTAATAACCAGTGACCTCCTAGGAATTTTATTTCAGTGTAAAAGCCACCAATGTAATCAGTGCCTTTGACTGCCAGATCCAAAAGTAGAGATATTTCTGATCTTTATGCAAATGGCAGCTCAACAAACAGAGTTCTTATTCCTTCCTTCAAGAAATCCGTTACCCAGATCTGTCATGGAGAGCAAGCAGGTGGTAGACAGATCTGTATAATTTAATTTACTGAGAAGGAAATTATATTCTCCTTATCCTTGGCTCAGGAGCTCAGTTTGATTTACTCCGACCTGGAGATATTGTTTGTGTATTTGGCTGGTTGGCAATGAGCTTTGGGCAACTGAGTCAGAAACCTCTCATAAATGCTATCGATTTCCTTCATCCTGGCACCAGCTTAAACAGGCACTCAAAGGCATATCACCTGTTTACCTTTTAAAAAGACAAGTATCCCTAACTTTCTAGAGAAATTTTCAAGTTCCCGTATATCCAGATATTTAGCCCTCAGCTGTCAATTTCTTGGCACTTCTCAGTCTTCAGCAAAAGAAATACAAAGGGAACATAAGAACGAAGTATATGAGATTTCTGTCAACCCCCTACCTGTTTTTGTTGTCTTTCCACATGGCCCACCCTCTTCTCGTTAGCTCTTCTTTGCTAAAATACTTCAAGTTTTGATTTAGTTAGATTCTGTTTTGTCGTGGAGTGAAACAATCTGGTAAACAAATTCATCCCCAAACTTTCATGATATACTCCTTTGTTCTACACACACATACACATACATACTTCTTTAATCAGGGACTTCCAATTCATCCTTCAATTCTGAACTCTATAATCATTATCTGAGCTACCCATGACTGAATAAATCCCCATTATCACTAGACCCCGTGGACTGTAGCCTGCCAAGCTCCCCTGTCCATGGAATTTTCCAGGCAAGAATACTGGAGTGGGTTGTCATTTCCAATTCTAGAGGATCTTCCAGACCCAGAGATCAAACCTGTGTCTCTTGTGTCTCTGCATATAGGTTTCCCAGGTGGCGCGGTGGTAAAGAATCCACCTGCCAATGAAGGAGAAGTGAGAGATGCAGGGTCACAAACAGTCAGACACAATTGACCTCACACATAAAGTAGGGAAACTATTTGAAAATTGCATATCTTTTAATATACCTATAACCAAAATATATTTTAAAAGACTCTTAAACATCAATCGTAAGTAAAAAACTCAAAAAATAAATAAAATATTTGAATCAATACTTCACCAAAGAAGATACAGAGATGCCAAATAAGAAAAAGTTTCACCATTATTAAAAGTTAGGAAATGCAAATTAATACTATAATGAGGTACTACTATACACCTATTAGATTATCTAAAATTAAAAAGCAGAGACATTACTTTGTCAACAAAGGTCCATCTAGTCAAGGCTATGGTTTTTCCAGTAGTCATGTGTGGATGTGAGAGTTGGACTATAAAGAAAGCTGAGCACCGAAGAATTGATGCTTTTGAACTGTGGTATTGGAGAAGACTCCTGAGAGTCCCTTGGACTGCAAGGAGATCCAAGCAGTCCATCCTAAAGGAGATCAGTCCTGGGTGTTCTTGGAAGGACTGATGTTGAAGCTGAAACTCCAATACTCTGGCCACCTGATGTGAAGAGCTGACTCATTTGAAAAGACCCTGATACTGGGAAAGATTAAGGGCAGGAGGAGAAGGGGACGACAGCGGATGAGATGGCTGGATGGCATTGCCGACTCAATGGAGATGAATTTGGGTGGGCTCCAGGAGATGGTGATGGACAGGGAGGCCTGCTGTGTTGCAGCTCACAGGGTCACAAAGAGTCGGACACGACTGAGCGGCTGAACTGAAAACTGAGAAGCCTGACCATTCAAAATGTTGGCAAGGACCCAGAGTGGAACTCGCATATGCTGGTGGTAGGAAAGGATCATTTTGGAAAACAGTTTGGCAATTTCTTTAAAAAGTTTAATATATACTTGCCATATAACTCAAGGCATTTACTGCCGCCACAAAAAAAGAAAGCACTATTTAAAGAATTTTATTTATAATAGCCCCAAACTAATTATGCCAAGCAAAATAAGCCAAACAAAAAGTACAGTCTGTCCATTTATATAAAATTCTGAAAATTCAAGATTAACTGTAATGACTTAAAGCAGATCAGCAGTTATTTGGGAAAGAGGAAAAGAAAAAAGAAAACAGGAGGAATTACAAACGAATACAGGAAATAAGTACGTTCATTATGCTAATTGCAGTGATGGATTTATAGGTGTCAAAACATGTCAAAAATTGCCAAGTTGTACACTCTAGCTACAAGTGGTTTATTTTAAGTTCAATTAGGCCTCAATAGAGCTGTTCAAGCAAGAAATCTCCATGGTCCAGTGGTTAAGAGTCCAGCTTTCTATGCAGGTGATGTGGGTTCCATACCTGGTCAGGGAATGAAGATCCCACATGCTGTGGGGCAATTTAGTCTGCACACCACAATGAAGACCCTGTGTACTGCAATTCAGACCTGATGCAACTAAATAAACAAGTTAAAACAAGCTATCTCTTTAGGGATGGGGTCAAATATTAACCATGTTTGTATCCCTGTGTTCTGAATGTTGCCCTGGTACATCATAAGTACACAGCAACACAACCAGAAATAACAGTTGGTAAATGAGATAAGAGAAAGGATAGAGTCCAACTCCTGTGGTCATGTAGACTGACTTTGGACAAGTAAATTCATCATATCTCAGTTTCTGCAAGTGGTTACATAATATTTACACTGAAGCCTGGATCATGGGAATATTTTTAGTTTTTTTTTTTTTTTTATTGGTTTTGCCATACAATGACATGAAACCGCTGTGGGTTTACATATGCTCCCCCTCCAGAACCCCCCTCCCTCCTCCCTTATTTTTAGTTTTTAATAAATGTTTATAAAAGACTTAATATCATAAGTATCATTGTAATTCTTTGGGTAAAACTTTAAAAGATTATTTCTATAATGAGCTCCTGGTGTCCATTGCCTCTTGACTCACTCTTTATTCAGAGCAAAGGGGAAAACTATAACCTGTTAGCTACAAAGCATGAAAAGAAAGAAGAAAAGCAAAATTATTTTATCTCTTTTATCTTCAATTAGAACATAACAGGAAGTAAAACCATCGTGTGTTTAAGCCTGATGAGAAGTAATAATTTGCAATAAATAAAATACTGAATAATTCTGTCACTTCACAACACAAAAAGAAATAACTATGAAATATATCCATTTAACCTGGGTTTAAAAATTAACAATAAAAATATAGATTGTGAATGTGCTGAAGTTCACCCTTTGGCATCTCCATATTTAAAAAAATCATCTCACTCTACAAATCTATATCTATTGCTATTGTTGAACCTGAATATAGAATAATAGCAATGTCATTAATTTGACAGAAACTCTCTGCCAAGCATTCCTCACCCAATAGGAAAGTGAGATAGAAAAGTGGTATAAAAGGAAATACAATGACTCAAATATATGAAAGATGTTCCCTAAATGCAAGTTAAAAATATAATGAGATACCATTTTTTATCCATCAGATTGGTAAAGACCAGTCATTTGGTAAATTCTTGTGCTGGCAATTGGTAGGGGAAGAAAACACTTTTATTCTTTGCTAGTAGGAGTGCAAAGTGACACACAACATCCATGGAGATATTGGGCAATCTCTCTTAAAATTAAAAAGCACATATCATTTAGTCTAGCTAACATATAGCCTGCTCAGTATAGTACTTTGATGTTCACTGGGAATAAATGTCAATTATGCACATATCCTTGTTCTTAATATATTATTTTCTATTAGTGTAATCGTATGAATATAAGAGAGACCATCAAGGGCTTCCCTGGTGGCTCAATGGTAAAGAATTCAGCTGCCAAATCAGGAGACATGAGTTTGACCCCTGATTTGGGACGATCCCACGTGTTAAGGATCCCACTAAGCCCACAACGATTGAACCTGTGCTGTAGAGCCTGAAGCCTGCGCCCCCTAGAGGTCATGCTCTGCAATACAAGAAGCCACGGCAATGAGAAGCCCGTGCACAACCAAAGAGCAGCCCCTCCCCGCCACGCTAGAGAAAAGCTGTGCAGCAGTGAAGACCCAGCACCGCCAAAAATAAATAAATAAATACGAGAGACCATTAGAATATAAACTCTAAACTATGGTGTGGATTGCTGATTTTAATGTTTCCACATCATAATGTTTTTATTTAGTCTATAAATTTTCATCGTGTGCCCATTTCTTTTCCTTGCATGACCTGTAAGCAAACCTATCTGAAAAGCAGAGACATTATGTAGCCATAGTTACACACTATTGGACCCAAAACGTCTTATTTATCTTTACTCCTGTGCTTTGCACTGGCATTTCATAACACATCCAAGGATTTCATTACAGGTTTGCTAATCTCTAGTGCTGAGATTACAGGTTTGTTCATCTTTAATGTTTAGAAACACCAAAGAACTGATACTAATGTCAGGGAAATTTTAATCTCATGATATCAGTGATTTTACATAGAGGCAAAGGGGGTCTCCTTTTGATTCAGAGTCCAAGCAGAATATGCCAAAGCAAATTTAAAATAACCCTCCCCAAAAAAGCAAAGCACATAAACAGAGCAGAAAACTATAACGTCAGCAAGTTTTCTTTGTATATAATGCAAATAAACAAGCAGCCAGTAGCTGCTTAAAAGTAGCATCTTAAAATAAAGCACATCCTTTTGTAAAATGCTGTTAATAAGAGCTTGATACTTAAAGACTACACTTTGAGTAAATGCATGATCAAAGACTGGCTTTGTAATAAGAGCCCTAAAGGAGAAAACTGACATATCATATTATGTAGGACAAGACCCACATGAGACATACAGAACAGAATAAAGATGAGACCAGAATGGAAACTATTTCTCAGCTATTAATACAATAGATAACGATGTCGCTAGATCTTTAGAAAAGGGAATGGGGGGATTATTTCTGAAACCATTAAGAATCCTTTAAAGGCTGTTATACATAAACACATGAGGTAAAACATTTCTTGCTACAAAGTCTGGGCTTATTCACTCCCAACAATTCATTTTATTACCCTTGTTTAGTCTCCAGTCAGAGAAGACAATGGCACCCCTCTCCAGTACTCTTGCCTGGAAAATCCCATGGACAGAGGAACCTGGTGGGCTGCAGTCCATGGGGTCGCTAATAGTTGGACCCGACTGAGCAACTTCACTTTCACTTTTCACTTTCACTCATTGGAGAAGGAAATGGCAACCCACTCCAGTGTTCTTGCCTGGAGAATCCCAGGGACCCACCCAGAATCCCTGGTGGGCTGTCGTCTATGGGGTCGCACAGAGTTGGACATGACCGAAGCGACTTAGCAGCAGCAGTGGTCTCCAGTTGCAGATATCAAAGTAGTGTAAGACTTCTGGCTTTGTAGTTGTGATCGGGGATACCCTGCTTTGCAGAATTCTCTTGTAATGAAGTCTATTTCAGTCTTCAAAGGCAACACATTATACTAATCTAGATTTTTGCAAAGTACACGCTTTGAAAAATTAGACATGGCTGATGCTCCTTAGTTTGGGGGATAAATGGTGAAGAGTCAAAGGAGAAGATGAGATGTGAATTCCATGGTTCAAAAATGCTTCCTATAGACCTCTCTGGAAATCAGTAAAACACATTAGCTTGTTAAAGATGAAAAATTGTTGCAGTAAAGAAATCTCTTTAACATGAAGTGAAATTAAATGTTCACAGCTCCAACCCCATGGACGGTAGGCGTTCAGGCTTCTGTGTCCACCAAATTCTCCAGGCAAGAATGGAGTGGGTTGCCATTTTCTTCTTGGGGATCTTCCCACCCCAGGAGTCAAACCCAGGTCTCCTGCATTGCAAGCAGATTCTTTACCATCTGAGCCTCCAAGGTAGCTGTCTCTTTGATATAGCATTTCTCAAATTAATTGATCAAGGAAAGCTTTTTTTGTGCAATATTAAATAACACACTGAAGATGTAATATTTCACAGACAAGCTTTGGAAGAATGTACTAGTTTGTGATAATCAGAGATAAGGAGTAAGGAGCCAGATCCCATAAAAGTGTTTTCTCCTACCCCAAATTATAAACCTACTAAAGATGCAGATTGCTGGCTTAATAACTCAAATCCAGAAACAGGAGCATTATTTGAAACATCTTGGCTAGGATGACTTCTTGAGGAGTCCATCTTTGAGAGTTTAGTTAGGGAGTAACAATGCCGAATTATACTCTTACACAAATGGAAGGAATGTGGAGCAGTGTAATGGCTCATAAAAAGGGAACAAGTCATGGTTTTAGCACAATCTCAGTAAAAAGGCTTTTAAGGGAAACTTGTTCAAGCCTCAGTGGGAAGTTTCCTGAGATAAGGAAATGTATAAAAGTCAAGAATCATGTGTAAGAAATCACTGGAAAAGTTAGTTTCACTCTACAAATGCAGATTGATAGACGGACTCTACATCCAAATTTACATCTGCTGTCTCAGCATAGCAACCAATTGCATCCACTTTTACTCTCAAAAGTGTTTCAACTTGGATAATAAACTGGGGACTTCCAGCCTACTGAACACCTACCATGTGCCAGGTCACACAAAGAAGTCACATGTAAGAAATCACACAAAATAAATTCTTTTTAATATAGCATGAACTTTGCCATCCAAAAAGTGAACAATCCCATTATAGGGACAAGAATTGTACATCTGAAACAATCTGAAAATAATAAAAGGTTTTCTAGTGTAAGGCCAATATCGATATCTAATATAGTAGTCACCCTACCTATGAACCTTTAAGTTGTGAATTTTCAAAGATGCAAATGTATGTTCCATCACTGTGGAACTTGAGTGAAACTGCTTCTTGCCCTCCTCCGCTATTGCTGATGATCCCTCACCTCCACCATCTCCCACTCCCTCTCTGTCCTCCAGTCAGTAACTTTTCTTGCTTGTTCACTCAATGCTGGCCCCTGTATGCCAGCTGTTGTACTGTACTACTGTACTTTTCAAGGTACTGTATTTTAAGATTAAAAATGTTTTCTTTTTTGTGTGTTTGCATTTATGTATTATTTGTGTGAAACGTATTATAAATCTATTACAGTACAGTACTAAATAGCCAACTGTGTTAGTTGGGTACCTAGGTTAACTTTGGTGGACTTAGGAAAAAAATTGGACTTTCAAACACACTCTCGAAATGGAACTCATATACAGGGGACTTACTGTACGACAAATAAATTGCATAAGAGTGAGTTCCCTGGTGGCCTAGTGTTTGAATTAAGGGCTTTCAATGCTGTGGCCCAGGTTCAATCTCTGGTGGGGGAACTGAGATCCCACCAGCCATGCAGCATGCCAGCTCCCCCAAAAGAGGGTAGAATGCACTACAAGTATTGGGGAAGGTAGATAGATAAGCTGGTACCTGGAACTCAAGCTTGAATCCCTGTGTCCTTAGGTAGAAAAAGAACACATACGGACATGACTGACTGGCTCCAGCCACGGACCTTCAGGCTGCCTCTCCTGCAGCAAGGGAACGAAGACGACGTTCCTCAAGGCGTCTCGATTTTTGAAACCAGTTTCTCCAGATTAGGAGATCAAATACTGCTTCACATCAAATGTACTACCCCGAGCACACATCAGGACTTTGTCCTCTATCTCATCCAGACCACAGGTACACCACATTCTGGATTTTATTTATGACCCTTTCCAGAAAAAGGCAGGTTTTTGACATCCAGAAATCAAACTGTAGGCCTGTTTTGCCCCCAGAACCCTTTCCACGTCTAGGGGAGCTTCTGGGTCTTGGCTTCTGCTTCATTTTTCACCGCGTTAGCAGCCACTCGCTGAACATCTGCTTCTACGTTCAGTCTGCTCCCAGTGCTCTCTGGAGTTATATTATACTAGTTTTCTAAAAAAGCTAATTCATTTTAACAAGTCTAACTTTTAAGTGGAGGCAGTTCTGTGCTCATAAAAGCCACATTTACTTAACATTCTGTGAGGTTTGGTGGCCTAGGAAGATGACAGGTGTCAAGCAGGTCACAGAACCCCACAGTACGTGTCCACAGGGAAAGAGATGAATGATGTATTACAATTATCCCCCTGCGAGCAGCAGACCTAATAAGAAATTACACCTTTCATGTGTGGGCTTCATAATACTTTCCATTGACTTCCCACAGCAACTTCAAAGCCCTCCAATTTGCAGATCAGCACACACAGTCTTTCCACAGATCATACAGTCGCCTTCAGATCCCAAGCTGTCTGGATGAGGATGTTGGCTAACATTTCATTTCTTGTACAGGAAACAAGATCCTGATTCAGCCGAGAGGCTGTGAAAAGAGGGGGGAAAACCTCCAGTTCAAGACTTTCCCAAAAGCCAAGTCCTTGGCACCGGCAGACTACTCACAGTGATCCCAGAGCCCAAGCAAGTACAACTTGAAAGTAAAAGACAGCCTTAATACTCAGGTCACTCAAATGGGATCCTTGTGTATAGGGAACCTCTCGTGAACAAGTCAACCCCAATTTTACATAAGACAGAATTAACAAATGGACAAAACAGTGACTTGTGCAATCTTCGCTTAGTCCGTCCAGTACTACTGCGTAACAAACCACTTCAGTTCAGTTCAGTTCAGTTCAGTTGCTCAGTCGTGTCCAACTCTTTGCGACCCATGAAGTGCAGCACGCCAGGCCTCCATGTCCACCACCAACTCCCAGAGTCTACCCAAACCCATGGTCATCGATTCAGTGATGCCATACAGCCATCTCATCCTCTGTTGTCCCCTTCTCTTCCAGCCCTCAATCCTTCCCAGCATTAGGGTCTTTTCCAGTGAGTCAGCTCTTCACATCAGGTGGCCAAAGTACTGAGTTTCAGCTTCAACATCAGAACTTCCAATGAACACCCAGGACTGATCTCCTTTAGGATGGACTGGTTGGATCTTCTTCCACTCCAAAGGACTCTCAAGAGTCTTCTCCACAATTCAAAAGCATCAATTCTTCTGTGCTCAGCTTTCTTTATAGTCCAGCTCTCACATCCATACATATAATCAATTTCTGGTTGTGAAACAAAATTTACAGCATTTTATTCAGAGCAGTTGACATTTCTTCCACATAAGATATTTTTTAAAAGAACAAATAATAAAATATAAAAGGATTTCTAGGATCCCATCTTGGTCTAATATGCCATCTTTTGCATTAGGATTTTGATCTCAGAGTGCATCCTGCTCAAAGGTATGAGAAGTGTGTGGTGGCTCTTGACCATTATGAGTTGACTTTCCTAGGATTTCTAGCTTCATTTTTAATTATCTAATCACATTGAAATTGTAGGAATAATTGCTAAATTTCTACCACCATTTGTTTTGTTTGGAACAGATTTGAAACCAGCAGAAATCAACGCTACACAGACCCTTTTTCCCAATACTGTTTAAATTAATTTGAATTTTTAATCAAAGCATTGCAATACTTTTTTCTCAATTTGCTTACTTACTCTGTTGAAGATACATTTTTCAGTATCTTTCTGAGGAAGAATGTACAGGAGATAGAAGCTTGGGAGCTTCCGTGTTTCTCAATAGCTTTATTCCACTATAATACCTGATTGGTATGGTGTTACATATAAAATAAGTTTTTAGCTTTTTATATTCCCACTGAGATGTCTGATGTTATTCTATTTTCTGATTCTCTTCTTTGTAAATAAACTTTTTCTTTCTAGAAAGTTTTGCAAGTTTTATTTTCTGATATTTTAGTGTTTTTCTGCCCCTGAAGCAAGTATGTCACTAACCACATTGCGTAGCGCAGAGTATGACCAGAAGAGTGGTTTTCTAGTTAAGCAGAGACCGCTTGAGCTTTCACACTAAATTAGACTGATGCTAGAGAGGCTATGGTAATGGAAATCTTTGAAAATAGATAGAACATCTAATCCAGCTCTGCAAAGACTGACTTATACTTAAATCTCATGTTCTACTCTGAAAACTACTCGAAGCTCAGAAATGTTGGCCTCATAGCATGTAAATCATTTTGCCATAATTTTAGTTCTAGTTAACCATGAGACAAAGGAGAGAGAGACAGAGAGAAGGACAGAGACAGAGAATAATACAGTTTAATAAAAGACACCTCTCATGAAATGGAGCAATCATAGACCTCCATTCAAAGACAATTTTATTTTAATTTCTAAATAAATAATTGAGGAACAAGACAAGACCCTTGATCACATGTAGCCTAAGACTTGGTATAAAGAAATAAGATGCTTAGATGAAACATATGGGCTCACAGAGGAGGGAAGTTATTTCCAGCTAAAAAGAACAGAGATGCTTAATGGAGAGATGATTTGAGGTTGTGTGTAAAGGATGAGTTGCATTTTGATAGACGGTGGTAAAAACAAAGGACAGCAATTCTGATTTCAAAGAAAAGCAAGGCTTCTTACAACTTGAGACATTTCAATTTTAAGGTTCTCAATGTACTAAAAAGTAAAGACACAAAAAAAATAAGGTTGTAAAAACATGGCATATAGGTGGGTTTTTCCTCCTATATCTTTAAAAAATGTTTAATCAATTTTTTTCAGGATAAAGAAAGCAAAGAAATATGATTTTTTAATGGCTTAAAAGCATTTACCTATCTCCTTCATGCATCACTCCCCTTGTCGGCTGCAGTAAAACCATCTCATATATTTTCTTCCAGATCAGTTTTATTTTCTAGCAAAAGGAAAGCCTATCAAAGCACAATGTGACTCTCCTTGAAGTAGCAGCCAACTTGCATGGCATAAACACCAGATGATCTCTTCACCAAGGGTCAGATCAACAAGAGAAGAAACTGCTCTGAAGAGAAGCCACGCATCTTCAACAATAGCATCCGATACAAATCAGTGTCAGTGCTAAAATTCACCAGTTCATAAAATCACTATTTCATATTTTATAAATGCCTTTGTTTTATGTACTATATTTCACACAGAACTTAACTTCCCCTGGCTTTTTAACCTATGAGTATTTTCCTAGGATTAATCATGGCATTGTAGATGATGCTGGTAAACAAATCAGAGTTTATCAGGCAGAGAAAATTAGCAAATCTATGATTATTTCTCTAGACCTTAGAAGAAAATGGGTTGAAAAACAATAGACAAGAAACTATCGAAGGAACTAGAAGTGGGTAAGGACCAACAAAGTCACAACAAAGAAGCTCCAAAATACATCACATGATTTTCTAGGAGCAAAACAAATAAAAATGGAGACCCATGAGTCCTACACGATACCCATGTAACCAGGGTGTTATTTGAAAGTAGAGGTGAAGAAATTATCAACAGTCTTTCTTTTGTTAGTTTAAATATCTAAGTATTATCTTTTTAAGTAATGCAAAATGAATTTGTTATTTGTTAGGTTTATAGAGAATGCACACTTAATCATCATTTCTTTACAATATTTTTCTCCATTGATGGAGTGAATATAGGGAGATGGTACTAGAGTCATTGTTGATGATCCTTAATACTAGTGTCTTTTTTGTAAATAGAATTTAAATGACATATTCACTTTATATGAGTTTCCTTTTGTGAACTTACCTGCTAGGCCTGTCTCTGTTTGAAAGATTTATTGGCTCTGCCTCTTCAGTGTATCTAAGAAGCACTGCCATGCCAGAGGATGGCGCCTGGTAGATTCCAGAGGAAGATATATATGACTCAGAGGATGCTCAGACAACTCCCTCCATGATGGTGAGTTATTTATTGCAAAAAGGTCCCCAATGGTTTACCTCTTTCCAGTAAAAGTTCTCTTTGCAATGTGACTTTTAGCTTCTCCTAGAAAGACATGGAGTCTATTTCCCTACTCCTTGCATCTGGACTAGCTTTGTGATTTGCTTGGATCAACAGAATGCAGTAGAAGCAACGCCATGCAAGTTCCAGGCAAACATCTCAAGAGGCACTGCATATTTCCATCCTCATCTAGGATTATGCCACTGGCATGTTAGCAAGCCTGAACTAGCCTGCTGAAGGATAGGAGTCATTCAGGGAAGGTGGAGCTAATGCTGGGTAGAAAATAAAACAAAAATATCCACAATATTGATCAAATTTGGGTTGAGGAAATGAAATAAAAAATTAAGGAAAAGTCAAGAAAATATATACATAAAATAGCACATATATCTTCTCTTACAGTTATAGATCCTCCTCTTTGACATTTTTATTTTGATAGAATTTGTACAAAGGGGATTAACATTTGAGATAATTATTTTTTATAAATCAACTCAGCAGACTTCGTGAATATCTTATTTCATAGTTCTTCATTTTTCCCCTTTTATATATCAAATATTATCCCACAAAATAAACTATTTGGGTGAACAATTAAAAGAAGGGAGGAGGAAGAAGGGGGAAAAAAGTTTTCTTAAATAATCTCTCCTGACAACTGAGGATGTACTTACCTAGAAACAAGCTTATTGATCATATAATCTTGTTACATGTACTTGCTGAGAACTTCAGTGAGACACATCTCATCAGTGGGTTCGTCTGTCTGAAGTTGGGGGCTTTTTGGTTAGGGAATGCTCACAATCCTTTATGAGCAAATTGCAGTTTAATATTTCTAATACTATTAATGAGGCTTTGGGCATCCCTGGTAGCTCAGCTGGTATCATCTGCCTGCAAGGCAAGAGACCCCAGTTAGACTACTGGGTCGGGAAGATCCCCAGGAGAAAGGAATAACTACCCACTCCAGTATTCTGGCCTGGAGAATTCCATGGACTGTATAGTTCATGGGTTTGCAAAGAGTCAGACACAACTGAGAGACTTTTACTTCACTGGACACCAGATCAGATGTTCTTGAAGATTTACCAAAAATTATAGATATAAGTTTTTTGGGCGGGAAAGCAAAGCACCAAGGAAACACATTGTCACAATTTCTGGCAACTTTAAAAACATTACCAGTTTTAAAAAATGAAAAACCAGAATATAGAGTGATTTTGAAGTGTCGTTTGCAATAACAAAGCAAAAATGCAGTCAAATTTGGTTATAACTTATTTGGGGTATGGAGAGACAAGAAAAAGCTTCTCTCCTATAGATTTTTTCTGAGACTGGGAATGAAAAAAAGTCACCCGATATCATTGCATACACAGGCTATATTGAAGTTCAGAAACAAGAGCATGGATTAGGATGGAGCCAGGAAATGGGTTCTAGTCTTGGATCCACCATAACTGGCTATGTGACCACCTTCAAGTTCTTTTCAATACCTTGAAGACAATAATTATGCTTTTTTAATAATGAGGTTTTTTCTTTATTTTTTTGGCTGGGCTGGGTCTTGGTTACTGCATCCGGGCTTTCTCTAGTTGCAATGCACAGGCTTCTCATTGTCATGGGTTCCCTGGTGGCAGACCCCAACCTCTAGGGCACATGGGCTTAATTGCCCTACAACACGTGGAGTCTTCCCAACCCAGAGATCGAACCTGTGTCCTTTGCATTGGCAGGAGGATTCTTAACCACTGGACTACCAGGGAAAATAATGAGTTCTTATTTTAATTTTTTAAAGCAACAACATAAATCCAGTCATGACTATTACTACGTAGGGAGTGCTTAGTATATGTCAGGTACTGTGTTAAGTACTTCACAGTATTCTACTGGTTACTGTTCAAAATAATCCAGTGAAGTAGGTGCTACCATTATCTCTGTTTTAGAAATGAGAAATGGTAATTTGCCTAAAGCCTCATGAGAAGTAAAAACAGAATTCAAATTCAGGCCATGTGGGTCTAGAGTCCTTACTGGTAAATTTATTCTATATTTGAAAAAAGTATGATATATTCTAGAGATAATATGTGACTTATGAATTCTATTTCACAGTATTACAAAATGTGTGGTCTTGCTAGTTAAAATAATTATAGATCATAATAACTGTACTGAAACTATGCTTGGCACAATTCTTCCCTTTCATTTTTTTGATAATACATTTTCTAGCAGATTAGTGAGTGTGACAGTGGAGGAATGTCTAGATCTAAAGGTTCTAATTTTTCTTTTCCATATGTATCTGTTTCTTCCATGAATTTGGGAATCTGGTCTCTGGCTTTCAGGTTAAAGAATTAAGCTAGTTGGTTCAGATCAGTTATCTTCCACCAAAATGTGGTACTGGTCTAAACCACACTGCTCCTTCCTACCACCAGGTAAGATCCAGCTCAATACTGGTCCTGGTTATTGTAGGTCTGAGGAGTAAGGAGGAATCCAGCAAGGTCTGAGGAAGATATAAAGGCCCAGTTAACTAGGCTTTAACCTGGGAGTAGAAAGGAAGCACTGTTGTAGACCATCACCCCAACTTTAAGGAGGGCTAACCTATCTAAAACGTAATTCATTTAACTCAGCAATCTGAAGACCAGAAGCCAGACTAAGGAGTACATAAATAGTCATAAAACTTTCCAGAAGAATCTGAAGATAAAACACTCATCTCACCAATTAGTCCGATCCTTCAACTCTCCCCAAGCTCTTGACTTCTAGAATACTCCTAGAAAGAGGAGGACCTTCCAAATGTGTAAAAGTATCTAGGGTTACTCTAGACCATGACAGATAGAACGTTTATCATGCTCAGGAAGAACGTTTATCTACAGGTGTAGATTGTTTTAAAACTTGGAAACCAAGGCATTATCTCTACAAATTTTCTCTTATTTCATTATTAATTCTCATAAAATTATAAAATATTAAAATTGGAAGGTCATGGGAAGTAGAATAATATGGGTAAACCAGATCCTCTGGCATTTATGCAATATTCAATTTTAAAAACAAAGACAAAAACAAAACATTCTCACTCTAATTAGTTGAAGCAGGCTGTGGCTTAGCTAAAATGAAAATTACATCCCCTCCTTCATACAACCAGGATAACAAGTCTGTTACTTAGTAACAACAGCAAAGTTTCTAAATCTAAACCACAACAAGAGTTAGGTGGTTAGTTTTTAATGTCATTATTCCAATATTTAAAACACGAACTTAGAGAAAGAACCCAAAGGCATACACACATTAATTTTACAATGGTTATTACTGAGCCAAAGGGATGCGAACAATTCCTGGGGACCTCCTGTATGTGTGTTTTACAAGCATTATTTAACCTCATTCTCATAACAACTCTATGAAGCAAACATTACTACTAATCTCCATTTTACCGATGAAGACAAATATTGAATCTTCGAATGTTTAAATAAGTTGTTCAAATCAAAGTAAAATAGCTGGCTAAACACCTGACCTTGGTTTTGAACTCAGAAAGTCTACTTTTTACTTTTCTATTATGGAAGCCTGTTTTTAAAATTTTCCTTTTCCCTCTAAAACCCTAAATTCACTAGAAAAAAATCATTTTTCCACAAAAGAAAAAACATTGTAGAAGGAAGGAGGAAGAAAGTAAGGAAAGAAGTCAGGCAAAAATTTCATCCTAGTGTCATAATTACATTATAGCTCCGGGAGGCTTCCCAGGTGGCTCAGTGGTAAAGAACCCACTGACAGTGCAGGAATTGATGATTCGATCCCTGGGTCAGGAGGATCCCCCAGAGGAGGAAATGGCAGCCCACTCCACTATTCTTGCTTGAGAAACCCCATGGACAGAGGAGCCTGGAGGGCTGCAGTTCATGGGTCACAAAAGAATAGGACACGACTGAGCAACTAAGAAACAGCAACTTACCTTGGAGGTTGTTAGATAGTAATGGGAGAAATTTCCAAATATTGAGTTGCAGGGAAGTCATCCTGGCTTCTATATGATTTAACTTGAATTTTATACTAACTAAAACAGTCTGTGTGTGGCCTAGATATAATATATATAAAACATATATTGTACATCTGCTTTAGTCATTAAAGAAAAGGTATTGACCATAAGTAAAGAGTGGCCCTGTTAAAAGTAAAGGTTAAATCCCTCCAGTCCTGGGACACCAGCGCTGGTGCTCCTTCAATGATGAGACCCTTTCCCCAGGTGTCAGGGTCTTACTGACTCACTGGGTACATGCTGATCTGTTTATTTGCTTGTTTGTTTGATTTTTGGAAATACTGAAGGAACGTATCGCTGACTTGTCTGATGCTCTTTGCTGTGACAAGGTATAAAGCTGTGTGAAAACCATGCCTCTGTGGAGCAATTCCTCAGACTTATCAAAGAGGCTGTCTCTGAGGCTACAGTCCTCAATTTGGCTCAAATAAAATTCTTTTTTTATTCATATTATAGTTTGGTTATTAATTAACTGCGTCAAAAATGTAAGTGGACGAGGCATGACGTTACTTGCAGTGGGTGTTATGGTACCAGGCCTACCCACCCTTGTCTACAGAATTGCCCTCTGTGGGGTAGAGCCACAGAGGGTGCCTACCCAACACCCACCATCGCCCCCATCAACTTCCCTGCCCCTTCCATCCCCAGGCCACAGCTAATGATTGAATAATATAGGACTATAAAATTCCAAACCCACATGTACAGGACATTTCTTTCAGAGAACGCCCCTTGAGGAGATGGCTAAGGCAAGACTTTGCAAACTCTTATTCAAAATAAATTAAGGACTTCTCTGTTGGCCCAGTGGTTAAGAGTTCGCCTGCCAGCACAGGGGATACAGGTTTGACCCCCGCTCTGGGAGGATTCTACATGCCACGGTGGAATTAAGCTCATGCGCCGCAGCTTTTGAGCCTGTGCTCGAGAGGCAGAGAACCGCAGCTGCTGAGCTCACGTACAGAACTACTGAAGCCCAAGGGCCCTAGAGCCTGTGCTCCACAAGAAAGCCACCGCAGGAGAGGCCCAAGCATCACAGCTAGAGAGTAGCCCCCACTAGCCATAACTGGAGGAAAGCCCATATAGCAAAGAAGACCCAGCAGAGTCTAAAATAAAATGTTATTATAAAAAAATTAAATATTATAAAATTAGTAATGAACTCAGAAATCTCTCATTCCCCAGTGCTGTGCTCTAGGTGTTCTATTAGAGGCATACTAGTCGAAAGATAGGACTATTTGCAGTATCTGACCATTCTCATGGGAACAAACTGATTTTGTTAAATTTGTTTAAACTGATTTTGTGAGCCATGTCGACATTTAATCAAGTGCGGTTATTAAAAAAAGTAATACTGCAATCTGTTCTTCAACAAACCTTCAATTTCTATGCCAAAGCAATTACATTGCATAATTTTTTTTAAAGCTTGTATTTGTATTACGAACCAAGTGGAATCAGGGTTTCTTTAGTTGTGGAGATGAGAATTCTTTTTTAAATATTTACTTATCTTTGGATAATTACTAAGAGAAGTTTTCCTATTTTTAATAATAAGACTTTTGTTATCCTTTGATGCCTTCCTTTAAGTCTGCTAAAAAACAAGTGACAGTAACGGACGCCCTTGCAACCTTAGAATAAAGAGCTTTTGCTTTTCTCATTCAAATGGTCATTTGTTTATCCCCACAGCCATAAGGTACTGAAATAAAGTATCTTTCAGAAACCACAAATGAATATAATCAGCCTCAAAATTCTGCTACCTACAGAGAATTTCCAGGTTAGATGTACATAATTTGGAATGTGCACAATACATTAAGAGATGTATTTTTATGTATTCTCCTATCCACCACTATTAATCAAGTTCAATATCAGGATTTTTATTTTTTAACTATGCTCTGTGGCATGTGAGAGCCTAACCAGGGATTGAACCCATGGCCCTTGCAATGAAAGCATGGAATCTTAATCACTGGACTGCCAGGGAAGTCTCAATGATAAGCTTTTTTTTGTTTGTTTTTTTACTGAAATTAATGGTGATAGCAAACATGACTGAAACAATTTAAAAAATTATTTGCTGCTGCTGCTAAGTCGCTTCAGTCGTGTCCCACTCTGTGTGACCCCATAGACAGCAGCCCACCAGGCTCCCCCGTCCCTGGAATTCTCCAGGCAAGAACACTGGAGTGGGTTGCCGTTTCCTTCTCGCATGCATGAAAGTGAAAAGTGGAAGTGAAGCCGTTCAGTTGTGTCTGACTCTTAGTGACCCCATGGACTGCAGCCTACCAGGCTCCTCCGTCCATGGGATTGTCCAAGCAAGAGTACTGGAGTGGGGATGCCATTGCCTTCTCTGCCAATTATTTGACTTATGACTTATTGACAATAACAACCTGATGATGTACCTAACTATGAAATATTTTAAGTATTTTTTACTTTAGCCTCAACAAATTAACTGTTTCAGGTAAAATTTTCAGAAAAGGGTAATATTTCTTTATAAACATGGCTTTTGACCTGCCATATGCAAATTTTTTATAACTAATCTGCAAACACTAAGATTTGAGAATGATTGTTACATAATTAAACTTATAAATTAAGTGGCTGAGATCTCTATGAGTTGGGAATTGAAGGCCCCAGGAATATAATTTAATGCCATATAATACAGAAATTTCACAATGGGATGCATATGGTAATTAGATTTATTCTTAAAAAAATATTAAGTACAACCTTAAATCAGTAGAATTTCATAGACTTTTCAGATATTTGATTTTTGGCTTATGACAATTAAGTGTAAACCATTGCTTTGAGTGCTATTTTCAACAATACAAAAATCATACTTGACTTAAGAACATTTATTCAATAACTTAAATTCCTCAGAAAATGTCAAAAATGAATTACCATGAATTACCATTATATTATAAACATGATCAATATAAATCTTAAAAAGAACACAATCCTCAATAGCAGCACAAATCTCACCTCCTTCAGAGGCACATGTATATCAAAATTAATAAAAAGATCTGAACAGAATCGACCTGTCAATTACAATAAGGGAAAAAGGAGATTTTTTAACAGGGATGATCCAGGAAGATTACAGCTGTGAAATGTAACGAGGTGCCTTAAAATTTTCATTTGAAAATTCTGTGGAGGCTCATTAACGGTCCATTCAATTATTCAGATTTGATCGTCTCAGGAAGCAATCACCAACAGCAGTTCTGGGATGCTAGTTGCAACTTGCATTTGGAGGGTGCTGTATTAGTGGTGCACAAGGAAAATACGTTATTAAACCTCCAGGCAAAGACTTCACCCCCTCCAAGAATTCTTTTCTGACGACTACCTTCTTTTAAAATCTGCACTGTGGACTGAGTTCCCTGCACATTTATACACGCTATTGTAATAAGAGAAGAAAAAACCTTTACAGAGAACAGTGAGGCCACTCCATAAACATAGTGACTTCCCCCCCCGACCCTCAAGATTAAGCACACACAAACACACACATACTAAAACAAAACTTACAGCTGCCTTCAAAGCTTGATCTAGATCATCCAGTAGGTCTTGTTTATCCTCTAAGCCTACTGAGAGTCGAATAAGTGTGTCACTAATTCCAAGGACTTCTCTGTCGCTCTTAGGCACTGATGCATGGGTCATGATTGCCCTGGAAGAAAGAGTGAGCAAATTTCTGATCACTATATTGTAGCAGTGGAGGCATGTTTCTGTCTCATAAATTGCAATATTTTCAAATTTTTTTCTATTCTAAATATCAAATCCTTCATACATACACCTGCAATGTTTTGTAAACAAAAGATTAAGGAATTGTGAAAATTATCTTTTCTAGTTATGCTTTTAAATAAAAACCATGATCTTTTGTTGTTTTTATGCCATCAGTGAGGTATACTCAATCAGAAACTGAAAGTGCCAGTCCAGTGCTCACATACAGGAGGGAAAGACATAGCTTTCAGTGTGTGAATTTTAACACCTACCTGAATGAGGCCTTGGCCAGAAGTCAACACCCCATGACCATCCAGCTGTACTTATAAGAGGCCTTTTGGACCAAGAGCTGGTCAGAATTAATTCTGTTTGGATCAAAGGATCAGTCCAGAACTGGACCTTCTGAGGCGGATCAAGGAAAAGACAACCTAGGATCGCTAGCAGCAATCACTAAGCACTAGGAGTTAATTTCAACTCACAATTCATGACACAGAGGCCTCAGAGGACGTTTAAAACCATCCAGCAACTCACTGTCCACATAGACCTGTGTAAGGGTAGAGCACCTACTATGGGTCAGGCACAATAATGAGAGCTGGGAAACCACCAAGAAGGAGATATTATTTTTACTCCAGGTAACAAAGCAGAAGCTAAAGACTATGACAAGTCACAAAACAGAACAGTCTATGGTGAGTGTTAAACAAGTATGGACAACAAAGGTTGCTGGAATTCAGTGGAGGCTGGATCTCTGCGGGCTGAGGCATTGCGGAGGAAAGGCTTACGGTCTTACTGAGCACTTGAGGACACTGCTCTCCCTTCCCACATCCAGCCGAAGGAATTACTTTCTCCTACCCACTTCAGGCCCATGGAAAGAAAATCTTAGTAAATGAATATTAAATGAATATCCTCTTCTATCACTCTAATGAAGTTTTACATGCAAACGTCCTCCTTAAATATTTCTGCCTTTTTAGGTTTTTAATTCCCTGAAAGAGAGTGGATACTCAGAAACAAGAACTTAGGCCTCTAGGAGCAAAAGGCTTGGGTAATATGGAGCTCAGCCCCTCCACATACTGGCTGTGTTGGATTTTAAGTTACCAGTCCTCAAGTCAATCCCCTCATCCAGTACAGGGGTATCGACATTTTACAGCCAAGGAAACGGACATGGAGAGCGGATAAGTGAGCTTTCTAAGGCCAATGAGCTAACACATGTTGTTAGGCTGAGAAACTGACCCAGTACCCGCTGGCTCTGCTTCTCTCTCACTGATTGCAATGCCGCATTGGTTGCAGCATTGTTGGGAGACTCGAAATGAGGGGGACAGAACAGACAAGCTCTGACCTAAATTTATTCTTCCACTGGCACTGGGGTTACAGCCTAGCTGGAGTGCCTGACAGCTGAGCAACTTTAAATCAAATCCCTAAATAAATCAGGTGAGGTCTACTTTTAAGAGAGGCTTAAACTAATACATACTGTTTAACTACGAAAAATAAACCAATTTCATATGCTGAGTGTGCCCTCTTGTGCATCCAGACTTACTAGCAGGCATCTTCCTGAGAGACTAACAAAAACTAACAAAAACTCTGTCTTATCTTAATTATTTGAATCACTATTTGGGCATCATCTTTTTAAGATTATGAAATTGCCTGACTCTCCCATGAACTGTAAAGTACTATAACAGGACATGAAATGTGCCTACATTCCTAATCCCTGACATTCCTCAAAACATAGTTATTTCAGAAATGTTTATGAAAATTAAAACATAGAAATATACCATGCATCTAATATAGCTGAAAATTAATAGCTAATGATATTGACTTATCCTTGCAATAATTATAATATATGGTCATAGAAACTTAACTCCCTGCTCACTATTTTTAATGCAAAGCCTCAAGAGTGAAGTTGCTAACATATTTCTTTGTGACATCTGATCAGTCAGCAAAGCTTTCTGAATCTTTGTATCTTTGTATTATAAGTTGCTGGGCTCCCTGAGCTTAGGTTTCTGTGTTCTAATATCCTCTGGTGCTTTGATAAAATTAGATGAATTAGCTAGGTTAGATAGTGAAGGGCCAGGAATACTAAGTTAGATTTGGGGGTTTATCTCGTAGAGCCTTTTACCCCAGAGAAAAGAAAATAAATGGACCTGATGGTAACTAGTAGGGCTCCCCTCTGACAAATAAGAATGGAGGTATTTTATCGGAAACACATCTCCATTTCCCTGGGAGCTTTGAAATCAGCCCTTCCAGTTCAAAGTCTTCAACCTCCTTTCTAGGGCAGAATCGGGTAGAGTAAGTAGCCCTGGTTCAGAGGTCAGAGAACCACTGCTGAAATCTTCTTCAGGCAAAGAAGAAAACAAATCTTGGGAAAACACAGTTTATTGATCCCAGTAGATTTTTAACAGGGTCTCTATTTTCTTAAGAGTCCATTCCAACTGGACGATGCCATGCTGCTCTTATTGCTAAAGAACTTGAACAATAACTGATTTTATCCTCTTCCTTTCTCAAACAATCATTACAGCTGAAATCAAAGCTAAAATACTGAGAAAAACAGAAACATACTTACGGAAGCTCAGCAAGACTTTCGTATCCTCCCAAGCTCTCAGCCAGAGTAAATAACTATGGCAAAATATATATATATACATATATCAGTTTAGATCTTCCACTAAAATAAAAATACTAAAAAAGCTAAAAATAAATGTTTTTAATACAATGACCCTGTGAGATGGAAAACTGTGGCAATTAATAATTACTACAAAACAATTATTACAAAAACCACAAACTGGATAGAACCTTGGAGAAAAAATGAAAATAAAATCCATAACAATGAGGCC
The DNA here is from genome assembly GCA_007570785.1 of Antilocapra americana. NCBI lineage: Eukaryota > Metazoa > Chordata > Mammalia > Artiodactyla > Antilocapridae > Antilocapra > Antilocapra americana. The sequence continues at coordinate 8,135,089 of ML661344.1, read as the reverse complement.
ATTAACAATTGATCTCACCAATTAGACATACTGTGTGTTAAGTTTTAAAACATTAAGAGTTGATCAAAGTGAATCTTCTATACCTTTCTCATCTGACCTTATACAAAAGTAAACCTTATCATGAGCTCTCAAACCTCAGAGTTATTACATTTGAGACCCAGCTCTGTGGTTACCATTTATATAAAAATCTCTTAATGTCTATTAACTTATACAAACTTACTCATTAATATGCACCATTTATCAAATGAATATATCCATTTAACCCCATCCTGGAGTAGAAGGGGAAAAAAAACTCAGTTGTTGGCATTTAGTGTTACTGTGTGTTACAGAATTTTACAAACATGTTAAAAGTTACTTTCACAACTGTATACAATTAAATGTATACTACTATATTTATGATTTTAGAAGTGGACAAATTTTAGAGCCAGTAAGACTCTGACTAATCTGGCAGCATCCTTTTCTTTTCTTAAATCTGTAGCATTTAAAACTCAGTCTTATTACATGACTGCATGCGCTCAAAGTAAGCCCAAAGCATGGAGTTCTTCAGGCCTCTCTCCCAGGGCTCTGGAGAGACTCCTGCCTCTGTGAACTTTAGACAAAGGCTGCCTTTGCCTCACTCCAGGCAGACACAGCCTGAGAGGCACAGGCTTCGGGAAGTCATTCCTAGGCTGGATTTCAGTACAGTTTTTTAGCAGTGCAATGACACAGTACTGAGGTTTTTCATAATATTTCATTTGAAAAGGCAGTTAGTTCACTATAAATTTAGAAACAAACAGCTTAGATCATTCTGTCTCTCTCAAATGGATGAAAGCCTTGGCAGAGTTAAGAAAATGAACATGCTCTATCTGCTACCGCATCACTCTTGCCTCAAGTGATTCTCTAACCCAAAGCACTTCATGACAAAGAGGCTTGTGGCTGTGACCTGCAGACACAAACACATTAATCGGAGTTGGGTGGAAGTGAGAAATAATGAAAATCATAATGCGATAAGAAGACCTTAATGTCTATAAATTAAAAACCGATTCTGTAAAGTTACCTTTAGGTTCTTGAGGAAAGTTTCAGCATGTTGAAGAGAGCCCTTGATATAAAAGGTGATCATCCCCGGGCAACCTGTGCACTGACGCTTGGCCAGCTCATGCTGAGGATGAGAAGGCAGCCCTGCAGTCATAAAGTATAATGAATCTCTTATTTCAGAGTCAAACATGTAATTTCAGGGCAACAACAACAAAAAATCACTGTTCGTTTAAGTCAACTGCAAATAAGGCTAATAACAGGCTTTATGCCATGTTCACAACTGACCTCTTGTTCTGGCCCCTGTCTATCTTGTGAAAGTGGTTCAGTCGTGTCCAACTCTTTGCAACTCCATGGACTATATACACTCCATGGAATTCTCCAGGCCAGAATACTGGAGTGGGTAGCCTTTCCCTTCTCCAGGGGATCTTCCCAACCCAGGGATCGAACTCAGGCCTCCCGCATTGCAGCAGATTCTTTACCAGCTAAGCCACAAGGGAAAACCAAACTGCCTTCATTTTGACCTATCTTTTCTAGTCTCTCCTCGCTCTAGCCGTGCCAGCTTTCTTTACACCAGCAGCACTGTACTCTTCTTTTATCTTGGGACTTTTGCACATGCTAGGGATACCTTTAGCCTAGAACATTCTCCCGCTCACTGCCCCTTTCCCTGTTAATTATATCCTCTGTAATTTCTTGCTTAATATCTGTCTTACCCATCAGGCTAGCTGCATGAAGAGAAAGCTATTTCTTTTGCTAATAATTGGGTCCCAGATCCCAGGACCAAGCCTGGCCCATGGTTCGCAATTGATAAACATTTATTGAAGATATTGGAATTGCCTTGTCCAGGCCCTTTTGGCAAATGCTAACCCATTTCCTCAGGGCACAGTCCAAAACTTTTCTCCCTCTCTCCATTCAAAATACACACCAGTCAACAGCTCTTTACCTAGTGTACATATTAGGGCATTTAGTCTCATTTGTATTTCTGCCTTGGCTTACCTAAATACCTTAAAGGCAGGGATCAAGCATAATTCTCCTTTATACCCAAGACTCCATGAATGTACAACCTCAAAAGGGTTTAAAATAACTATTTACTTATGACCACCACAATATAAAAGTCTGGTAAAATAAATTCAAAGAGTAACATGTAAGTCTGCTAACTCACATGAGCACTTATAGATGTTGTGAGAAGTGAAGGAATTCCAGAAAAGGTAAGAGAATTTCAGGGGAATTTTGGTATCAAGTTTTAACTTGGTAAGTATGAAGTCTCGATGTATAGCAGATAAAAGAGCTAGTACAGAACAGCAGAGTGATGAGATTATAAGCAAATCAACCTTCGGAAAGTACAAGGCTGTAATCCTAGAATGTTGTAGTTCAGTGACTAAGTCGGGTCCAACTCTTTTCAAGCAGAGTCCAAGCGTCCACTAGACTCTAGGCTAAAGAGCACATATATCTTCTTTGCATTCAGACCCGCATACAGCAGCACTCAATGATAAGTGGACAACAACAAAAAATACAAAAAAGCACCTAACTTCCAAATGTTACATAAACGGAATGCAAGGGGATAACATGTAAAATCCTAGAGTAACCACATGTGCTTAAAAAGCAGATTAACGTACCAGGATAAATAACCTTTTCCACCTGAGGATTCGACTCCAAAAACTGAGCAACTGCCATTCCATTTTCGAAATGCTTCTCCATACGGACTTGTAGAGTCTTCAGACCTCGATTGCAGAGGTAACAGTCAATAGGAGATGGAACTGCTCCAAGAGCTGCAAAACGAATATGTCCTGGGTTAGTCTGAAGTTGAAGATGGACCCAGAAAAGCTTCTCACCACTCTTTTTCACCATAGTGACTATGGGAAGCTAACCACAAAGCCCACTATTTGAGTTTTAGTGGGAACAATTAATATATCAAATAAGAAGCATGAGAATGAGGCATAAAACATGCTTGGGGAAATGGGCTTTAAAATGAGAAGGGAAATGAATATCCTAAAAACGAAGTAAAAACACAATCACATAAATTTTTCAAATATGAGCATCAATAGTCCTTTCCATGATTTTAATAAAAGGACACACTGCACATAGCTTAATCTTATATTTCTTTGAAAGAGTATTAAAACACAGAGAAAACAGCAGTTCAGCTCCTATTATTCCTGGGTGTTCTACCAACATTCTATTAACATTTAGCTTCTGTCTAAGGCAGCCTGCGGTTTCCCAGGCCTCCAGCACATATGCCTCATTCCTTCTTTTTGTAAATGAAAGGAATTTAGCACACAATAAATTCTGGTTTCTTCCGTGCCCCCTTTTGTTGCTCTAACATTTATTCCCTAGACAGGGGTTTCTATTCCTAATCATACTGATCTCTGTCCAATCGCACTGGTTAAAATCAAGTCTTTTTCAATTAACCCTTATTGACACTCAAGATACTAAACAACCTAAACAGAAAACAGATATTTAGATTCTGTTGAAAAATACAAATGTATATCTTAAGCGCCATTTAAAATTAGATATCATTCCAGGTATAAAAGGTATAGTATAAGAAAGCCATCATTCCAAACGTTTAAAAAAGAAATCCATTGTCTTAAAACTAAAAATTCACTTGGGCCTTACCAAATTGTGATCAAAATTGACATGGATTTGAAAAATAAAAAAAACAAGAGTGCTGGGAAGAGGCACGGGTGACCGCAGCAGCAGAAGCAGCAGTTTATCTGTGTGCAGCCCCAAACTGAGAAGAAGATGCTAATTAAAGTGAAGACGCTGACCGGAAAGGAGATTGAGATTGACATTGAACCCACGGACAAGGTGGAACGAATTAAGGAGTGTGTGGAGGAGAAAGAGGGAATTCCACCACAGTAGCAGCGGCTCATCTACAGTGGTAAACAGATGAATGATGAGAAGACAGCAGCTGATTACAAGATATTAGGTGGTTCAGTCCTTCATCTGGTGTTGGCTCTGAGAGGAGGAGGTGGTCTTAGGCAGTGATGGACTCCGCTCCATTTTACCTCCTTGCCCTGTCACTCATAATGAGACATCATTTATCCTCTCACTCTGTGGGACACCAGAGCCACTCCCCGCTCCCCTGGATGCCCAGTCTTGTGTGTCTGTTGGTGGGAGACTGTGAGGACCCCAGGAGGCAGTGTTCCTGGCCCAAAGGGCCCTTGCTGGCTATTGGGTTTTAGTTTGCAGTCCTGTGTGCTTCCCTCTCTTATGGCTGTGTCCCTGGTTCTCAATAGAATATTTCTTGACCTCAAAAAAAAAAAAAAAATCCGTTGGCCATGTTGCAAAGCTCTATTATGCTATAAGTGCATTTTCATAAGCCAATATTTCTTTCCTCTAAAAAATCAGAATTTTCCTTCTATTCCCCATTTCTTTGTAAATTAGTGGAATGCTATCACTTCACAACACTTAGTGGAAATAAAATATCAAATGTAGTCACTTTGAGAGCACAGGGGGAAATTCAGGCTTTTTAACACTTACAGTTTTGCAAGAAACGGAGCCTATTATGAAGGCTCTCAGAATTCAGTGACACTAAGCCCATTACAACATCACTGTGGCCTAAAAACAAAACCAAAAAGCTTTAAGTTAAAAAACAATATATAAACATTATTCCTCAGCTTATAATTTCTAAAATTAGACTTTCACTTGAAAAAAGTCTCTGGGAAAAAGCCTTACAGAGTAAGTTTAAATATACTTTACTCAATTTGATAGCAGCAAAGGCTATATCTAAAACAATAAAATTAAAATCCTATAAGTGTTTCTTTGTAAGCTATCAGCAGGATAAAATCTTCCACAGTAAATTTCAATACTTTGTTGATATATCATGAGCATAGTTTTGTCTGCTATAAATGGAGTCCTATATTTAATCAAAGTATAATTCTCTAACTTTCTATATGTGTCAGAGAAAATCTGTATAATAGAAGAAAAAGGATAAAGCTTTATGCTGTCATCATCTATCCATGGAAAAGAATGAAGTGTAGACTGTGTATGTCTTACCATTCATGTATTTTGTTGCTGAATACATACAAATATCAGCTCCCAGAGACAAAGGCCGCTAAAAGGAATAAAAACAGGTTTTTATTTTAAATGGAAAATCACTTGAAAATATCCTGCATTACTTACCTATTTACTATTGTAAATTCCACCCTATTCTAATTTTTCAAAAATACGACATGTTAAAATTTTCCAGAACCTCTATTATCTTTCCTTTGATATCATCTTTCCTTTTCCTTTCCAAATAAAACTACAAAAGTACTGGATTTATTATTCAATCCAAAGGCAGACATTTTCTGGAAATAGCAGATAACTCAGGTCAACAGGCCCTCTGAACTTGTTTCTTTAGAGCAGTTGCTGACTAACCCTTAAACTTATTACCTACAGCAGACATGCTGGCATTTTCTGACTCAATAAATACACAGAATGGTTGACACAAACATTTAGCAATTGTTATGTCAAGTAAATGTAAAACTAATTTGCTTAACTTTTTAATCATTAAAACCTTACAGTGTATGCTGTAGTTATTCATTTGATTTGTCATGATCTTGACTCTTAATTACTCTTTTATTATACGAGTTTTGTCAAGTGTAAAATCACTTGTAGAGAAATTTGTTTAGATTGGTTTCCCTCATCCAATTCTCCTGCAAAGTAGTTGTTTAGTCTTAGAGGTCTTTGTTTACAGTGAAAAATAATAACTTATTCACTAAACATTATAATATCAACATCTTTTCATTTAAAATTTCTCTAAAATAGAGTGTGTGTATGTGCAGGTGTGTTTATGTGTGTGTTTAACCTCACCACTTGGAGGCCGGGGGACTTTTCACTTAAGTTCTCAAAAATAGGACATTTTAAGTAAAGTACTGCTCAAAGCACTCTCTGCCTATGTGTTTGTGCATCTCTAAAGTCATGGGCCAAATCAGACAATGTGTGAAGACTGTTACAGTGCTAGCATTCTGTAAACCCTATGGTCAGAATGAAAAATAAAAGCCTGTAACTAACGTCTGGTGATCTCACCATGCTCCAAAAATCATGTGAAATATTTCACATAACTCAGTGAAGCAGTGTTCAAAAATACTTCAACTCAGTAAAATCAGTATGTTTATAACTCTAATTGTACAGACAAGGAAAAGGAACTGAGAAAAATAAAATAGACCACTCAGATTTTAAAAACTGGTAGGGTCAGAACTCAGACTACCAGAATCCAGAGATTCTACTCTGAAACTTTCTGCTGGTATGTCCATTTTGCCTTTTGTGAGACTTACAGAAGATCAAGAAGACAAAAAGCAGGAAAAGAAAGAACATATCCAGTTTTCATGAGGGTAAAACAAAGAGAGGATCTCTTCAGAAGATTTGCTTTGTGGAACCAATGCATGCGGTTGCCTAGGGACAATGTGATTCTGATTAATTCAACTGGAATGAATCCAGATTGAAATGAAGCAAATTGCAGTCCTTGGCAAGTGGAACATGATGTGGGCTTCAGAAAAGTGGAAAAACTGGACCTATTTTAGTGACAGTAATATTAGAAAAAGCGCCAGGCCTGATGAGTAACCTGGGCAGGCTCAAGCTAAAACAATTCATGCAATCTCTTTGAAAGTACACAGGATTTACGGTGACTCAGCCAGAGCACTCCTCTGCTGTATTAACTGCCCTACTCCAAGTGGGAGATGGAGTAAGGAGCAGGTATAAGAACTCCCAGAGTGAAAATCACCTGGGACAAACAGATGATGCCAGGAGATTTTTACTTGGAAACAGACTGCTTTACTTGAGATAAGAGTCAGCTTTAGCTATGTAACAAGCCAAAGGTGGACAGATGGCACATGAAACCACCTGAATACAATGTAAGCAGGAAATGTGTTTCAGGAAAGAAAGATAAAACACAGTAGTGCCCTCTGAATAAAATGGGCTACAGTGAAAACAGCTCTGTGCAAACTCCCAGGGAGTCAGTCCCTCACACGGAGGCAGCAGCCTGGGCCAACTCAGGGACCCCGAACAGAAGAGGGGAATGTAAACTGTGAGCTTGTAAACATCAGCCTAACTGAAGAGCTGAAGAAAATGATCTGGGGTTTTAGGAACTCTACCTAAAATAAAGGTGAACTACAGGAAGTGCAATAAGAATGACCACAAGGTACAGACAGAAAGGAAAGAGCAGGGAGATGGTAACTCCTAATAAGCAAAGGAAACGGAGTTAAGTTACTCAGGGAAAGAGAGCAAGAACGTGTGGGGAAACGGCAGACAACCAGGCAACTATAGAAAGATTCCCAAGATGATCTACCAAAAGAAGCAAAACAGAAGGGAAAAGAACCTGGGGAAAAGCGCAAGGGAAAAAAGAAAGGGAATGAGGATGAATGGGAGGGTTTGAGTTGGGAAGAGATGTATGAAGAGGGTTAGGTAGGAAAAGAGCTTAAAAGGAGCCCTGTAAGGGAGCTGCACTTACAGATACTGGGTGACATATAGAATAGGAATTTATGATACAAGTCAGGTAAAGACACAGAGGGCCAGGAATGGTCTACGAAACACCAAGAGAAGACAAACTAGAAAGAAGGAAGGGAAATGGAGAAGTAACATGTGTTTTCCCTGGCTAGCCTTGCAAATAAAAGGAAAAGAAGAGCTATACTCAATGACATCTCAGTATATGTTGGACATCTGCAGGACTTACAGTGACATGTATGTATCTGTATGTTCACAAAACTGACTTAGAACCAACACATAAACATTGAAGTCCCTACTATGTGTAAGGCACTGACATATACAATCATATAATAAGGGCAGGTCTTCAGAGAGTTTACAGAGAACCTAAAAGCTTTAATGGAGATAATATTTAAAAAACACAAAGTCCCATACAATATACTAGCCTAGGGTTGAGAAAATATCAACTAATGGTAGGAAAGATCCTATTTTAATTCTTTGTCTAATCAATAATTGTGATTAGGTTTCAGGTAATTTAATGTAAACAAGTTCTTCCTCTCCTAATTACAAGTACCTGTGTAGTCTACCAATTACACCAAAAATATTCCTTTCATTTACCTGGAAATATGCTGACATAAAAGTGTTATCCACAACCAAAATGATGTCTCCATGTTTATGGACCATATGTGCACAGGCTTCAATGTCAATCATCTTCAGGCTAGGGTTTGTGGGGGTTTCAATCCAAACAAGCTAAAACAATTCAGTAAATGACAACGGTTTGCAAAAATACACTGCACAAACATATATTTCATGCACTATAACCATCTGGGAGGCTACACAGGAAGACCTCTGAATCTGAATCCTAGCCCCATGAATTTCTGAGAGGTCATCACAGCTAACTAACCAACTCTCTATGTTCTCCCAATTTTTCATCTATACAATAAGATCGATATCATTTACTTTATATGGTAGTCATAAGGATCAAATGAGATAATGTACATATAAGAGCACTCAAGTTAATTACTATCATTATTTTCCATTAAAAAGAGGATGAATTCCAAAGACATACTTCAAAGTCTGGGAATTTTGCTCTCAAAGATAAACAAAAGATTGTGTAAGATTACATTCTGGAATTTTCAGTAAAAAGAACGATTTGATGCCAAAAATATTTTGACTAGTACCTTAAATAATGTCAGGTGCACTAGAAACTACAAAATAAGTCCCCAGAACCTGAGGAAGAGCATAGGTTCTGGAGTGAGGAAGAGAAGTGACACATACAACAAAAAAACCAGCCACAGCTCACTTAAGAGATGGTATCACGCTATCTGTCTATTCCCAAACCTAGCACAATTCCCACATCATGGATGTCTGATAGTTACTGAAAAGACCAAAGAACAGAACTCTGTTTATTAAACAAGCTGCTATTATTTTGACTGACATTAACTACCGTGCTTTGCTCGCTTCATTGCTCAGTCATATCCAACACTTGGTAACCCGATGGACTGTAGCCTGCCAGGCTCCTCTGTCCATGGGAATTCTCCAGGCCAGAATACTGGAGTGGGTTGCCATGCTCTCCTACAGGGGATCTTCCCAACCCAGGGATCAAACTCAGGTCTCCCACATTGCAGGCAGATTCTTTACTGTCTGAACCACCAGGGAAGCCTGACATTATCCTACAGCTTTCTTTTTAAAAGGGTTAATGATTTTTTCTTCATTGCCTATACAAATGAGCAAGTGATCTGGTTTAACACTTATCCTATTTTAGAGTTTTACTATAGAAAGGATAGGGTAGTTAAAAAAAATGCATATTCTACAAGAGCAGAATTATTTTGAGAACCTATAAAAATTTATTCCTGGGTAAGAATTTATCATTCCCATTCATAATTTTAAAAAGTTAATTAAAGTAAAAATGAGTAAATAAATACAAAGTAGATTTTACCTAGACTTTAAAAATCTACTTCAAGTGATGAGGCAGATATATCAGGGGGGGAAATGTATTTATTCAAGTTGGTAAGGAACCACTACATAAAGCTCTGCTGACAAGATTTAATATACACACAATTTGCTTTCCTCCCTTAGAAAGACTCAGACCATCTATTTTAATATCTTTTCTTCCAAGGAAGAAAAAAAAGAAAGAAAATAAGTTCCTTTGAAAACAAACCTTAATCACTCAAAGAGCACCCTGGAGTTCATCTTCAAAGTAATTTATATGAAAAAAAGTTTTCCCTTTTTTTAGCATTCACAGCAACATAATCTTGAGTACAAACCTTTTAATCATTAGCAAAAAGTTGGGAAAGGCTGATACTTAGAAAAGATGCTGGTCTTTCCCCACGCAGAATTTCAATGAGGTTCCAAGAAAGAATATCACATATGCCATTCATTCCAGCACAAAACACCTTCCAGTGGCATACAAGCCTTCCCAGGGCAGAGGCTAAGGATGGCTTGTAGCCCTTCTGTGCTTCTATAATTTTGCTAAAGTATCCTTCAGAACCCTTAAAGCTATGCTTATTAGGATTTGGGAGTTTACAAGCTTCCTTTCTGTAAACCAAACTCTGTGATGACTTCTATTACCAATATTAGCTTGGTAATGCAGTTAAGAATTGTCTGCTTTTGCTAGCAAATTTTTTAACAGTCGTCATGTACTGGGTACAATAATAAGGATTTCATATGCCTTATTATCTCTGGAGGAGGGAATGGCAACCCACTCCAGTATTCTTGCCTGAAGAACCCCATGGGCAAAGGATCCTGGCAGGCTACAGTTCATGGGGTCACAAAGAGTTGGACACAACTGAGCGACTAAGCACAGCACATGCCTTATCTAATTTAATTCACCCAACTACCTTTTAATAAAACAGGTAAAATTACACCTATTTAGTAAATGAAAGAAATGAGACTGTGATTAAATAATCTGCCCATGATAATACACCAACTGTGATATGGAATTAGAATTTGAATCCCACTACCGAATGCACGTACCTAATCATTAGGCTATAGTACCCAACACAAGCCAGACCTAGCCTAATCTTGATGGCTTCCAATGGCTTCCAGGAAAATTGGTTATTCAGATTTAAATTATGCCCTCAAGTAAACAGAAATGATGAAAATTTAAAAAGCACATGGAAAACAGACAAAATGAAAACAGAGTTACCTTGGTTTCTGGTGTAATAGCTGCCTCTAGCAATTTGGTTTGGGAACAATCAACAAAAGAAATCTTTAATCCAAATTCAGTTGCCACCTGCCTGAAGTACCTGTTTGTACCTGAAGCAGAAGAGAATCAGATAAAACGAAAAAGAACATTGTATTTGGAAATATTCATTCCTTAAAAGTATAAACATTTTAAAAATATGTGGAAGTGTCGATCACCAATAAACAACCAAAAGCAAGTCTGCTTTATTTGAACAGCTGGACCTTCTTGTATGCTAAAGAATGTACTTAGTCGCTTGGTTGGGTCCCTGTGACCCCAGGGACTGCAGCCCTCCAGGCTCCTATGCTCAAGGGATTTTGAAGGCAAGAATGCTGGAGTGGGTTGCCATTTTCTCGTCTAGTGGGTCTTCGTGACACTAGGTTGGAACCTGCATCTTCTGCAATGGCAGGTAGATTCTCTACCACTGAACCACCTAAAGAAGACAGGGCTTTAAGCCATACTAAAGAATACAGGGCTTAGATTTTAAATTAACATAATAAGACTCAAATAAGACACACTTGATATCCACACCAAGTGGCATGAAGCAGAAAATGTTTCTTAACAGTCTCTACTCTTCAAACATAAAGTGGCGTGCTCCCTAAAACATCAATATCTTTTTCTAACAATTCCTTCCTAGTACTTAAATCTAAAATAAATGAACCAAAGTCAATGAAATGTTCAAAGTAAATTTTCAGACTGATTATACTTTGGTAATAGAAAAGAACTACTTATTATCCTTTGTACTTTCTCAATCTTTTTGTTATGTGGTTCTGAAAGCTTTAATAGAAAACTGAGATCATGTAAACCAAACAACTAGAGTTTTACAGTGAAAGATAAATCATTCAATTCAGAATAGTTCATTTTATAAATACTGGTCTAGATTAAGGTTTATAGATGCAAAATTAAAGAAAAGTTTACCATTACTGACAGTGAACCAAAAAAGGAAAAAGAACTTTATCATCCAAGACTCACTAGATCTTTGGTAGACTGACCCTAGGTAATGTAAGACTGAAAAAGAATGTAAAGAATTGTTAAAAAAAAAAAAAATCAACAGCAATTTTCAAGATTTTGTACCTAGGTTTATCAAGAGGTTTTAATAGTGCATTATAATAGCATCTAAAGGTTTGTTTCTTCTATAATTTCAATTCATTAAACTATCATAGGGACTTATGATAAAATATAAAGCTTTTTACAAATTTCTGAGAGGGATAAAATGATTACTAAGAGTAAGTCTCTTCCTTCAAAGAACTTACAGATTTAACTTGTTGTTCAAATAGATAGATAAAGTGATAATATTCTACAAGTGATCTTTTAATTATCCAGAAGCATTTGGAATATATACGTACATTTAAATTTCTTTTTTGCTGCTGTTTTGAACACAAAAATCAGTCTTACTTAAAGATAAGGACAACTTGTTTTCCTTACCTTCCCACTTACCAGTTTATATAACTAGCATTTAAGCAATTTGGAATAAAGTTCTTAAATTTATATCCACAGATAGGCTTCAAAGAGTAAGGCCCTTTGACATTAAAATTAAAATGATAAATGTTGAGTATAGACTTAAGTACACTTATTGGAGAAAAGGGTCCCTAAAAAAAAAAATCAGGGGGCAGGGTGCTTAAGAGTTGGGTAGAGTTAAGCCCTTTGAGAATGACCTGGACTATAGACATTTTCGCTGCAGGTAAAATTTTTAAATTATAGTAGAACACTATCTCTCTAAATACTATCTTCTCTAGAGCAGAATATGTCTCAAATAGGTTCATCCCAGCAGCTTAAATGGGCTTCCCAGGTGGCGCAGCAGTAAAGAATCCACCTGCCAATGCAGGAGATACAAAAGATGTGGGTTCGATCTCTGGGTAAGGAAGATCCCCTGGAGGAAGAAGTGGCAACCCACTCCAGTATCACTGCCTGGAGAATCCCATGGACAGAGGAGCCTGGCGGGCTACAGTCCATGGGGCTGTAGAGCTGGACACAATTTAGTGACTGAGCATGCATGCGGCAGCTTAAATAAAATTGTTATTAAACAATCAGTCCTATAAGCAGCTCTAGAGCACAGACCCCAGGTGCTGCTGCTCCTCCTTTATCAAGAGTGGAGCAGCATGGAGGTGTTCATCATATTTTGAAAATATTTTGAAAATAATCCAAGTAGCAATGTTAATATAATTCAGGACCCATTTCATTGTCTTTAAAATAACAGCTGAAACAGCATGAATGCGAGAGCTCACCTACCTCCATACACATCATCCATACAAATAATTTGGTCTCCTGCTTTTAAGAGATGAGCAATGGTCACAGTGGCTGCTAAACCTGAAGCAAAGGCCAAACCTAAAACAACAACCAAGCTAGAGTAAGCCGAAATGCCAGACCCATAGGTTTAAAAGCACCTACAGTATTTATTTGCATTACTTTATATCCCTCTCTCTGCTGACTGAAGGACAACCATCACTACTGAGTCATCAGAAATCCCCTGATGAATTCCATTACAAAATCCTCCCCTCTATTTCAAAAATAAAAAATACAAACATTTTTTAATGTGGATTCTCTTCTAAACATGTGATCTGGAATCACATGTTGAACAAAAATAGTGAAACTGAACAATAAAAAAAAAATAACTGGCACTGTACATTAGACACTGTAAAGGAAAATATCCTACAAAATATCAATATATCACCTTGATGATAAAAAATCACCTGTGACTGATAGATAGGCTATCCAATTAACTTGGTAAATGTAATTACTGCAAACTTTTCTCAGAAAAATTGAGGTTGGCATTGCAATTTTCTAGGCAGATTCACAGCCCAACAACTATGTTTTCTGGAGCCCACCGGCAAGGTGTCTAGCATATGAACCCTCAGCTCTGATACCCTCTGTGGGAAATGTTCTCCATACAGTATTAAATTTCAGAAATTTGGTGTTTAAAGCATTCTCTCATCCAAAAAAAAAGAAACCCCAACAACTCATGTTAATATTTCTAATTCCTACAATCTTGCTGTGAGGAAACTCCTACGACTCTAATTTTCCAGCTCATTATTCTGCCCTCATTTAGTATCATTTGTATAAAAAATACAAAGATGATTTAACAGCCATCCATTCTATTCACTGAAAGAATCCAAGATCTGAGGAATTAATTCGTAATCTCTGAAAGCAGAGTATCAAGAGCACCTGGTTATTGCAAATGTTCCTTGGTCCTATTCTCGGGCCCCAGTAGCAGCTGACATGAAATTCCCTAGAACTTATTCATCAGTTTCTCATATTTTTAAAAGCCATTTATACTTTTTTTCCTATGGAATGACTATTCAAATTCTGTGTTAATATTTATATTGGTTGCCTTCTCATTAACTTGTAAGAGATTTTTATATGTTGAAAAAGTAGCCCTCTGCTTAAAAAAAAAAAAAAAAAAAACACAACAGCAGGGGAATGAACCAGAGCATTAAAAAGTTTATGTTCTCATGCATGGTGTTATAAAACTTGGTTAATTTGTATCTATTTATATTGACAGCTCCAGGTGAAGAGTGAATTTACATGAATACTGAGTGACACATTCTGCCATTTTGCCTCTATTCAGATTTACTTTCACTTTATAGCTACACATATACATATGAAGTTCACTGTGCTACCTTGGGGAAACAATTCAATGTCTTAGAAAAATAAGCGTTTTGAACTAGCTGATTTCCTCGTTTCTTTCCAGTTCTACATTCCGTGCCTCTATGATTTTCTCTAAATAAGTAAGAATGAATTCTAGATTTTACAAACTTTTAAAATGAAAATCACTTACTGTACTTAGCCCCATCCAGTGCCGCCACTGCTTTTTCCAAGCAATTGCGGGTGGGATTTCCAGAACGGCTATATTCAAAACCCTGAAGGAAAGAAGTCAGAGTTCACCCTAAGAGATTTAAATTTATTATCAGAGTCTTAACACAGATATCTCCACAACTACAGGGGGATCCTACTATAAGGGCTTTCTGCTGTTTATCTATGACGTATTTTGCCATTAGACACAAGAATAAGTGTTATGACTGTAGTGGTAAGGAGAAGCTCTGAAGTCAGCCAAACTGGATTAGAATTCTGTGTCTGCCACTTAGGAGCTATACGCCAATAGGTAAATTACTTAAAATTTTCCAGAATCAATCTCTAGACCCTTAAAATGGGAATAAAATACAGGTATCTACTTCATAAAATTGACGTGAAGATCAAATGAGATAATGTATATTAACTCCTCTGCATGATGCCTGGCAGGTGCTAACCACTGGGATAAATGGTAGTTTTTATTAGTAGCATTATTATTGTGTTAGACTCACCTCTACCCATTAATCTAGGGGAATTAGGAAACAGGAATCACCTGAATCAACAAAGTAAACCTATTTCTAACCTGCACGTCATTTCCTAAAAAATAAGTGATGCAAGTTCTGTTTAGCATCCAGCAGGAAGATATGCTTACAAGTGCCTGAAGTTCAGGTCTTAGTTCTACAAAAGTGACTCAGAAAAGGGAGTCATTCTTAGCAAAACAGCTCTACACAATCCTTTTTAAAAATTTGCATTATATTCCTTTTACACATATGGTACTATACTAGCTGAAGTCATCCAGTCATTTTATTTATTTTTATTGAGGTAGAGTTGATGTACAACATTACCTTGTTTCAGGTGTACAACATAGTGACTCACAATTTTTAAAGGTTATATTCCATTTATAGTCATCATAAAACATTGACTATATTCCCTATGTTGGTATTATGTATTCTTATAGCTTATTTATTTCACACCGTCGTTTTTAATCTCTTAGTTCCCTGCCCTAACTTCCCTCTCCCCTTCCCCTCTCCCCACTGGTAACCACAAGGTCCTCTGTATCTGAGTATGGTTTTTTGTTGCTGCTGGTATAGTGACTAGTTAGTCTTATTTTTTAGCTTTCATACGTAAGTGATATCATATAATATTTATCAGGCTCTGTCTGCATCCAGTCATTCTATTTAATCCTCACAACCTGCTCTGAAGAAACTAAAGCCAAGTGTTACCAGGTAGGTCAGAGCCAGAATTCAAAACCAGGATTTAAACACTGACTAAAAATCCCATACATACTTTTCTCCTCCTGCTTCATACAGCACATGACAAAACCCAACCAGCCTTGCCCTGTCTCTGATCCGGGAGCTCCCAGTACTAGTTACACATAAACGTGCATGCATGTGTGCTAAGTCAATTCACTCACGTCCGACTCTGTGTGACCCCACGGACTGTAGCCCGCCAGGCCTCTCTGTCCACGGGGATTTTCCAGGCAAGAATATCGAAGTGGTTTGCCATACTCTCCTCCTGAGGATCTTCCCAACAAACACACATATACTACATAAAGGTATATGCTTTATACATATGTGTGTGTATATATATATATATATATATATATATACAGGTATATAAACTGCAGCTGATTTAAGTTTTGTTGTCTTGTTTGTTGCCATGTTTTTGACAAAATGAGTAGGCATATTTTATAGAGCTCCAGGATATACTCATCACTCTCCACCATCGCCTCCTTAATAGGACCTGCAGCTGTACTCCAGATGCAAAAATCTGTCTGGAATCAGGTGGCTACTGCCATGGAAAGGTAGCCCGTGTCTTCTTAATACTCATGGCAGTGATTTAACTTTGTGGAGAGAAAAGAAGCATACTTCAGTGGTAAATTCCCACACTATCACTCATTCAGTGGTTTTCCAAATGGAACTGAAGAATTAGACGCTTCTCATTTCAGTTCCTTGAATTCTCTTTAGTGCTCTTAACTGATATATTAAAGGCAGTAAGAGGAGTTTGGGGGGACTTCCCTGGTGTTTCAGTGGTTAGGACTCCCTGCTTCCACTGCAGGGGGCACAGGTTTGGTCCCTGCTTGGGGAACTATTAATAAGATCCCACAAGCAGCAAGGCATAGTGGAAAAAAAAAAAGAGGAGTTTGTGGATTTTATCGCCTGGATGACTCTCTGAAAACATTTAATTATTAATATCAAAGCTAAATTATTAACTTTTGCATTAAATATTAAAGCTTGGGCAGCTACACATTCATGAAGGCCTACAGTGAGAAGGAACTTGAAAGACAGATGGTGTACACATTTTGATTACAAGTTACAGTAGCTCAAAGTATCCTACACCAGTTGTAGACATGCCCTTAGAACTCCACCTCACAAAACAGAGGGCCATGTCTAAAAGAAATTCCTCAACCTATATAACACACTAAAGAGGTGTTCGAAGTATTGATACAACCAAGGTTTTAGGTCTACAAAGCTTATTTAGTTACATTTGACACTTGAACAACTCTTGAGTTAAGGTGCCAATCCTCTGCTCAGTGGAAAATCCATGAGCAACTTACAGTCTGCCCCCTATATCTAAGGTTCCTCCATGTGCTTCTGCATCCCCAGATTCAACCAACCACAGGTTGTGCAGCACTGTAGTAGTTACAACTGAAAAAAAATCAATGTATATGTGGGCCTACACAGTTCAAACCCCTGTTGTTCAGGGATCAACAACAGTAATTTCTTTTGGACTTTAGCAACTTTTAAATACTACAAGATCCATCAAGTACGCTACCGAAAAAGAAAAAGCAATTTGATTAACACAGAGGGCTTTCTCATCCTGGACTCTGGGTAGGTTTCCTTTCTATTAAAAAATATACAATACCTGTCCTGTGCTCTAACCTGGTTGTTAAGGATCAAATGGAAAAAATGTACATGTGAACACTGTGAAAGTACTAAGCAATTATAATGTATCATGCCATATAGCTTAACTTACCTATCGACAACTTACATGGCAGGTACTATTATTAAAACATTTATTTACACAGGCTCAGCCTGAGACCTAGATAAGTTAAATTACTTCCTCAAGATTGCCCACCTCAGAAGAGGTGCTCTTAGAATTCAAACCTAGGGCCTCTGACTACATGATTTATGCTCTTAATCACTAGGCCACACTGATGCAATGGGTTAGACTGTTGCTAACATAACTGTTAGTACAGCACAGTGGGGATTAAAGCCCAAGAGTTGGGGGTGTTCTAGAGCAAGAATGAATCCCAGCTTCATTACAATGGTCTTTTCAATAGATGCTTAACATCCCTAAGCCTCAGGTTTTTCATGAGAGAAATGAGAACTTAGTTCGGAACAGAACTGCTGTAAGGATTATCTGAGGTAATATATGTAATACATATGATATAATGTAGATATGTACTGATATCTGGCATACAAGCAGTACTCAATATCTATTAATAATTACTGGAGTAATATTGGGAATTAATAGCTATTGGGAAGGATCTTGATTCCAGGTGAGTTATGACTTAGTTTTTTAAGTTGACTTCTTATTACATCTTTATAATTTTTGTTGCTTAAGGTAACTCAAGGAAGTTATGATCATTTTGACCTGCAAATCTGCCCTGATCACATGAATATCAGTCCAAATCTATACCGCAAGTTAGACAAACTGTTCCCTCCAGTCCTGCTTATCAAAAGATATATGATCACTGAACCATCCAATACAAAGCTTTACTACAAGGAGGTTTACAGGTGTCATCCTTACAGTAAACATCCTTCGTGATAATACACAAACTGCACCTTACAGATTCCTCGCGTTTCTTAATCTATAAGCCATCTCTCTTTTACCGCCCAACACTGGACCGCCCCAGACAGACCCGGCTCACCGAGTGCTGGCCAGGAGCCCCTTGCTTGAACGTGGTGGACAGCGAGATGGGGGGCACCACAGCCTGGGAGGTCCATTGCTCCGGTTCTTGGCCCACGTGGATGGCCTGCGTGGCGAAATGCTGGAACCTAGGCAGGAAACCGTGTGGGGAGGCTTCTTTTTCCTGCATGCTGAGCTGAGAAGAAAGGAAAGAGTCAAAGAGCGAGGGAGATAAAACTACGAAGCTGATGCGTCAGGACTTGAAAAAGACAGAAGGTGAGAGGGCGGTAAAGAGACGCCGGGGGAACCCGCAGCGAGCGCACCAGAGCGGAGCCCTACGCCTCGGGAGCTGGGACTTTATTCACCGGCCGGTAGCGTTGCTTCACCCGGGGGCGGAGCCAGCACGACCCAATGAGCGCAGGCTCCAAAGCGGGCCCCGCGTCTCATTGGCTGGCAGCAGAGGCGTCGCCGGGCGCGTCACCGCCACAGCGCTTCCCGGAGCAGGCTGTGCAGCGCGGCTGGAGTCGCTGTTGCCCCCTGGCTGTTGGTTCCTGCCGGTGAAATTCCTGCGTCCTGACCCTGGGGAAACTTCCTTGCTGGCTGCTGTGAGCCACCCGGGCGTCTCTGTGACCTCAGACCGGAGGTGCAGGGGAGACGAGGAGAAAAACTGGCTTGACATTGAGAGCCAGTGACCTGCAAAGAGGCCACCCAGATAGCCCCCTCTTAACTGCAGCCCTGGCCCGGACCCTTCCCCGCCTCCACCAACCACCCTTTGTCCTGAGGGCGGTTCCGAAGGACGCAAGCGACAAAGTGGAGGTCGGTGACGAAAACGGCGGCCCAAGCTGCCAAATGCGCAGCTTGGATTCTCGTTAACAGCGGGCAGTCTGCCTTGGAAAGTACGCTGAACCCTGTAATGACCCAGTACTTAACGCTGATTGAAATCGGAGTGAGAGTCGTATTTTTAAATAATAGTAAAGCTACTGTAGAGAGGATCTCTAAGGAAAACTGGCAGTTTCTAAGAGCTATTCAAACATCATTATCTTTTGAAGTACCCAGAGAAACCTCTCTCTGATGACAAACAAATCAGAGTGTGGCTTTGAAAATCATTGGAGCCTTAAATCCCTAGACAGAATGCCTCCATTATTACACAATTGACAGCAACATCCTGGAAGGAATGGAAGTTGTCCTGGGTCGTAATTTATTCACCTGTACCCACAGCCCTACTCTCACAAGGATCACGCCTCTAAAAAACAACAGAAGTCTCCTTGTTCCCTAAATAATACATACTTAACCTATTTAGTGTGGCTACTATTTTCTAGGACTAGGGAATTTAGGAATACTTCTCTTCCTGCAAAGTATTAGCTAAATATCTGAAACTTTATTAAACTAATTAAGGAAGAAGAGAATACAGAATAGATGGCTCTTAAAATTTTACTGAAAGGACAGAGGCAATTTGCTTTTCAAATTAACTACTGGGATACAGCCATTAAGCACTGGGGAGCAGCGCCTAAGGACCTGAAAATTTTTAAGAAACCGGGCATAATTTTTAGCCCTGGGGGAAAAATGAATGGACTCCAAAGCACTAATAAATATTAATGTACATTTAATTAACATTTTTCTGTTAAAAATATATAAACTGCAACTCAAGAGTTATATACAGCTGTACATGGGTAGGTTTTTATGTATTTGAAGCTTAGGGACAAGGAGGGTCCTAATTAGCTTATCTCCTAAATGAGCTTACCTCCTAATGTCTGTGAACAAACACTGAGTTTCGTAAATATGGATATTGTATTTAGTATTACCATAACAAAAGATTCTTTTTTAAAATGACACTAATATAAATGCTCTAAATCAAGCCCTTTTCACTCTCATAAATTGAGAAAACTTTAATAGGTAGCAGCTCAGTATTACGTATCAAGGATTCCCATGACTTAGTAACTTTGCTTGTAGGAATTTATCCTTCAAACATATTCCCGTATGTGTGTAAGGATGAATAAGGATGTTATTCATACCTATTTTTGCTATTTTAAAAGCAAAAGAATGGGATTCAGCTTATGTATCCGTCCATAGGAGACTGGAGTGTTAATGACACAATTCTGTGAGGGGTATGGTATAGTTGAAAAGCAGGAGATTGATCTGAGCTGGTGTGTCATGATCTCTAACTTCTGAGACAGCAAAGCAAAGTGCAAAGCAATGTGTATGTTATGCTCCCACTTTTTCAAGAGAGTTCATACCATGGTGCATTATTTTTAATAATAAAAAATATGTTTGTTTAGAGGAATATATGTAATTTAATGGGCTTCCCAGGTGGCTCAGTGGTAAAGAATCCACCTGCAGTGCAGGAGCCACAGAAGATGAGGGTTCTATCCCTGGGTCGGGGGATCCCCTGGAGGAGACCATGGCAACCCACTCCAGTATTCTTGCCTGGAGACTCCATGGACAATGGAGCCTAGAAGGCTGCAATCCATGGGATCACAAAGAGGCTGGACAGGACTGAAGTGACTTAGCGTGTGATTTAATATGTGTAAAATCATTCTGATAGTTTAAATCATGGAGCTGCAGTAAAAAGATAACTTTCTAAAGATAAAGATAACATTTAGATATCATTATCTTTAGATAACATTTTATTTGCTTTTGTGTTTAAGTTTTATACCATGGGTATATGCTACCTTTTAATGATAAAATTAATACCAGCCATCCTAATTTGAAAATGGCAGTTAAGCAAGTTATTTAGAAAAAAACTTCTTAAGTGAAAAGAAGACAGCTACTTTAAATATAGTAAATGCTATATAGTTTAGAATGTGTGCTAATTTTTCATGTAAATTAGCTCATGAACAGCAAAACAGCATTATAACACTGAATTAAAGATTAATTCCTCTTGGAGTGGGATTCTACATGAATGCGTTTCTTTTGGAGGAAATGGGGGATTCTTTTTTTTTCATTTTTTTATTACACAAAGTTCACTAATATTTTTATAATAAATACTTTTTACACACTCTGAAAATAGCATTGTCATTAAAGTCAGGCTATGGATAAAGATATTGTGACGGAACAGCAAAAAAACAGTAAAGACCTGGGAGGGATGTTTCTGATTGTAAAGCATAAATATAAACAGTTCTTAAATCTGTTTTGTTTTACCTCAAAGGAAACAAAATTGCTCTTCCTTGGCTTTTGACAATGAAGTTTATGAGAAGGCAATTTGGCTCAGGGAGAGGAGAAAGACATTACAACATAAATCCTTCATTTGGGTTTTGTAAATCACTACAGGGGCCCAAAGGCCTGAGGATATCACTTATGACACCTACATTTGTTTGCTGGTAAAAATACTTTTTTCAGAATAGTAACAAAATCCCTTAATCTAGTTTTGATATGAAATAATTGAAAGTGATAAGTCTTGAGAGTAAAAGTCTAAACACTCTTGATAAAATTATTAAATTCGGTATCAAGAGAAACCCTGGAGATTGAGTTTCTAGTACAGTTTCTTTGTTTTAGTGATGAGATGAAAAAAGTTGTGGCTTGGTCTTGCTGACATGTACAGTGAATATCTAATCTGATAATGAATGGAGTCTCAGACATTTGGGATAATAAAGTAGCCCACACATCATTAAGATGCATTCCACAATAATATAAGAGGAACAGAATATGACTGAAAAATGTAATGAAGTACCAACTGGGGCATTTTAACAGTGAAACTCCTGAGTTTGGGAGTCAGAATGCTTGAGTCTGAAGCTCAGTTCAAGCACCTGCTATCTCTGTGACCTTGAGTCAATTTACTGAACCTCTAAATCTCAGGCTCCTCCTCTGTAAAAATGAGAAAAATAATAATACTTCACAGTTTTCAAAAGTTAAGTCCTTAGAAGCTCATGGCAGACCAGGATAGGATGTGTGGCAAGTAGACCAAGTGAGTGGCACTTAGGTCAGAAAGCTACATTTTGGTGTTTTGATATTTCAGCTTCTTTGCAGAGGTATACTATACCTAGGCCATGGAGAAAGTTGATGATGCCTTTTTGCACAGCTCACAGAGATGATAAGAGTGATAGGTGACTTGAACTATTCAAATATGCAGAAGTATTGTTCAACTGATAATACAGCAGTTGAAGAGCTCCTGACTTTCTTGCTAGCAATTTTATGTCAGAGGAAAAACATTTTAGGGGGAGTTCTTCAAGTTTCAGGACTGTCTGGCTCATTGCAGAACGACTGACTCCCTGGCGGCTGATGACACACCCCTACGTATTTCCACAGACTTCCAAACATGGAAAGACTAACCTCAGTTGAGAGCTATGACTAGAGGAAATGAGGGACTGCTCTGAACTTAATCATACCAACAGGAGAATGGATTGGTAATGAAGACATACAGAGAACTTTGGGGAGAAAATGACCTGTTATCCTGAAGATTCTGTTATCTAAGGAATGGAAAGCAAGATATTTAAGATATCTAGACCAAACCTCCCCAAACTTTATCCCTAAGAATGGCTATACAAAACAAATGGCCTGTGGCCAGAAAATGTTTTGGAAACACTACACACTTAATCAGCCATCTTTAAACTTATAATACATCCTATTAACATAATAAAGGGTCAGAGAAATCTTAGAGTAGGAAACCAAGTATCAAACATTTCAAGAGATGACTTTTCTCTATACATCTATTAATATGCTCTCTTCCTCAGGCATACCTTCCATTCCTACTGTAATAGTTTTCTCAACAGTAATTTTAAAATATAAAAACATAAAATTTTAAATTTAAAAATAAATAAGAAGAACTTCTCAGAATAGGCTTTAAACTACAGACGTACCTCAGAGATACTGTGGGTTCGGTTCTAGACCACCAGGATAAAGTGAATACCATGGTAAAAGTCACACAAAATTTTTGGCTTCCTGATGCATATGAAACTTTTACTTACACTATACTATAATCTATTACATGTGGAAGATCATTATATCTAAAAAATAATTTACATACTTGAATTAAAATACCTTATTGCTAAAATACACTGATCATCATCCAAGTCTTCAACGAGATACAGTCTTTTTGCTGGTAGAGGATCTCGTCTTGAGGTTAATGGCTGCTGACTAGTCATGGTGTGGATTACTAAAGTTAGGATGGCTGTGGCAATTTCTTAAAATAAGACAGCAATGAAGTTTGCTGTATCGATTAACCCTTCATTTTGTGAATGATTTCTCTGAAGCATACACTGCTGTTTGATAGCATCTTACCCACAGCAGAAATTCTTTCAAAATTGGAGCCAATCCTCTCAAACCCTAAACAATCTCAAAGTCAACCACGAGAGTTGGAATCAAATTCTTTCAAAGTCCTGTTAATGTTTGCATTTTGACCCCTTCTCATGAATCATTAATGTTGCTAATGACATCCAGTCTGGGAATTCCTTCGTGGTCCAGTGGCCAAGACCCATGCTTCCATTGCAGGGACACAAGTTTGAGCCTCGGTCTGGGAACTAAGATCCCACATGCTATGCAGTACGGCCAAAAATAAATAAATAAAATAATCTTTTTTGAGAACTTACATCCATGGTTTTTCCAGTAGTCATGTATGGATGTGAGAGTTGGATGGTGAAGAAAGCTGAGTGCAGAAGAATTGATGCTTTTGAACTGTGGTGTTGAAGAAGACTCTTGAGAGTCCTTTAGACTGAAAGGAAATACAACTAGTCCATCATATAGTAGATCAGTCCTGGGTGTTCATTGGAAGGACTGATGTTGAAGCTGAAACTCCAATACCTTGGCCACCTGATGCAAAGAGTTGACTCATTGGAAAATCCCCTGATGCTGGGAAGGATTAGGGGCAGGAGGAGAAGGGGACAACAGAGGATGAGATGGCTGGATGGCATCACCAACTCGATGAACATGGGTTTGGGTGGACTCCGGGAGTTGGTGATGGACAGGGAGGCCTGGTGTGCTGCGATTCATGGGGTCGCAAAGAGTCGGACACAACTGAGAGACTGAACTGAACTGAACTATACATAATAGTTTGCATCTGCTAATCCCAAACTCCCAGTCAATCTCTCCCCCGACTCCAACTCCTAAGCAACAATAAGTCTGTCTTCTATGGTTCTGTCTTTTAAATAATAAGATTTTAAATACAAAATTACTCCTTGATATATGGGCTTCAGAAAGGATGCTGTGTTAGCAGGCACAAAACAACACAAATTTTGCTGTGTATCTCCATCAGGGTTCTTAGATTACCAGGTGCATTGTCTATGAACAGCATTACTTTGGAATAATCTTTTTTTCCTCTAAGCAGTAAGTCTCAAAAAGTGAGCTTAAAATATTCAGTAAACTATGTCATAAATAGATATGCTAACCATCTAGGCATTGTTGTTCCATTTATAGAACACTGGGAGCAGATTTAGCATAATTCTTATGGACATAGGATTTTTGGTAAATGAGCACCGACTTCAACTTCAAATCACCAACTGCATTAGGCCCTAACAAGAGTCAGCCTGATCTTTGAAGCTTTGCAGCCAGGCACTGACTTCTCCTCTTTACCTATGTAAAAGCCCAGATGCCAGCATCTTTCAATATAGGCTGTTTCAGTCTACATTAAAATATAAGGCTGTTTCACCTACATTGAAAATCTGCTATTTAGTGTTGCCACTTTTATAGTTATTTTAGCTAGAGCTTCCAGATAACTTGCCACAGCTTCTACATCAGCACTTGTTGCTTCCCTTGCACTATTATGGAGATGGCTTTTTTCCTTAAGCCTCATGAATTAACCTCTGCAAGCTTCAGACTTTTCCTCTGCAGCTTCCTCAGCTCTCTCAATCTTCACAGAATCGAAGAGAGTTAAGACCTGGAAGAGAGTTAGGGCCTTTCCCTGGTAGCTCAGACATAAAGAATCTGCCTGCAATGCAGGAAACCTGGGTTTGACCTCTGGGTGAGGGAGATGTTCTGGGGAAGGGAATGGCTAACCACTCCAGTATTCTTGCCTGGAGAATCCCACGTACAGAGGAGCCTGGTGGGCTACAGTCTCTCTTCTGCATACCCCTTGCAGTATCCTTGATCAGGTGCTACCGCATGCTCCTGCCTGTTCCCTTTTCAGTTCACCTTGTACTTTACAGGCAGAATTATTCTTCTAAAATGTAATTTTGATCATGTCAGCACTCTCAAGTCCCTTCTCTCAAAAAAGGACTGCTATCTGCACTTTGTCCGGAGAGCTGTACATACATGTGTGACAATGAACAACACGGAGCTGTATTCATTCTTCACTGATGTATTCATTCAACAAACAACCATTCAGTGAAATTATGCACAAGCACAGTGGTTTGTCTTTGCTCAAGTCTCTCATTATGTGTTACCTAGGTTACCTATTCTATACATTCTATCCTCCATTCTAGCAGGAATAACTTTGAAAATGAAGATGCAAACCTGATTATGATATGTCCTGACCAGAAATGTTTAAATTCCTTCGCCTGGCATCTATAACCTCTGTATCTTGCCAGTCCTTACCCCTCCCAGCCACACCAAACCACATCCAGTTCCTTGAATATGCCAATACAGTTTCATGACTATGGGTCTTTATACATATTGTTTCTCTAGTTTCTCAGTTGGTTATGAATCTGCCTGCAAGGCAGGAGACCTGACTTCCATCCCTGGGTCAGGAAGATCCCCTGGAGAAGGGAATGACTACCCACTCCAGTATTCTTGTCTGGAGAATTTCATGGACAGAGGAGTCTGGTGAGCTACAGCCCATGGGGTTGCAAAGAGTCAGACACAACTGAGCCACTAACACACACATACACACATGCCTGTTGTTATCCTGGAATTATCTTCCCCCTTCTTTCACCAGATGAGCTAGTTGCTTTAGGTTCTATAAATCTCAGCTCAAGCTTTCCCTCTTCTGGCAAGACTTATCTAAGATTACTGTCCCCAGAGTTGGTTTCCATCTCACAGATGTGAGTTCTCTATCAATTCTTATTGTTTTTATTTGAAACTGCTTGTTTAAATGTCTTTTGCTGGGTTATATGTTCCTGGGAGAAAGGCAGCAGTATCATCAGGTCACCAGCTGCTAGCTTTGAATCGGGCATACAGAAAATGTTCAATGAATATTTGTTAAATGACTGAATAAACATTAGGCAATTGAGGGAATACCAAGATTTCATTCTCCCTTTCAAGTAGTATAAAAATTGTTAGTAGTGGAAGCACATCAGTCCTGTCATACTATTTATTGTGTCATTTATTTGTTTCAAGTGAAGAGACCTTCTTTATAAAAGAACTTTGTTTCCAGATTAATTACTAACCAGTGTATTACAAGAAATCTATTGATATATCCATAAATCTCTTGAGGCCTACTACTGCAGTGATTTTTCTGAAGGATAAATCTGACCTTAGAAAGACGTGAGTATGAAGATGGAGGGATAGTTGTTAAGAAGTAAGGGGAAAAGGAAGAGTAAAGGAAATTAGCAAGTTAAGCTGTTCTGCCTATCGCTGCAGTTCAAGAAAAGGAGAAAAACATATCAGCAACTACTCCTATGTCTTCTGTATTCAGATTTTTACTCATAAACAAGAAATGCTTTGTCTTCTACATGACTACCTTATCTAATCATCAAAAATGAAATGATTCAAACTTTAAGATGGTTGGGTAAATATATCCAGTTATATGTAGGCACTGTTGAACTCCTATTATAATACTTTCATTAAAAATAGTCTGGAGGACTTCCCTGGAAGTCCAGTGGTTAAGAGTCTCCCCTACCAATGCAGGGGGTACAGTCTGATCCCTGGTCAAGGTACGAAGATTTCACATGCTACACAGCCAAAATATAATATAAATAAGAAATAGGCTTGACAGTCAAGGTCTCTCTCGTTTATAATTCCATGGTCAGTTCAGTTCAGTCACTCAGTCATGTTGGATTTTTTTGACCCATGGACTGCAGCATGCCAGGCTTCCCTGTCCATCACCAACTCCCGGAGCTTCCTCAAACTCATGTCCATCAAGTCAGTGATGCCATTCAACCATCTCATCCTCTGTTATCCCCTTCTCCTCTTACCTTCAATCTTCCCCAGCATCAGGGTCTTTTCCAATGAGTCAGTTCTTTGCATCAGGTGGCCAAAGTACTGGAGTTTCAGCTTTAGCATCAGTCGTTCCAATGAATATTCAGGACTGATTTCCTTAAGGACTGACTGCTTTGATCTCCTTGCAGTCCAAGGGACTCTCAAGAGTCTTCTCCAACACCACAGTTCGAAAGCATCAATTTTTCGGTGCTCAGCTTTCTTTATAGTCCAACTCTCACATCCATATATTAGTACTTGGAACTCTGCATTCAGATGCTTTCCTTTTTCTCCTTTGCCTTTAGCTTTTCTTCTTTTCTCAGCTATCTGTAAGGCCTCCTCAGACAACCATTTTGTCTTTTTGTGCTTCTTTTTCTTAGGGATAGTCTTAATCACTGCCTCTGTCCATAGTTCCTCAGGCACTCTGCCTATCAGATCTACCCCTTGAATCTGTTTGTCACTTACACTGTATATTTGTAAGAAATTTGGTTATATCTTACCTGAATGCTCTGGTTGTTTTCCCTACTTTCTTCAGTTTAAGTCTGAATTTGGCAATAAGGAGTTAGTGATCTGAGCCACAATCAGCTCTCAGTCTTGTTTTTGCTGGCTGTATAGAGCTTCTCCATCTTTGGCTGCAAAGAATATAATCAATCTGATTTCGGTATTGACCACCTGGAATGTCTATGTGTAGAGTCTTCTCTTGTGTTGTTGGAAGACAGTGTTTCTATGACCAGTACATTCTCTTTGCAAAACTCTGTTAGCCTTTGACCAGCTTCATTCTGTATGCCAAGGCCAAATTTTCCTGCTACTCCAGGTATCTCTTGACTTCCTACTCTTGTATTCCAGTTCCCTATAATGAAAATGACATTGTTTTTTGGGTGTTAGATCTAGAAGGTCTTGTAGGTCTTCATAGAACCATTCAACTTCAGCTTCTTCAGCATTATTGGTTGGAACATAGACTTGTGGTTGAGAATCTGCCTTGCAATTTGAGGGGTCACAGGTTCAATCCCTTCTCTGGGAAGATCCCACATGCCTCAGGGCATCTGGGCTCATGTGCCACAACTACTGAGCCTGGGAGCTGCAACAAGAGAAGCCACTGCAATGAGAAGCCCCTGCTCTCTGCAACTAGAAGAAAACCCTCGAGCAGCAAGGAAGACCCATAAATAAGTATTTGACCTCCCTGGTGGCTCAGGTGGTAAAGCATCTGCCTACAATGTGGGAGACCCAGGTTCAATCCCTGGGCCGGGAAGATCTCCTGGAGAAGGAAATGGCAACCCATTCCAGTATTCTTGCCTGGAAAATTCCATGAACAGAGGAGCTTGGTAGGCTATAGTCCATGGGGTTGCAAAGAGTTGGACCCAACTGGGTGACTTCACTTTCACTTTCATAGACTTAGATTACTGTAATATTGAATGGTTTGCTTTGGAAATGAACAGAGATCATTCTGTCATCTTTGAGATTGCACCCAAGTACTGCATTTCAGACTCTTTTGTTGACTATGATGGCTGCTCCATTTCTTCTAAGGGATTCTTGCCCACAGTAGTAGAAATAATGGTCATCTGTATTAGATTCTCTCATTCCAGTCCAATTTACTTCACTGATACCTAAAATGTCAGTGTTCACTCTTGCCATCAGCTATTTGACCACTTCCAATTTACCTTGATTCATGGACCTAAGAGTCCAAGTTCCTATGCAATACTGCAATTTACAGCATCAGAGTTTACTTCCTTCACCAGTCACATCCACAACTGGGTGTTGTGTTTGCTTTGGCTCTGTCTCTTTATTCTTTCTGGAGTTATTTCTCCACTGTTCTCCAGTAGCATATTGGGCACCTATCGACCTGGGGAGTTCATCTTTCAGTGTCCTATCTTTTTGCCTTTTCATGCTGTTCATAGGGTTCTCAAGGCAAGAATACTGAAGTGGTTTGCCATTCTCTTCTCCAGTGGATCATGTTTTGTCAGAACTGCTGCACTCAGAGCCCCTGACCCTGCACCCAGCCATTGCTGACCCATGCCTCCACCAGAGACTCCTGGACACTTATAGGCCAGTCTGGGTCAGTCTCTTGTGGCATCACTGCTCCTCTCTCCTGGGTCTTGGTGCACACAAGGTTTTGTTTGTGCCCTCAAAAGTCTATTTCCCAGTCCTGGGTAAGTTCTGGTGGCTCTATGGTGGGGTTAATGGCGACCTCCTCCAGGAGGGCTTATTCCATACCCAGGTCTGCTTCACTCAGACCCCGTACCCTGTGGCAGGCCACTGCTGACCCATACCTCCACAGGAGACACTCAGACACAGTTTCGGCCCAGTCTCTGTGGGATCTCTGGGTCCTGGTGCACACAGGTTTTGTTTGTGCCCTCCAAGAATCTGTTTCCATGGTCACTGATTTAATATTCCTTCAGTCTTTACAAAACATGTTCAAGACTAGATGCATCCTTTGAGATATTTCTTTCATAAGCAGAAATTCTAAGTTTATTTATTTTTCTCCTGCTAAATGTTCACTTATTAACAGAGCCTCAAGCAAAAGCTTTGAGTCACAATCATTAGGGTGAATAATATCACCATCTAGTCATTCACTGAATATCATTTATTGAATGCCAACTGTCTCAAGCACTGTGCTAGATGTTGCTTACATTAATAGACAGTGATAAATATGACATTTTCAAATAAGAGAATTGGAATTCTAGCAGTAGTAACTGCTCCCTGACTTCCTCTCTTGACATAGACAACTAAAAAATTGAACAAATTATGATTTTTTAAAACTGTTATCGGATAACAGGCAATGAAGTACTATGATACCTTGGAGAAAGGAAACAAACAAGATGAACTGTAATTTCATCCTAACAGAAAACCTGGAGGAACTTTCTGGACCAAAGAGAGAGGGATCTCAAGCAAAATATCATGGCTTCATTTAGCTGAGAAGACAGAGGTTCAGAGGACCAAGGCAAAGTCTTAGAGAGGGGAGGGAATTATTCCGGGAAAGAGCTCTAGAAATATGTATGGGTCATTGCTTTGTGTCTTTGCATGAAAATTAAGCTACAAGTTTGTAAGTGAAACTTCATGAGACTGGGAAGAGTACAACTACTGGATAACTGAAAACAATTCCCAGAGTTCACAGAGGCTGGGAGACCTCAGGGTAGAACCACAGGGTAGAACTCAAACTTCTGGGACATGCAATAGTGAATCTGTAAAAACCAGCCACAAAGTAAAGGATACTTTTTGACCAACCTAACAAAGCTTAAAAACAAGCCTTTTAAAGGACAAGCTGACTCAGAGGTAATTTTATCATTTCCACAATAAACTTGAACATTCTCTAAAGGAAACAAAATCTAGATATTCGGCCACGTCAAAATCCACAATGCTCAGAATCCAAGCCAAGCCAAGACATGTGGAGAAGATAATTGTACAAGGAACTGGAAATATTACAATGACTGTTTATAATAACTGTTTTACTATAGATTTCCTGGAAACTGAAGAAAATTAAGATCCATGTAAAAGGGCTATATAACTCTCCATATCAGTTTAAATGAAACTTGTATATTTCTTTTGATAAAACACATGTTTGGTTTAAAAAAAAACTTTGATAGAAAAGTTTTATTCTAAGCACTGAATTCTGGGAGATATTTATCCTATGGATTGTTTCATGTGAGCTCCTAAGTATCATAATGTTAAATGCTAGATATCATGTTGTTAAATGTATACAACTTCAGAACATAAAGTTTTGAGAATTGAAAGCTTTCATTTTAAATTTTAAAATAGTCATTATTAGTTTCCTAGATGACTCCTGATTTCTCCCCAGCTCCTCGAGATGTCCTAGAAGTCTGTGGCAAGACATAGTAGGAATCAACATGCTAGAACAACAGCTAAAATAATAACAAAACAAAAACTACAATAATATGTACATCCACGTGTTTAAAACATCAACTCTTCAATCTCCCTTTCCCCTCTTCCTGTGCATCCTCATTTCCCCTCTTCTTGTGAATTTCAGAAAACTTATAAATAAAAATTGTATAATAAAAATTAAAGGACACAATTTAATTAAAATATCTGACATCTGAAAAGTTTTTGATTACTGTATTGAAAGAATTTAAAAAATTAAACAGGGTAAGATCCTGGAAATCTGGTACTCTGAATGAGATTTCTTGACCTCCATTTCTGATCCTATCCACATTCCCCTCTTGAGCCTGGAAGCAAAACAGGGGACAATATCAGTCCCCAGTGGGGATGCCTGGTCCTACAGAACTTTCTATCCTATGATAGGGAAAGTGTGGAGAGATTAGGGATCATGGAAGCAAGAAGACCTCACTGTGTCCAGGAAACGGGGCTCATATCTTAAAGGTATCAAGCCAAAATAAGATGATGCGAAGGCAGGGCGCAACCTTTAAAAGAGTGACATGCCATTGTGGAGACAACAAAAACTAGTTAGAACCAACTATACCCAAGATGGTGGAAGATTTGACTTCTTATAAACCTTGAGCCTCATTATAGGTTCATTGTAATAATTAGCATGGCAAATGACACACCCACAGGCATCATGACTGTATAAAGATCCAAAAGTGGGCAGTGGCCCAATTCCTGTAAATCTCCACCCTTTCCCCAAAATAGTTGGAATAATCTTCCCACTTATTAGCCTGTGAAATTACTCCACCCCATACCCTGGGGCCACTCTCGCCTTCTGAGACAGCCTCCTTTCTGCCTATGGAATGTGTATCTCTCTAAAATAAACTTGCTTTCATTTTAGTATGGCTCAGTTTTGAGTTCTTCCTTACATGAAGATAAGGACCCAAGCATGGTAGCCCATCCAGGATTTAACCCAAGACCTGGGATGTGACCATTTTCTCTCTCCCCCATTCTCTTGCAACAAATAGACACAACCAAGGTAAAAACAGGAAAAGGAAGGATTTATAACTCGAAGCAAGTAAAGAGAGCACTGAGGATTTTTCCCAAAGCAGTGTCTCCCTGACCAGCAAAATTGGGGAAGTCTTAAGCTAAGGGCACATGCATATTCATGAAGGGGCTTGTGTGCATGGAGGAGGGCTAAGTCGCTTTCTTTGCAACCCTATGGATTGTAGCCTGCCAGACTCCATTGCTCGTGGGATTCTGCAGGCAAGAATACTGGAGTGGGTTGCCATGTCCTCTTCCTTGGGAAAAAGGTGTTCTTCCCAACCCAGGGATTGAACCAGGGCCTCTTAAGTCTCCTTCATTGGGAGGTAGAATTGTTACCACTAGCACCATCTGGGAAGCCCATGAAGGGGCTTCACCAGAGGAGAAAATTCATTGTGTAGTTGAGGGAAAGGTCCACAGAGTCCAGCTTTAGTTGACTAAAGACAAAATTAACATCAGTCTTCCATCCTTCACCTGAGTGAAGGCCTCGGGTCCTGCAGAATTCAAAGACATGTATCAAATTGTTACATATATTCCAAAACTAGGATTACTTTATCACTGAACTATTGTTTCTTGACTGTTTTTTCTTTACTCCTTCATTCCCTTGGCTCCCTTAACATCATTAATCACTGAGACCTGTTCGTGGACAAACACTGTGGCCAGGCTTAGATCATAAAATGGCTTGGCCAAAAATGGCTTAAGTCAAGAAAGATATGCCTAGTTCTGTTTATTCCGGGGACCTCATACCCTATCTGCTTATACCATCATCAACTGGTTGATTACCTCTAGTTCATGCAGGAAAAGAGAGAATTGCTTCCTTCATCTGCAGCACTGCCATAGCTCAGGCTGACATTACAACCAGACTTAAGACTCAAAAGCTGACAAAGGAAAATACAACACATTCAAGGGAATATGGTATGTCAGGTTCCCCTAGAAAGAGTCTTTGCAACTGTAAGATTTGTGTACAGGGAGGTTTTTAGGGAGTGTTCTTGGGAACAATATTTGCGATAGGTGAAGTAGAGAGAACTGGGCAGAAGGAAAATTTGATCTTTGTGCAGTTGCAACAGAGACTTTAGGAGTAACCACGGGGCACTTGGGACCTGGAATGACCCTTCACAATTATCCTACCTTGAGGCCAGGGGAATGAGCAGAGGAGTGTGGGCTATCCTGAGTAAAGAGTTATATCCTTGGCTAAGGTTATTTACTTTTGCTAAGACAATCCCCAAAAAGAGAGATAATTGCAAGTCATCAGCTTCCAACACTCAAACTGAAACCATTCACCTCAGACTGGGGCTCAAACCCAGCCAAAACCCAGTTTGGGACTTGAACCCACAAGGCATGGACTTGAACTTCAACAAAACCCTGCCTGGGACTCTAACTCACATGACTGGACCTGAACCCAGCCCAAATCCATGATTTTCCAACTGAGAACCCAGACCTGGTTTCAGGACCTAATGAAGCTCAGATTCTTGATGTCTCATTGAAGAAAAAAATTCAGTGAGAGACAAAGTGATAGGTAAGAAATGGATTTATTTTTTAAAAAAGAAGAAGAAATGGATTTATTTAGATACAAACATACTCCACAGATCTCAGAGGGTGAGTGTGGCCTTGGAAGAAACATACTCCACAGAGCAGAAGACAAGAACAGCCTCAAAATGTGTGCTTAGCTTTTATGGGATGGGTAATTTTTTAGGCTAATGAGTGGGAGAATTATTCCAACTATTTGGGAGAAGAGCAGGAAATTTCCAGGAGTTGAGCCCCTGCCCACTTTTTGTCTTTAATGGTCAGCCTTGGAACAGTCTTGGCACCTCTGGGTGTATCATTTAGCTTCCTGATGTGTTATAATGAGCATATAAGGAGGATCAAAGTCTAGTCAAAGCTGACTTGTCTGCCATCTTGGACCCATTTGATTCTAATCAGTTTGCTGTACCCTTAGGCTATGTCATCCTTTCAAAATTGTGCCAAGCTCCCTTCCTTCCTGTTTCAGAAGCAGCTGGGAGAATGAGTGCCTGAGAACTGGGAATCCAGGTGGCTTACTGCAGCATCCAACCAGGGCCTGGGAGTAAAAGACAGCTAAATTAGTCTGGTCAAACAGAATAACCACTCAGTGAAAAAGAACTGTTAGAGAAGCTGATGCCATAACTCAGGTGAGACTCAAACCAACAATTTTCCTACTGAAATTGCACAACTTGTCTCAGGACCTAAAGAGTTCTTTATGTCTCAGTGCAGAAGGAATTCCGCAGGAAGGGAAGTGATAGGTAAGAAATAGATTTATTAATATCTTTTGTAAAGAGGTTGCAGGGAAATGGGATTTGAGAGGATGGTCTTGTCCTAGGTCTCAGGCAAGTTCCTGAGACAGGCTACTGAGGGAGGGTCCTTGGTTCATGCAGGAAAATATTCAAGGGTAAGCCACAGTAAAGTGAACACAGAGATACACATTCCATAGGCTGAATGCAGCCCTTCTCAGAAGGTGAGAGCAGCTCTGGGGTGCAGGGGTGGTTAGTGTTTACGGGCTGGGTAATTTCATAGGCTAAAGAATGAGAAGATTATTCCAACTATTGTGAGGGTGGGGTGGGGATTTCCAGGAATTGGGGCACTGCCCACTTTTAAGTCTTTTATGATCAACCTTGGAACTGTCATGGTGCCTGTGGGTGCATCATTTAGGATGCTAATGTATTACGAGCATGCAACAAAGTCCAAGGTCTACTGGAAGATGAATCTTCCACCAACTTGAGCCTAACTGTTTCTAATCAGTTTATGTTGTATCCTCAACAGCTGTGGTTCTTTTGACAATTATACCCTGCCCCCTTCCCTCCAGTCTCAAAGTTAGACATCAATTTAAATGACAGAGATATAACTGCAAAGGTAAGAGATGTTAAAATAATTATGAAACTACTAACAGTAATTATGGCAACAGATTTGATAAGCCAGAGGAAAAGGATAATATTCTAGCAAAATAAGCACTACCAAAA
This sequence comes from Antilocapra americana, assembly GCA_007570785.1. Lineage (NCBI taxonomy): Eukaryota > Metazoa > Chordata > Mammalia > Artiodactyla > Antilocapridae > Antilocapra > Antilocapra americana. Next base: position 8,100,007 of record ML661344.1, on the reverse strand, counting down.
TTGACTTAAGAAGGAGGGCAAATTAAATAGAGATTAGAAAAGTGACAAAGGTTCTACCATTGAACTGATCACATACCTAACAGCTCAGATAATTTCAATATTACTTTAAACAATGCTCCTGAAACATTAACATTCATAGGAAATTCCTGAAACAGAGCAGGACCCTGGTGGGGCTTCTGGACACAGGAAACTTTCAAACAGTTGCTAATCAGGAAAGGGAAAAGACCCTAATGCCAAGAACAATTGAAGGCAGGAGGAGAAGGGGAGGACAAGGATGAAATGGTTGGATGACATTGACAACTCAATGGATGAAAGTTTGAGCAAAGTCCAGGAGATAGTGAAGGACAGGGAAACCTAGCGTTCTATAGTTCATGAGATCACAAAGAGTCAGAAAGGACAGAATGAACAGCAATCACGGAAGGGAGGGGATGCCAAGACAAGGGAGAACCAGTCAAGAAACAACAGTGCAACCCTAGGGCAGGGTCCTGCTTCCATCTCAAGTTGCTCAGTCACTAAATCCTGTCCAGGTCATTGCAATGCCATGAGGTGGAGCCAACCAGGTTCCTCTGTCCATGGGATTTTTCAGGCAAGAATATTGGAGTGAGTTGCCATTTCCTTCTTCAGGGTATCCTTCTAACTCAGGGGTTGAACACGCATATCCTACACTGGCAGGTGAATTCTTTACCACTGAGCAACTGCACAAATGCACTCATCTCACACGCTAGTGAAGTAATGCTTAAAATTCTCCAAGCCAGGCTTCAGTAATACATGAACTGTGAACTTCCAAATGTTCAAGCTGGTTTTAGAAAAGGCAGAGGAAGCAGAGATCAAATTGCCAACATCCACTGGATCATCAAAAAAACATGAGAGTTCCAGAAAAACATCTATTTCTACTTTATTGACTATGCCAAAGCCTTTGACTGTGTGGATCAAACTGTAGAAAATTCTTCAAGAGATGGGAATATCAGACCATCTGACCTGTCTCTTGAGAAACCTGTATGCAGGTGAGGAAGCAACAGTTAGAAGTCGACATGAAACAACAGACTGGTTCCAAATAGGAAAAGGCGTATGTCAAGGCTGTATATTGTCACCCTGCTTATTTAACCTATATGCAGAGTACATCATGCAAAATGCTGGGCTGGATGAAGCACAAGCTGGAATCAAGATTGCAGGGAGAAATATCAATCACCTCAGATATGCAGATGACACCACCCTTATGGCAGAAAGTGAAGAGGAACGAAAACGCCTCTTGCTGAAAGTGAAAGAGGAGAGTGAAAAAGTTGGCTTAAAGCTCAACAATCAGGAAACTAAGATCATAGCATATGGTCCCATCACTTTATGGCAAATAGATGGGGAAACAGTGGAAACAGTGTCAGACTTTATTTTTCTGGGCTCCAAAATCACTGCAGATGGTGACTGCTGCCATGAAATTAAAAGACACTTACTCCTTGCAAGGAAAGTTATGACCAACCTAGATAGCATATTGAAAAGCAGACATTACTTTCCAACAAAGGTCCATCTGGTTAAGGCTATGGTTTTCCAGTAGTCATGTATGGATGTGAGAGTTGGACGGTGAAGAAAGCTCAGTGCCAAGGAATTGATGCTTTTGAACTGTGGTGTTGGAGAAGACTCTTGAGAGTCCCTTAGACTGCGAGAAGATCCAACTAATCCATCCTAAAAGACATCAGTCCTGGGTGTTCATTGGAAGGACTGATGTTGAAGCTGAAACTCCAATACTTTGGCCACCTCATGCGAAGAACTGACTCATTGGAAAAGACCCTGATGCTGGGAAGGATTGGGGGCAGGAAGAGAAGGGGACGACAGAGGATGAGATGGCTGGATGGCATCACAGACTCAATTAACATGGGTATGGGTGGACTCCAAGAGTTGGAGGGAGGCCTGGTGTGCTGTGATTCATGGGGTCTCAAAGAGTCAGACATGACTGAGCAACTGAACTGAACTGAACTGAACTTAGCTACCTGCGAAGCCTCAAGAGATATACATAACAGTATCTTTGAGCTCTGAGCACTGAAGAATTGATGCTTTCAAATTGTGCACCTGGAGAAGACTCTTGCTAGTCCTTTGGACAACAACCAGATTGAACCAGTCAATCCTAAAGGAAATCGACCCTGAATATTCATTGGAAGGACTGATGCTGAAGCTGAAGCTGAAGCTCCAATACTTTGGCCACTTGATGCAAAGAGCCAACTCACTGCAAAAGACCCTGATGCTGAAAAAGATTGAGGGCAGGGAAGAGGGCAACAGAGAATGAGATGGTTGGATGATATCAGCAACTCAATGGACACAAGTTTGAGCAAAGTCTGGGAGATAGAGAAGGACAGGAAAGCCTGGGTGCTGCAGTCCATGGGATCCCAAAGAGTCAGATATGACTTAGTGAAGTCGCTCAGTTGTGTCCAACTCTTTGGGGCCCCATGGACTGTAGCCTACCAGGCTCCCCCATCTATGGGATTTTCCAGGCAAGAATACTGGAGTGGGTTGCCATTTCCTTCTCCAGGAGATCTTCCCAACCCAGAGCTTGAACCCGGGTCTTCCACATTGTAGGCAGATGTTTTACCATCTGAGCCACCAGGGAAGTCCAGATATGACTTAGTGACTGAATAACAACAACAAAGAAGTAATCTGTCATGTGGACCCTTTTCAGCCCCACTCCCTACCCCAAGGGAAGAAAAGGAAATCTGCATGATAAAATCCTTGCATTTCCTTCCCCATCAAAAAAGATGTGCCAGCCCCAAATCACAGTTTCTTTTCTTTTTCTAATGATCTTCTCCCACCCTTCTTTTAAGAGTTCCATTCTGCATCATTTCTTGCTTTGTAGTTGCCAGATGGGCTTTTGCCAGACTGATGAATCATCTAATAAAGCCAATTCAGTTCAGTTCAGTTCAGTCACTCAGTAGAGTCCGACTCTTTGCAACCCCATGGAGTGCAGTCCTCCAGGCTTCCCTGTCCATCACCAACTCCCGGAGTTTACTCAAACTCATGTCCATTGAGTCGGTGATGCCATCCAACCATCTTGTCCCCTTCTTCTTGCCTTCAATCTTTCTCTGCATCAGGGTCTTTTCCAATGAGTCACTTCTTCAAATCAGGTGGCCAAAGTATTGGAGCTTTGGCTTCAGCATCAGCCCTTCCAAAGAATATTCAGAACTGATTTCCTTTAGGATGATGGACTGATTGGATCTCCTTGCTGAAGGGACTCTCAAGAGTCTTCTCCAACACCACACTTCAAAAGCATCAATTCTTTGATGCTCACCTTTCTTTATAGTCCAACTCTCACATCCATACATGACTACTTGAGAAAAACCATAGCTTTGACTAGACGGATCTTCATTGGCAAAGTAATATCCATTTTTAGTATGCTATTTCATAGCTGCAGTCACCATCTGCAGTGATTTTGAAGCCCCCCAAAATAAAATCTCACTGTTTCCATTGTTTCCCCATTTATTTGCCATGAAGCGATGGGACCGGATGCCATGATCTTAGTTTTATGAATACTCAGTTTTAAGCTAACTTTTTCACTCTCATCTTTCACTTTCAACAAGAGGATTTTTAGTTCCTCTTCACTTTCTGCCATAAGGGTGGTGTCATCTGCATATCTGAGGTGATTGATATTTCTCCCATCAATTTTTATTCCAATTGTGCTTCACCCAGCCCAGCACTTCGCATGATGTACTCTGCATGCAAGTTAAATAAGCAGGGTGACAATATACAGCCTTGACCTACTCCTTTTCTGATTTGGAACCAGTCTGTTGTTCCATGTCCAGTTCTAACTGTTGCTTCTTGATCTGCATACAGATTTCTCAGGAGACAGGTCAGGGGGTCTGGTATCCCCATCTCTTGAAGAAATTCCACAGTTTGTTGTGATCTTCACAGTCAAAGGCTTTGGCATACTCAATAAAGCAGAAATAGGTATTTTTCTAGAATTCTCTCGCTTTCACGTTGATCTAATGAATGTTGACAACTTAATCTCTGATTCCTCTGCATTTTCTAAATCCAGCTTGAACATCTGGAAGTTCGTGGTTCATGTACTGTTGAAGACTGGCTTGGAAAATTTTGAGCATTACTTTGCTAGTGTGTGAGATGAGTGCAATTGTGTGGTAGTTTGAACATTCTTTGGCATTGCCTTTCTTTGAGATTGGAATGAAAACAGACCTTTTCCAATCCAGCTACTGCTGAGTTTTCCAAATTTGCTGGCATATTGAGGGCAGAACTTTCACAGCATCATCTGTCAGGATTTGAAATAGCTCAACTGGAATTCCATCGCCTTCACCAGCTTTGTTTGTAGTGACGCTTCTTAAGGCCCACATGACTTCATATTCCAGGATGTCTGGCTCTAGGTGAGTGATCACACCATTCTGGTTACCTGGGTCATGAAGATCTTTTTTATGTGGTTCTTCTATGTATACTTGCCACCTCTTCTTAATATCTTCTGCTTCTGTTAAGTCCATGCCATTTCTGCCCTTTATTGAGCCCATCTTTGCATGAAATGTTCCCTTGGTATCTCTAATTTTCTTCACAAGAGGTCTAGTCTTTCCCATTCTATTGTTTTCCTCTATTTTTTTTGCACTGATCACTGAGAAAGGCTTTCTTATCTTGCCTCACTATTCTTTGGAACTCTGCATTCAGATGCTTATATCTTTCCTTTTCTCCTTTGCTTTTAGCTTCTCTTCTTTTCTCAGCTATTTGTAAGGCCTCCTCAGAGAGCCATTTTACCTTTTTGCACTTCTTTTTCTTGGGGATGGTCTTGATCACTGCCTCCTGTACAATGTCACAAACCTATGTCCATTGTTGTTCAGGCACTCTGTCTATCAGATCTAATCCCTTGAATCTATTGTCACTTCCATTGTAATAATGTAATGTCACTTCCAATGTAATAATTGTAAATGATTTAATTTAGGTTGTACCTGAATGATCTAGTGGTTTTCCCTACTTTCTTCAATTTAAGTCTGAATTTGGCAATAGCAGTTCATCATCTGAGCCACAGTCAGCCCCTGGTCTTGTTTTTGCTGACTTTATAGAGCTTCTGCATCTTTGGCTGCAAAGAATGTAATCAATCTGATTTAGGTATTTGTCATCTGGTGATGTCCATGTGTAGTCTTCTCTTGGAAGATGGTTTGTTATGACCAGTGTGTTCTCTTAGCAAAACATGCTAGCCTTTGCCCTGCTTCATTTCATACTCCAAGCTCATATTTGCCTGTTACTTCAGTTATCTCTTGACTTCCTAATTTTGCATCCCAGTCCCCTATAAAGAAAAGGACATCGGTTTTTGCATGTTAGTTCTAGGAGGTCCTTTAGGTCTTCATAGAACCATTCAGCTTCAGCTTCTTCAGCATTACTGCTTGGGGCATAGACTTGGATTACTGTGGTATTGAATGGTTTGCCTTGGAAATGAACAGAGAGCTTTCTGTCTTTTTTTTTTTTTTTTCCTGTCATTTTTGAAATTGCACCCAAGTATTGCATTTCAGTCTCTTTTGTTGACTATGAGGGCTACTCCATTTCTTCTAAGGGATTCTTGCCCACAGTAGTAGATATAATGGTCATCTGAGTTAAATGCACCCATTCCAGTCCATTTTAGTTCACTGATACCTAAAATATTGATGTTCACTCGTCTCCTGTTTGACCACTTCCAATTTACCTCGATTCATGGACCTAACACTCCAGGCTAGTATTCAATATTGTTCTTCACAGAATCAGACTTTACTTCCATCACCAATCACATCCACAACTGGGTGTTGTGTTTGCTTTGGCTCTGTCTCTTCATTCTTTCTGGAGCTATTTCTCCATTGTTCTCCAGTAGCATAGCATACTGGGCAGCTACCGACCTGGGGAGTTCATCTTTCAGTATTATGTCTGTATCAAGTCTTGATATCAGGTAGTTTTTCAGTCCTACACTATCATACATACTCACTCTTTAATTCTCACAGTAACATTGATATAGAAACTACTATAACTCCCACTAGATAAGAAACTGTTTGGAGATGTTACAATTCCCATTTATACATAAGGAAACCAAAATACAAAAAGATCAAATAACTTGCCTGCAGGAAGTCATTTTGAGCCTAAGCCAGCTGACTTCAGTGCCATTGTTCACATGTAATTAACCATCTTGCTTTTTGAGATGATGCCATTTTGTTGTTACTGGATCTAGTCTGATACAAATATCGGAAACTTTCTAAGTCATATCATAATAGTATTTATAATTCATTGTGTAGGGTTATTTAGAGAACATTTAAAGATTTTATCCCCCAGAAGATGAAAGATCAGCTTTTCAGTTAATTCTTACAGTGAGATAGTTGTTAATTCATTTATTTTGGAAGAAATTCTTGAATTCTCTTTAAGTTGATTACTATGTATATGACCACCAGTACTGAGCAATTGCTGGATCCACCCTCTGCTTCGTTATAATATATTACCCATGGAGTTTATCAGTCCATTTGATTCTGACACAGAACTTTTTTTTTTTTTCTGGAAGCATTTGGTTCACGGAGAGTTCCCTAGTCAAGGCTGTGGTCTTTTCAGTTGTCATGCACAGATGTGAGAGCTAGACAATAAAGAAAGCAGGGTGCCAGAAAATTGATATTGAAAAATTGATATTCTCCAGAGTGCTGGAGAAGGCTCTTGAGAGTCCCTTGGAAAGCAAGGAGATCAAACCAGTCAATCCTAAAGGAAATCAACCCTGACTATTCTTGGAAAGACCGATGCTAAAGCTGAAGCTTTAATACTTTGGCCACCTGATGTGAAGAACTTACTCATTGGAAAAGACCCTGATACTGGGAAATATCAAAGAGAGAAGGAGAACAAGGTAACAGAGGATGAGATGGTTGGATGGCATCACTGATTTAATGGATATGAACTTGGACAAACTCCAGGAGATGGGGAGGGACAGGGAAGCCTGGCATGCTCTAGTCTATGGGCTTGCAAAGAGTCGGACGTGACTTGGTGACTGAACAACAATGAACAACAACAATTATGTTGTATCTTGCTTATATTAGAAAAAAGGACCTATCCATGTTTTATAGACAGATACTTAATGGAAAAAAGAAAATGCACTTATATATTAATGTTTTCTATTTATATTAACGTCAATATAATTTAACATCTACTATTATGGTCACATGTATTAAAAATACCTTTTTGCACACAGTATGTTAATTTTTCTTTTTTCAGTATCATTACTGAGTTTCTAATGCTCAAATTGTTACAAGTTGGTGAATGGAAATCCCTTTAAGATGGCACCTTTGTCCTTAAACCATGTCCCTGACATTCTTGAAATCATCCTCACTTTCTAATAATAACAATAGATAAATAAATAATAGATAAAGTATTTTCAACTTGCCCTCTATTCAATCTTATTATTTTTTCCTAAAATAATATGAGGGATAAAAATCTGGGCTGCTAGGGTTGCCCGTGGCTTTTTGTGGCAGGCAAAAGTACTGCTAGAACTATTGCTGCTGGATCATTTTTAGTTTAGAACTAGAACCCAGTATTTCTTTGTAAGTTTACGAATTCATATTGATTTTTCTAACTCAATATTTTATGGTGTTGTATAGTACTTTTCTTACTGTATGAAGTTTCAGCAACCACCAAGGCTTTTAACTATGCCCTAGGGCTCTGTAAATCTGTTTTCTCTATACCCTTATTTGCAAAATTGGTGTATTCAAAAAGTTGTTTGAACAACAAAGAGAATAGGCATGCAAATGCCTAAACATGATTGGTAAACAGTAAACAAACACTCAACGTTGGCTATAGCTATAGATAAAAACTTCATTACTATTTCCTCTTCCTTGGCCATTTTCCTCCATTGATCCATAGGCTCTGCTGCAAGCTGTCATGTCAGTTCAGTTCAGTCTTAATACATAACTACAGTTGTTTGATTTGGAGCTGATACTTTGCGGGATACTAGGTCAAATTCTCCTTTTCGGGCCTTAATTACTATTTTCTTTTCTCTTGACAATTAACTGACATTAGCAGATTGTGAACATTCTCTTTTCACCAAGGTAGATCACTTTAAGATGCGTGCACCTTCTCCTAAAGATAAAAGACACATGTATTTGCCTTGGCTGTGGTTCCGTGGTGATCTAATATAGCTTATGGCAGAAGCCCTGTCAGGGGTTTATATCAACCTGCCAGTAGACCTCCTGGTGGCTCAGACGGTAAAGCGTCTGCCTACAACTCGAGAGACCTGGGTTCAATCCCTGGGTCAGGAAGCTCTCCTGGAGAAGGAAATGGCAACCCACTCCAGTATTCTTGCCTGGACAATCCCATGGATAGAGGAGCCTCGTCCATGGGTTGCAAAGAATCGGACACGACTGAGTAACTTCACTTTCTTTCTTTGTAAGTTGTCCACAGCTGGGTCAGTCAGCCATGACTGGAGAGGTGGGGCAAATTCATGGAGGATAAAAACTGCCTTGTTCTGAGGAAAGGGCAGCTTCTTGAAGAAGAGGGGATAATTGTGTGTCAAGCAGGCAACCCCAAAGTGTCTAATAGCAGCTTACAAATGAGGAATTATTGGTATTCTAGAGCAAGGCCATTCAATAGTATTTTCTGTGAGGATGCAAGTATTGTCTGTACTTTTCCATACAGTAGTCACTAACCAACTATATCCTGCTTTTCAGTACTTGAAATGTCACTAGCGCAACTGAAGAACTGAAAACATGAAATTAATTTTATATAATTAAAATTATTTTAAATTTAAATAGCCACACGTGGTTAGCAAATGTATTGGATGGCACCATTTTAGAACTGTCAGTGAAACCATACTTATTTGTAACTTCAGAATTTGGAATCAGTTTTGGTTACAAATTTGGCCTTTGCCATTGATTATCTAAGTGAAATTAAGTAAATTATTTTATTTAGCCAAGTTTTCTTTTTTAAAAGAAAAGTGGAAATAATAATCCCTATTTTGTATAGGATGTGTTGTGCTGTACTCAGTCATTTCAGTGATGTCTGACTTTTTGCAACCCTGTGGATTGTAGCCCACCAGGCTCTTCTGTCCATGAAATTCTCCAGGCAAGAATATTGGAGTAGGTTGCTATGCCCTTCTCCAGGGGATCTTCCTGACCCAGGGACTGAACCCTTGAATAATATTACAAACAACCATACAAATTTCAAATGCAGCAAAGACTAACAACCTTTTTTCCCCCTCATTTACTCAGAAAATCTATATCATTTCTGTTTTTTTTTTTTTTAAAAGATTTTATTTTCAAGAGAACTTTTAGCTTCACTAAAAAATTAAGAGGAAGATTCAGAGATTTCCTATTTGCCTCCTGCACTACATGAGGGCAGCCTTCTCCAATTATAAACATCCTCACCAGAGTGGTGTGTTTGTTATGATTAAACCCATATTTTACATTAGCATTCACTCTCAGTATTGCATATTCTATGGGTTTGGACAAATGCCTGACATCACTGTAATACTGTACAGACTATTTTTACTACTCTAAAAATACTCTGTGCGTCTCTTCAGTTATTAATACAATACTCTTTTTACTTACTCAAATACAAATTTTCATTAAACACTCAGAGTAACAAACTTCATTCCTTACAAACATTTTTAGTACATTCTTCAATCAAAAATACAATCATTACAATGAATATATTGCTATTAACTCATAGTGATTAATTTATTGTGCCCTATGGGGGTTCAAGGAAAGAAAGACTTATAGGCCTGGACATAGCTAGTGACAGAATCAATCAATGGGATTCTATTCTGAGCAACCCAAAGGAGAAATCCTTTCTATTGCCTTGAAAGTGGAAATGTTAGCTGCTCAGTCAAGTCCCACTCTTTGGGACTCCAAGGACTGTACCCACCAGGCTTTTCTGTCCATGGAATTCTCTAGGCAAGAATACTGGAGTGGGTTGCCATCCCCATCTCCAAGGGGTCTTCCTGACCTAGGGATCAAACCTGGGTCTCCCCTGTTTTAGACAGATTCTTTACCATCTGAGCCAACAGGAAAGCCCAAACATAGGGCTATGAGTGTGTGTTCAGTCTTGTCTGACTCTTTCGGACCTCATGGACTCCAGCCTGCCAGGCCCCCTCCATCCATGGAATTTTCCAGGCATTTCACACTCCAACCTAGGTATCAAACCCATGACTCTGGTGTCTCCTGCATTAGCAGGCAGATTCTTTACCACTGAGTCACCTGGGAAGCCCAAGACTGACATTCACAATAGGAGCCATTCTTTTTACTGCATAAAGATACCATTCTAGACCCTTTAGCTCCATCTTTAGCTCCTTTAGACTGCGTCTCCTGCATGTAGGTGGATTCTTTCCTCCACAGCCACCAGGGAGACCCCTTTGTAGAGGAAGCCAAATTCTTCAGTCATATCCGACTCTTTGCAATCCCATGGACTGTAGTCCCCCAGGATCCTGTGTCCATGAGGTTCTCCAGGCAAGAACACCTGGGTGTTGTCATTACCTCCTCCAGGAGTTCTTCCTGACCTAGCAATTGAACCCATGTTTCTTATGTCACCTGCAATGGCAAACAGGTTCTTTACCTCTAACACCACCTGGGGAGCCCCTGTCGTATAGGATAGCACTGCTCTAAGTGTGGTCTTCACAGCAATGTCTCTCAGCAGACTATTTGCAGCAGGTTAGACATGAAATGTGAGCAATAGAAACTCCTATAAAAATTTGACAGAGTAAATTGATATCTTTGGACTATAACAAAATTTTGTATGACATTTAAATTTTTCTGGTTATTTGTTTTTTGTTGTATTTTACAAAATACTAGTCTGCAACATACTGGAAAGAAAACAAAGTTGGTACATATATGCAGTGGAATATTACTTAGCCATAAAAAGGAACACATTTGAGCCACTCCCAGTGAGATGGAAAAACCTAGAACCTGTTATATAGAGTGAAGTAAGTCAGAAAGAGAAAAACAAATATCGTATATTAACATATATATATATATATATATACATATAATCTAGAAAAATGGTACTGATGAACCTACTTGCAGGGCAGAAACAGAGACACAGACATAGACTTATGGACACAGCAAGGGAAGGAGAAGGTGGAATGAATTGAGAGAATAACATTGAAACATATATATCACCATAAGTAAAATAGATAGGTAATGGAAAGTTGCTGTATAACACTGGAAGGTCAACCTGGTACTCTATGACAGTACAGAAGGATGGGATGGGGTAGGTCATGGGAGGGAGGTTCACGAGGAAGGAGACATAGGTATACTTATCGTTGATTCACATTATTGTATGGCAGAAACCAACACTACATTGTAAAGCAATTATCCTCCCATTAAAAATAAATTTAAAGAAAAGCAAAAAAGCTAGATGGTCTTTAAAAATTGGAGACTGATTAATCAAAATTAAGCTGTACAGGTATCATAAGTGAAAGTCAAAGTGTTAGTCACTCACCTGTGTCTGACTCTTTGGGACCCCATGGACAGTAGCACTCTAGGCTCCTCTGTCCATGGAATTCTCTAGGCAATAATACTGGAGTGGGTTGCCATTCCCTTCTCCAGGGAATCTTCCCAACTCAGGGATCGAACCCAGGTGTCATGCACTGCAGGCAGATTCTTTACCATCTGAGCCAGATGCCATATATCATCATGTTTTGTTTAAAATTCATCTGGACGAGTTTCGTCTTCTCATTATGCTTCCCTTCCTCCTCTTTTTCCTCTTTTCTGTCTTCCTCCTCTGCATCCACTTCCTCCTCCTTTTAAAAATCATCTAAGGTAATTTTAAAACAAATTAGAAAAGCTATAAGAACTAAGTGTGCTTGCACGCATGCTAAGTTGCTTCAGTCATGTCCAACTCTTTGCGACCCTATGGGCTATAGCCTCCAAGGCTCCTCTGTCCACGGGATTCTCCAGGCAAGAATGAGTTGACATTTCCTATTCCAGGGAATCTTCCTGACCTAGAGATCCAACTTGCATCTCTTATGTCTCCTGAGTGGCAGGCAAGTTCTTTACCACTATCGCCACCTGAAGGCCAAGAACTGAAAGTAATTGGCCTATACTGTGTAGGTGTTCCGGAGAAGGCAATGGCAGCCCACTCCAGTACTCTTGTCTGGAAAATCCCATGGATGGAGGAGCCTCGTAGGCTGTAGTCCATGGGGTCACTAGGAGTCGGACATGACTGAGGGACTTCACTTTCACTTTTCACTTTCATGCATTGGAGAAGGAAATGGCAACCCACTCCAGTGTTCTTGCCTGGAGAATCCCAGGGACGGGGGAGCCTGGTGGGCTTTGGTCTACGGGGTCACACAGAGTCGGACACGACTGAAGCGACTTAGCAGCAGCAGCAGTGTAGGTGTTTGTGTACACATTCAGAAGGATAGTTTAAAAAGTCTAACAAATATTTCAACTGATGGATCACATCCATTAGAATTGTACCTAATCCTTATTTCCTGAGATGAAATATTAAAAATATTTTGCTTTTATGTGTTAACCTTATATAGAAACCATGATGAGGAGCCTCCTCCAGGAAGAAAAATTACAGTTACAAGTAAGCAGAGTTATTTGAAAGTTAAAATTTGAAGTGATCACATAGTGATTTTGAGTAGAGATGTATAAAGTCAGGGAAAGAAACAATGGCTTCCAGGCTTATACTTGACAATGATCACATAAAATGTTATATCCATAGAAAAAAGTGACAAGGGAATGTATATGAGATCAGAGGATAGCAGTGTTAATCATTCAGAAATTCCAGGAAAAAAAAGGAATCACAAATGCACAAATTTGTACGGCAATCCAAGCATTGTGTGCTGGTGAGGCGTGGGCTGGTGCTTCTCAGGTAATGTAAATCTCCATCTGCCTCACAGACAGAAATTTCATTCTGTGGCACAGAACACAAAAGGCTTACAAAACACAATGCCACTAAACAGTAGAATCAAATAATTGGCTCCACTTATTCTGATTCCATGCTCACCAAGCAGCCTTCTGCTTCTTTGGCTTCGTGTGAGATTTATCTACAGGGGGATGTGCTGTTGAGTAATTCTAGCCCACTCCATCATTAATTTTAGATTGGAATTCTGATCAATCAGTCATTTATCTTCCTCTGTCTCAAGTTCATTCCTGCAAAATAGACTGACTCTCAAAAAGCTGACAAAAATAGGTTTCTTTACTTGCCATACTGGGGACCAGTTCCTGGACTATGGTGACTCTGTTGTAACACGTTCCACTATCGAAGCCTCTTGATTATCAGCCAACATTCTCCAAATGGTAACTCTTTGCATTCCCTGGGCCAAATGTTCATAACAGTCAGGGAAGCATGGTAGGTTGGATTTTAGCAATAGGGGATCCTCAATAATTATATGATCACTTGACTTAATTTTCTTCTCTTGATATTGCCTCAAAACAATCCAGATGATATTATTTTAGAAGTATCAAACTAGAATGTGAGGATAAGATTTATCTGAGAGTTGAAATTATGAAGTTTGAAGGATGGAAATAAAGAGGGAGTAGTTAGAATAAAGATGGCATCTTTTTTAAAAAATTTTTTAAAAAATTTGGCTGCGAAGCATGTGATATCTTAGTTCCCCTCCAAGATCAAACCCATACCCCCTGCATTGGAAGCACAGAGTCTTAATCACTGGAGCACCAGGGAAGTTCGGAGATGGCATCCTCCTGATACCTGTTTCACATACTGTTTTTTCTTGTGCCAATTTCTCCTGCTTCAGTGGCTTCCCAATATCCACTTTTTTTTTTTCTATAAATGAGAACAGGAAAATGCTGAGGAGCAAAGACTCTAAGAAGCATCTTAAAATCAGAATTGAAGGAAGAGTACTGGTCAAATTAATACTTGTATCCAGATAACACGACAGGAGAGAGAAAACTCAGAGAGGCAAATTTACATGCTAAAGAAAAATTGTATTATTTTATTAAGGTAATAATGCATTGATCTTTACACATGGTTAGGGGTTAGGAGCTATTAGTAAATCACAATTTTTGTTAGCACATGGACTTTAAAGGAAACAAAGGAAAAGAGCAGACTGAGCAGAAGATATAGGTAACAACAAAATTTACACTCGATTCCATAAATGCAAGTGGTATAAATATCTAATGCCTATTGCATAATAGAATGCCTACCATATTCACTACATTGAATGTAGAAGTATAAAAAGCAATTTTCAGAAACATCACATATGCCTAAGTGTATTTTGTAGGAATTGATGAATGTTTATGATATGCTAATCCTAAACAGCAAAAGCAAAACCTAGTTTAGGTGACATATGATATGAAACCAAACTTTGCAATATGAATGACAGAAGAGAACTTTATTCCAGGTAATGATTTCCAATCTACACACCATAAGGTGGTAATATTTTATGATTCCGTCTACATACTGATTATAAATCAAGATTCTTATTAAAAGTAAAATTATAGCATGCCTTGAAGTGAAAGTGAAAGTGAGAGTCGCTCGGTGGTGTTCAACTCTTTGAGACCCCATGGACTATACAGTCCATGGAATTCTCCAGGCCAGAAGAATGTTAAATAAACCAGTGCATCATTCATTAATTAACTCATTACAAGTATTCTTTTTCTCTGTTGCAAGTATTATTGAAGGTTCGTTAATGCCAGGCTATGGGTGTTAGGGTGAACACAACACAGTCTGTACTTTAGGAGTTTACATTCTATGGGAGACACGAGGAGTAAGTCAGCAGTTACACTGTGGTGTGACTAGATGGTAAGTGGTGGTGACAATACTCAGAGCGCTGGGATTATTGACTGGCCAAAAAATTTGTTCCGGTTTTCTGCGACATCTTATGGAAAAACCCAAACAAAATTTTTGGCCGACTCAACACATAGAAGAACCTAATCCAGACATAGATAAAGTGTCAGAGAAGTTTTCCCCAAAGATATCGATAATTAATTTGAGACTTAATGACAAGAGGATGACGGTGGGGCTGAGTCTCCTCTGAGAGGAACTAGTGTGGACTGTCTTGGCCATCTTCTGCAGAAACTTGTTCAACATGACCAAACTGTTGAGTACAAGCTGGAAATGGTACAATTAGAGAGGTAAACAGGGCCACTGGACCTATGAAGGTGTTTGTAATCCTTGTTCTGTTGTTTGGACTTTATCTAGAGGACTATTAGAGATTTTTAAAATATTTATTGCAAACATTTGAGACACACAAAGAAGCACAGTAATATAAAAAGTCTACATTTGCACCATTTATGTATTATGAAACATAAATACTCTCAGAGAAAAACCCCGAAAGCAAAAATTTAAAAATATACTCAATATAAACACATATATGATGGAATTTCCTTCTGTATCCCTAACGGATGACATTTCTCTCTTCATACTTCATAGAAACTACTATTCTGAATTTAGTGTTATTATTCTTACACATTTGGTTTTGTACTTTAGCTACATATATAACTCTCAACTACATAAACAAATGGTTGAGGGGTAAGTTGGTCAGATAAACTATAGTTAAGCTTGAATTTTAGATTAAAAAAATGTTTTTTGGTGTAAGTATGTCCAAAATATTGAATGACTATTTGTAATACTTGCAACATTCTCCCATGCAATATTTGGGATATACTTATAGTAAGATTGTTATCTGAAATTCAAATTTAACTGGGAGTCCTATAATTTTATTTGCTAAGTTTGGCAATCCAAGGGGTGAGTAGATGTGGGATTCTGCATAAGTATGCATGCAGGAGTAGGAACTGGGAGCCAGAGACAAAAGAGTTTGGGACCAGTTCAAGCGAAAATGGCCTGAACCTAAGTTGGTCAGTGGAAAATCGAGAGAAATAGTTCAATTTCAGAGCTATATGGGAGATAGAAAAGTCAAGATTTGGTGACTGGTTGACTGTGTGAGTAAAGGAGAGGGAGGAGTTGAGGATAATAAAAGTGATATACAGGTTTGGCTAGTGGCATTGCTGACAGAGATAAGTTCTATATTGGACATGTTGAGTTAGATGTTCTCTTGAGGAATATTTAGGCTAATTGATACAGCATGTACTTGGATGTATCCTGGGGAAATTAAGTAATTTAAAGTAAAGCAGGACTGGAAAACTATCCACACAAGTACGTTCACCCTAATCTATTTATTCCATTTAGTATGTTACATATACACCTATTGTGTACACCTCTTCTTTTACTTTAGACTTCCCTGGTGGCTCAGAAGGTAAAGTGTCTGCCTACAATGTGGGAGACCTGGGTTCAATCTCTGGGTCGATGTCCTGGAGAAGGAAATGGCGACCCACTCTGGAACTCTTGCCTGGAAAATCCCATGGATGGAGGAGCCTGGTAGGCTACAGTCCATGGGTCGCAAAGAGTTGGACACAACTGAGTGACTTCATTTTTCACTTTAACTTCTTTTACTAAAATTGCTATTCATATCCTTGTTCTATCTCTTGTTCCAAGCCCACATTGTTGATCTAAAAATAATCTTGTTTACATACGTTGCATTTTATCTTCTCCATTTCATTTCCTATTGACTTGTCCTCTCATTAAGGTCTTGGCATCTTTCCTCCCCGCCCCCCCTCCCTCCCTGCCCCTCTTCCCGCAATAAAAAGTCTGTGTGTTTTACCTGTCTCAGAGGATTTGCTTCCTTCAGGAACTTCCACAGCTTTGGCTCTGGTTTCCTTGGCAACCCTTGCCTCTCTTATTTTTTTCTGATTACTAAGATTTCTAATTTCTAAGAGAAACCTGACTAAATTACTGATAATCACTGACCATAAATAGTAGAAGGAATTAAAGTGCTCAGCGCTGCCTCTGAGAAAAGGTGTGGGCAAATTTAGAGGAAATAAAAATACTGAGGCCCAAAGGGATGGATATAAAATGTGTGAAGGTATTGATTTACATGGTTTGTTATTTTCATTGTGAGTGCACTGTTTGGAGTGTTGTTGGGGCTGATCAAGACGATAACCTCAAGAGCTAGGCAGCTATACCATCTATCCAAGCAAAATTCTCGTGGGCCTAGGTAAACCAACAAGGACTGTAGGAAGTCATATTCTAGGTTATTGCGGAAGTATAAAATACAAACCTCGAGAGGAGAAAAAAAAAGAGGTAGACTAAACTTGCTCTAATGTTTACATTAGAAACTTATTAGTATACAATGTAAAGAGGATTGCATAAGAGTTGTAATGATCAATCTTAATTTTAGGTTTGTTGAAGTGTTAGTAAAATATAGCAGTGAGGTTTTGTTATTTTATACAGTATATTCTATATTCATACTCTGGTAGTACTGCTTTTATTCAATAAAGATACCAGGATGGAGATTAGATGTTTGTCTAAAGCTAAAGCAAATACATAATTTCCCCCTAAAACTCAGAAATAAAAGTGTGGTTTGGCTTAGAACCACACTTAATCCTCCAGTTGTTTGGTGTTGGTGAACAATAAGCTACTTAATAAAATTTTCATTAGAAAAAGTTGGGACATGCAATTGTCAGAAGGTACTTCCTCCTTCTAGTCAAAGCAAATTGGTCATCATTTAGATTCTTGGCCATACCATGAGGGAAATTAAGAAGTGCTAGTCTGTAAAACTAGAGTAAATCTAGTTTATTCATTTGTTAAGTTATATAATAGTAGAGTTGTTGGGTTGAATGCTATCTCTGTGACATTTGAATAAAATGTAAATCTGTTGTTTGATGGTGAAGTTATTTACCCTTGATTTATTGCTATAATTGATAATCAATTTATTTCATCATATTTAGTCTTTACACTGTGATAACAAGCCAGTCACCCCCTGGCCTACACACACACGACTCTGCCAATGGAAAAAATTTCACTTTAAGTCCCTGGATGTAGTACTTTTCTAGACTGAGCTTGCATTTGTCTCCCCTGTCACCTTTCCTAACTCATTCTCACTATGAAATAGTTTTCCCAGTTGGAGTGTTTGCCCAGCCCTCCACCCAGACTCTGTTCAGAGATGAAATCTGATTGGGCAAAATTGATCAGGGTAATCTCATTGGCCACAGGGCTTTGTTGGGATATATAGGCCTGAGCCAATCAACACTCTCCCGGACATGAAGATTGGACAGGGTGTCTAATGAGTGCCGAGCACCAGAGTTGTGTAGTCCTGGGCCTTCCTTCCGGACCGGAAGGAGGAGGCGGCAGGAGGCCAGTGTTACTGCTGACAGCCATCTTGGGTCCTTGAGGAAGCTGGCCTTTTTAGGACTTTCCTAACAGGGAGAAGGTGCCCTGAATCACTGAGAAACTGACATGCAACTTGGAAGGGCTTCTCTTGAATACCTATCTCTGTACCTTTTTATTATGTAAGTCAGTAAATCCCTTTAAGACCGTTTCGGTTGAATTTAGTGTTATTTGGTTAAAAAAA
Source organism: Antilocapra americana (assembly GCA_007570785.1). Classification (NCBI taxonomy): domain Eukaryota; kingdom Metazoa; phylum Chordata; class Mammalia; order Artiodactyla; family Antilocapridae; genus Antilocapra; species Antilocapra americana. Next base: position 8,081,730 of record ML661344.1, on the reverse strand, counting down.
AAAATCCAAAGTGATATTTATTTACTCTTGGGCCTTACATAAGAATCCAAGAAACTAGTAGTCAACTGAAGTGTAGTCAGGTTGGGATTATTTAATAAGTTTATTTAGCCTCTCATCACTTAGTTCTCTTGGTACATTTTATATACTTTGGGGTTTCATGTTCTGGCTGATTGATTCAACCACTGTTCATTATTAATATTAAGCATTCAGTATTTCACTGTCAGGCACTGTGCATACAAGAGTGATAAACAGTTTCAGTACTGAGAAAGGTCAAAGGATTAGTTGAAGAGGTGGGCAAGAATATCAAGGAGGCATGCAAAGTTAAAATGGGAAATCAGAAAGAAAGTAAAGAAGGGACACGTATTCAGAGTGGTGTGGTGTTGGAGAGGAGAGGGAAATGTTAGGTATCATTAGAAACTGCTAAGAAGGAGTTACCAGCTATTTGTGCCCTGGACTTCTTTGGCAGTATGGTGAAGCCTAAGCACTCATTTTCAGAACAATGTTTTTAAGTGTGTAAAAATACTTTGGATTAAGAAGGAAATTTAGAGTAATGAAATATCTATTCAAATATTTTTTTTAAATGTATGGTATAGTAATATATGTGCTTCTTTATTAACTCACAGAAGAACAAAGTTTATCAGTGGGCATAAATATTAACCCAGTTTTGAGGTAGTGATGAATGTAAATGATATTTTGAATTTTCTGCAGCAGCTGTAATGTGATACAAAAATATCTCTGGCTTCTTTTGGTTGCAAAGGCACAGCTACCTCTAGTACTGTTGTGGTTTGTGGCAGACATTCATAATAGAAGGATGTGCTGAATTTTATGTAGTGGTTTCATTCAATATAATTTCCTGGATCCCTGAATTCTATGCCAAGTTAAAAAAAAAAAAAACACCCTGTGCAAAGAAGAGATATAATTTGAACTAATTCTTTACAGATTAAATAAGGTATTTTGGTAAGTGAAATATAAATGAATTCAGGATATGTGGAAGAGCATATTCAAAGGCATGGAGGCAGATAAGGACTGTCACCAGGTTGCTTTTGTTAGAGTGAAGAATCACTTTGGCTTAGTGGGAGGAAGTTAAGCTAGAAAAATTGGTAAAATCTCCTATCTTTGGGATACTGGTTGATTGTACACTATAGTGTTAAGTGATTCTGACTTTAATGTGTTTGAAATCCTTTGCAAACTTTCTACTGCCTAGCATGTATAGTCCAAGTTTCATATAGTTACTCCTTGTAATCAAGTCTCAGCTTTCCTTTCTGGTGTCATTTACCACTTTTCCTGACATATTATGCTCCAGTGATTCTCAAATATCATTTTATATTTACACATATTATTCTCTTTATCTCTAGGCAGCATTTGGATCATCACTTCCTATGCCTCTGTTGTCTCATCTGTAAAATAGGGACAGAAAGTACCTCATAGAATTGTTGTAGGGATTAAATAAAATAGTTATACAACTTGTTTGGAACAATGCCTAACATGTTAAGCTCTCAATAAATGATAGCTATTATATTATTGTAATTTTTATTATTTCCTATAATATTTTTTCCTCTTGTCCAGTTGGGGAACTCTTATACATTCTTTAAAACCTGGTCTGGACATTATCTCCTCCAGAAAGGTTTCCTGAGAATGCAACTTTAATTTCCTCTAGATAGAATTAAATACTTCTTCTATCAATTCAGTTCAGTTCAGTCGGTCAGTCGTGTCTGACTCTTTGCAACCCCGTGGACTGCAGCATGCCGGGCCTCCCTGTCCATCACCAACTCCCAGAGTTTACTCAAACTCATGTCCATTGAGTCGGTGGTGCCATCCAACCGTCTCATCCTCTGTCGTCCCCTTCTTATCCTGTCTTCAATCTTTCCCAGCATCAGGGTCTTTTCCAGTGAGTCAGTTCTTTGCATCAGGTGGCCAAAGTATTGGAGATTCAGCTTCAACGTCAGTCCTTCCAGTGAATATTCAGGACTGATTTCCTTTAGGATGGACTGGTTGGATCTCCCTTCAGTTCAAGGTACTCACAAGAGTCTTCTCCAACACCATAGTTCAAAAGCATCAATTCTTCTGTGCTCAGGTTTCTTTATAGTCCAACTCTCACATCCATACATGACTACTGGAAAAACCATAGCCTTGACTAGATGGACATTATCTCATATAATTTTGATTCTTGTGTTTTACATAATGTATTATGTAGGAGTTATTTTTGGCAGGGGTTGGGGGTGTTATGGAGGTAGTGATAAAGTTGGTTTAAGCAAGAAGACATTTGAGAGAAGCAGCTGTCAGGGTAAATGGGACTTTGGAGAGATAAACAAAGTAAGATCTTTAGGACCTTCCTAACTCCTCTGCCCTCCAGTTCCCCACAGCTTTAGTTATTTTGTCAAAGTCAGATTTATGTCCTCTAGAATTTGACACTAGGTCAAGGTTGGCCATGAATTAGTCCAATGATATTTCAATTACACTAGTATTGTTTGCCGTCCTTCCAGGTGCAGCTCCTCATGCTTTTAATTCTGACGCTGGCCCAAAGTTCGTTCATCCAACAAATATTTGAGTGACCTACCCTCTCTGCCTGCTGAATAGCCTGTTTTCCAAGGTCAGTTTCTAAACTTTAGTGGTGATTTGACACTTCAGCACTAAAATTTGCCTCTTTTTTTTTGTTCCGTTCATCCCAACTCCTTGCATCCACTTCATTCACAGTTATATCTTGTGCTCAAGTGCCTGACTATTTTTCCTCCTCTAATGACACATACACACACTAACGCAATGTGTGGCACGAAGTATATGCTTAACAAATGCTTATTGAATGAGTGTCCCGTGCATTGCAGTGACATCGTATCCTGTGGGCCTGGGTGTCAGTCTTCACTCATCTCCGGGAAGCCTGGAGGTCGCAGCGTTTAAGTCACTGTTTATAAGGTGCATCGAGTATCTCAAACACAGCCTCAGGTTGCAGACTTCCCACAAGAAGCGCAGCCTTCCGGAGTGCTGGAGCTCCTCTTTTGGTTCAGAGACTCCAGCCGGGGGACAGAACCCGCTGCCGGGTAGGCGCCGGTGTTCAGCAACTCTGGGAATAGAACGTGCGAGGGCGGGAGCAGGCAGCTCACTTATCGCGGTGTTTCCTCTCTCCTCCCTCCCGGGGGAGTTCTCGCGAGAGCAGCCCGGGGAAGATGGCCGTGCCCTGTTTTTTGGAGTAAGGCAGTGGCGGCGGTTGCGGCGGGGGGGGACCGGGACCGGAACCCCAGTGTCGTGGGCACTTGAGCTGTAGCTCCCCCCAGCGAGCGCGCGTCCCTTCGTGCCTAGGCGAGAGCCGGCTCCTCGTCCTCCGGGAGATGCGTGTGTCCCGGGCTCGGGGGCGCTCTGGGAGTTCATGCTGCGTTGGAGTATCCTGGCCGCCGCTCTAATCGCCTTGTGCCGCCGCAGCGCCAGCTTCGTCGCCAGCGGTGAGCCTCCTGGATTCCCCCTCTGCCCGTGGCGGCGATGACCGGGGAGAAGATCCGCTCATTGCGGAGGGACCACAAGCCCAGCAAAGAAGAGGGGGACCTGCTGGAGCCTGGGGATGAGGAAGCGGCGGCTGCCCTCGGCGGCACCTTCACCGGAGGCAGGATTGGCACAGGCGGCGGCGGCGGCGGCAAGGGCGGTAGAGCCTGTCATAAGATCTTCAGTAACCATCACCACCGGCTACAGCTGAAGACAGCTCCGGCCTCCTCCAATCCCCCCGGCGCCCCGGCCCTGCCGCTGCACAATTCCTCCGCGACTCCCATCTCCCAGTCCCCGGCTCTTTTAGCGGGCACCAACCCCATTGCTGTCGTCGCAGGTGGAGGCAATTGCCCTGCACACTACCCGGTGCACGAGTGCGTCTTCAAGGGGGATGTGAGGAGACTGTCCTCTCTCATCCGCACGCACAATATCGGGCAGAAAGATAATCACGGTGAGGAGTGCTCGCCCCTGTCCACCTTTCCTTGCTAGAGCCTAGGTCGCGCCTCCTCAGGCCTCTCAAATCCTAGGCTTCTATAAATCCTAGGCTTCTATCGGACTCTTCTTTCCTCTCCTTTGCCCATCATCCGAGCCAAATGCCCGTAAATCATGTAATAGCATGCCAGTGGTCTGGGGATTGCTTCTTGTGGGTGCAAAGGAATGTTTCTTCCTTGCTTTCTTCAAACTGTTAGAAGCTGTTTTATCTTTAAGTCAGGGCTTTAGTTGATTCTTGACAATAAGAAATTTTAGACTGCTTCTCATACAGCCTGGTCGTCACCCTTGTTTATTGAATTGTATCTTCTTTTACTACCCCCTCTCCACCCTTGGGATCTTGAATTTTGAACATATAAGTTGCCCACCTCCCTTTATTGGCCAGGTACAGAACCCAACCTGGCTGCGACTGGTTCTGATTTCTACACGCTATCAGGCTGTCTCTTTCTTTTTCCTTTTGCTTTTAGGAAGCCTAGTTTGATACAAGGTGTTTACACTTTAGCAGGTGTTTTGATTTCTGAAAGGAGCAGTACCAATTTGTTGGCATGTGATACCTAGAGCAAGTCGTGACTTCCAGGTGGCTAAGATTTTGTTGAAGCAGAGCTTAGAGTTTACACTTATTTCACATAGATAATTGCTGATAGTAATTAAGACATTACTTGATGACCTGTGATGAAAAATAGTGCTATGATTTTTCATAGTAACTTCCTCATAGCCTACATGACAACATGTAGTGTCATTTGTTATTCAAGGACTGTATTTCTACTTTTTGCTTTAACTTATTGGCTGGTTTTTTTCTGTGTCTTCTAAAAACATAATGTGATTGAGTTGACTGTGATAATGTGAGTATCAGTTGACTGCCATAATATGATTGACTTTATTTTACTGTGATTTAAGCCACAGTAAAATAAAGCTAATGTAAACACTGATATTTTCAGCATTTAATAGATAGGCCATTTTAAACTGGGTACTTGGCAAATATTGTTAATAGTTCAGCTTTTAACCAAACATGAGAATTGTATACATTCAATTAGAACACACTCAATTCTGTGCTCAAAATAGTATAACACATTAATGAAATACATGCCTGTTGAATAAGCTTTCTTAATCCCATTGGACTCTAGGCTTCTTATCTACAATTAGGGCAAAAACTGAGGTTAAAAAAAAAAAAAGACATATTTCCACTGTTTGTATAATTCTCTGACAACTGCATTTGTATTCTGAATTTACAATGTTGTAATATTACTGTCATTTATTAAAAATCAAACCCCCCAGAATGTTCCTAAAAGCTGCACCCAGTTTTTCATTCTTAAGTTTATTTAATTACTTTACTATTGTTGCAACAGCATCATATTGTTTGTTGATAGTCATATTTTAACCCTTTGGGAAATGGTTTTTAGTAGGAGATCTATTGTAGCTTTGAATGTTTAGAATGTTTTTCAGATTTGATCTTCATAGTAGCTATATAAAGGTTTATCTTATGGCCATTGCCTTTAAAATATTGCCATTTAAGGGTTCCATTACATTGAAATATACCTGAAAACAGTTGAAACTTTGTTTTTGAGGGATGATTCCCTTTGAAAGAAGCTGGAGTTGACTATGACTGACTAAGTATGATAGTATGATGTTAGAACTTATTTTCTTGATTGATCACAGAAGGTACTGAATTGCAGGATTATTGAGCTTGCATCTCTGTCATCTAGCAGATGAGAGCTGGTTTGTTAAAGTACAAATTCTGCTCAAAGTAATTAGAATCCTAAATACCTTTAAACTCTTTTCCGTAGCCTACTGAAATTCTTTTTTAAAATCATTTTAATATACTAAATGCTTGCATTGTACTTAGATGCCCTTACTTTGTTGATTTTTTTTTAATTGAAGTAGTGTTGACTTACAGTGTTTCAGGTGTACAGCAGAGTGATTCAGTTATATATATATATATATATACACACACACGTATTTTAGATTTTTTTCAGATTCTTTGCTGTTTTAGATTATTACAAGATATTGAATATAGTTCCCTGTGCTATACAGTTCAATTCAGTTTAGTTCAGTCTCTCAGTTGTATCCAACTCTTTGCGACCCTGTGGACTGTAGCATGCCAGGCTTCCCTGTCCATCACCAATTCGTGGAGCTTGCTCAAACTCATGTCCATCGAGTTAGTTGGTGATGTCATCCAACCATCTTATCCTCTGTCGTCCCCTTCTGCCTTCAGTCTTTCCCAGCGTCAGGGGAAAGTGCTATACAGTAGGTCCTTGTTATCTGTTTCATATGTAGTAGTGTGCATCTGTTTATCCCAGTTTTTACCCCTGCCTTCCCCTTTGGTAATCATAATTTTTTTGTGTGTCTGTGAGTCTATTTCTGTTTTGTCAGTAAGTTCATTTGTATCACTTTATTTATTTGAATTCATTAGTGTTTGGCTGCACTAGGTCTTCGTTGCTGTGCCTAGGCTTCTCACTGTAGTGGTTTCTTTTGTTATGGAGTACAGGCTCTAGAGTACTGGCTCAGTAGTTGAGGTACATGGGCTTAGTTGCCCTGAGGAATGTAGAATCTTCCTGGACCAGGGATCGAGCCCATGTTCCCTGCATTGGCAGGTGGATTCTTAATCATTGGAGCACTAGGGAGGTGTGTATCACTTTTTTAGTTTCCTCACATAAGTGCTGTCTTAAGATACTTGTCTTTCTCTGACTTACTTCGCTTAGACTGATAATCTCTAGGGTCACCTATGTTGCTGCAAATGGCATTATTTCAGTCTTTTTTATGGCTTAGTAATATTCCATTGTCTATATATACCACTTCTTTATTCATTTATCTATCCATGGACATTTAAATTATTTCCATGTCTTGGTTATTGTAAATCATGCTGCTGTGAACTTTTGGGTGCATTTATCTTCAAATTAGAGTTTTTGTCTTTTCTGGATATATGCCCAGGAATGGGATTGTTAGATCCTCTGTTAACTCTAGTTTTTTAAAGGACCCTCCATATGGTTCTCCTTAATGGCTGCACCAATTTACATTCCTACCAGCAGTGACGTTGATATTTTTCATGAATATACCCAGTGTTTCACATACTGGTGGAAAGTGTAATTGTTGTTTTCTGCAATACATGGATACATTCTCATCTCCTACAGTGAAGACTCCTCAAAAGAGTAGCTTCTATTTAACGTTGTTCTTGTTTAATTGCTAAGTCATGTCCAACTCTTTGTGACCCCATGGACTGTAACCCACCAGGCTCCTCTGTCCATTTGATTCTCCAGGCAAGAATACTGGAGTGGATTGCCATTTCCTTCTCCAAGGGATCTTCCCAACCCAGGGATGAAATCTGTGTTTCCTGCTCCACAGGTGGATTCTTTATCACTAAGCCTCCTGGGAAGCCCATTTCTGTTTAATATGCTGCTGCTTCAGTCTTTTCACTTATAGCTGCATAATTTCCCTACTATGTTTACATTACTTTTACTCTTGAGAGTTTACTGACCTGGATATTTCGTTAATTTTTTTTGGAATATTTTTCCTTTCAAATTACAGAAGATAAATGCATTTTAAGTTGCCCAACAAAAACAAGCTATGTATTATATTTGGATTGTTAAAACATGATAAATACATAGCAGAATCATCTACTCATTCAGGTGCATAGCAGAGCCATACAATTATACCACATCATATGACATAGTTATATGTTCACTTGACATTCCTTCCATAATATAATGATGATAATTATGATCATAGTTTATTGAATATGTCAGCACTATGATAAGTGTTTACATACATTATCACATTTAATTCTCACAATAACCCTGCAAAGCAAATAGTTTTATTCTTGTTTTAAAGGAGGAAACTGAAACCTCAAGGCACAAGGAAAATTTGCCAAAGTTGTATACTTAGTATAAGTTCCAAAATGGGGAACTGAACTAACAGTGAGGGCTTCAAATTTAGTTCAGTTCAGTTGCTCAGTCGTGTCTGACTCTTTGTGACCCCATGAACTGCAGCATGCCAGGCCTCCCTGTCCATCACCAACCTCCGGAGCCCACCCATACCCATGGCCATCGAGTCGGAGTTTCAGCTTCAACATCAGTCCTTCCAATAAACACCCAGGACTGATCTCCTTTAGGATGGACTGGTTGGATCTCCTTGCAGTCCAAGGGACTCTCAAGAGTCTTCTCCAACACCACAGTTCAAAAGCATCAATTCTTTGGTGCTCAGCTTTCTTTAGAGTCCAACTCTCACATCCATACATGACCGCTGGAAAAATCATAGCTTTGACTAGATGGATCATTTTTTGGCAAAGTAATGTCTCTGCTTTTTAATATGCTGTCTAGGTTGGTCATAACTTTCCTTCCAAGGAGTAAGCGTCTTTTAATTTCATGGCTGCAATCACCATCTGCAGTGATTTTGGAGCCCAGAAAAATAAAGTCTGACACTGTTTCCACTGTTTCCCCAACTACTTGCCATGAAGTGATGGGACTGGATGCCATGATCTTAGTTTTCTTAATGTTGAGCCTTAAGCAACTTTTTCACTGTCCTCTTTCACTTTCATCAAGAGGCTCTTTAGTTCTTCACTTTCTGTCATAAGGGTGGTGTCATCTGCATATCTGAGGTTATTGATACTTCTTTTTGATTCCAGCTTGTGCTTCCTCTAGCCCAGCATTTCTCATGATGTACTCGGCATATAAGTTAAATAAGAGGGCTTCAAAGCCCATGATCAACCCCTGTAAATTTTCTGTTAATCAGGACCCACTAATTTGCAAAGAAGTCAGTTTTAATAATGTGTATGTGGTATTTTATGGCAAAGTTCTTTGATATATATTTTCTCATTTAGTACCTATAGGAAGATAATGCTATTAAACAGCTCTCAGAGATTTCCTGTACAGCCCAGACCTCTCACTGTTGTTTGTTATTTTTCTTTTTCATGTAATGGCACAGATAAATGCACCGCCTTGTCCACATGATAGCCCTTTAGGTACTTGACAAGCGAGAGATCATGTTCTTCCTGTCTTCAAGTTAAACATTCCTGACTTCTGTATCCATTCTTCATAGGACATGATTTACAAAGTGCTCAGAATGGTCCCTGAAACATAGTGAATACTATAAAACTATTAAATAAGTAAATAAAGATCTTAATCATCTTTTAGTAAAACTCTAGTTGCTTAGTCTTTCCTTTGAGGATGGAAAGAACCAACCTTAGTGTTGAAGTTATAGTAGCCTCCATAAACAAAAACAAAGAGATTATATTTATTGCTCTAAGTGATACACATTTCGTAATGTGCATTACTGAAGAGCACACATTAAATAATATAGTGAAATAATATGTAGATTTTTAAAAGTGTTGTTTATTCGCAAGTGGTTGTCTTCCTATTCTAATCTCTTGTGCTTTTTTTAAAGCTCAAAACAGAACTTTACATTTATTAATATTTATCTTGTTAGTCTTGATCCTTTATCCTATCTACCTTGAAAGCTTATTGAATTCTACAGATAGTAGATACTGCGTGGTCATGTGTGTCTGACTTTTTGTGACCCCATGGACTGTAGCCCTGGAGAAGGCAATGGCAGCCCACTCCAGTACTCTTGCCTGGAAAATCCCATGGACGGAGGACCCTGGTAGACTGCCGTCTATGGGGTCACGAAGAGTCACACGACTGAGCAATGTCACTCTCCCTTTTCACTTTCATGTATCGGAGAAGGCAATGGCAACCCACTCCAGTGTTCCTGCCTGGAGAATCCCAGGGATGGCGGAGCCTGGTGGGCTGCCGTCTATGGGGACGCACAGAGTCGGACACGACTGAAGCGACTCAGCAGCAGCAGAAGCAGCAGGACTGTAGCCCTCCAGGCTCCTCTGTCCATGGAACTTTCCAGGCAAGAATACTGGGGTGGGTTGTCATTTCCTACTTCAGGGGATCTTTTCAACCCAGAGATTGAACCTGCATCTCTTGTGTCTCCTGCACTGACAGGCAGATTTACCAGCGTGACACCAGTTACTGGATCCTAATTTGGTCACTGTTTAGCTCACTATTCATTAGCTCTTTCAGTTTGTAGTGATCTTGGAATTGAAACACTTCCTTTGGTGTGTGTATGTGTGTATTTTTTAAGTTATTGTCAAACTGAATAGGGGCAGGGATAGAGCTTTTTTTTGTGTGGAAAAATGTTAGTTTAGTTTGAATAGCTTTTTCTGAGCCATCAGTTAGACTGGGGAATATTGTATTTGGACCCAAACATATTGCTTGAAATATAAGTTAAATACAGTAACAGTCATAATATCATCTATACACTGTGTTTAGAAATGGCAATGGTTTTGACTCATGGTATATTTAGTAACAGTTTTGTTTGAGTGTGGAAAAAGATACATTAAACATACAAAAATTGATTCAACTCTATATCATTAGTGTATCTTTAGCTTTATACTCCTTTTTTTTTAAAGCATAGGATTAAGTCAGCTTTTTTTTCGCATTGAGTGTAAAGATTTTTCTGACTTTTTTTGCCATTGCTATTTAAAGAAAGCATCATGTTAACCTGCTTTTTTTAAAAAATTCTTTTTACAGTTGGTGGTAATGATCTTTATTTCTTTTTTAGAACTGAGAATGATTGTGAAGTTTCTAGAAGACTTTCTTGATTTTGACTGCATTTCCTATTTGTTAAACTTATAATTTTTTTTCCCCTTAATTGAGTTAAATATCTTTGGAAGTTAAGCACCTTATCTTAGAAACCAGTCAAAAGCTTTTAGGTGCTAAAGTGATGAAAATCCTTGATCTATGAATTGCTTAAACCAGCCTTTCCTAGATACGGAAAATTTTCGATCTATTCTGAGAGATTTGGCAGTTTGTACTGCCTTTAATTACATTATCTGGCATGGGCAAGCCATTTTCTCCATACACAGTTAATTTTCACTTTTAACTGAGTTGTAATCTTCTTGAAGCTGTTTTACATAGTGATTAGAGATTTCAAATTCAAGATAAAATTCATTTTGAGACTAGTCCTACCAATGCAAGTGACTCAGTGAAGTGAGAAAGAAACAGTCAACTTGTGTCTGGTGGCTGGCAAACTTCTTCGGACAGAAATTTTAAAATGTGTTACATTCAGAAAGTTTAAAAATGTACACTCGAATATGGAGGCAATAGGACAGTCTCTTCGGTGCCCATGCTTTATGTTTATTGGCTTAGTCTATATAAATTGATCTTCCTTTTGATACTATTCTCTGTTTTTGGTCCCTAACATTCATGAGGGATGATGCACAATAAGTTGTTTGTTTGAGAAGAGGCGACTATAAAGATAAACTTTGTGTGGCAAAAAAAATCTTGAAGTCTCAGGTGAACACTTTTAGTCAAGAGGCATATCTTTAAATGAACACTAGTGGTTTTATGTCTGTTCTCATGTTTTGTAGTCTTTTCTGAATTTTATTTTTTGGAAGACATGCCTCATTTTTCCTCGGATTAAAAAAAGTGGTTTCTGGAAGTCCAAGATGATCCATTAAAGTTTTCAGCACTGACACTGCTGAAAGGCTGATTTGGCTGTGAAATCTGTCACTCCACTGATCTGTGGAGTTGATTAATTGATCTTCATGATTAAATAACTATGACTGTCTTCCTTTCACCTTTTCTGTGTGTATAACTCCCACCAGATAGGACTGTCCTGGGATTAAATGACTATGCTTCCCAACGCCATCGTCATTAGCACTGTAGAATGTGAACTGCTGCTTAAAACCGGGATATGAACACATCTTCTGGAGACCTACTTTCACTGACCTACAGTAGAAGTAGGAAGGTCCGACCTTCCAAGTTGGCAAAAAAGGAAGCAGAAATGAGCAGTTACTGATGATGATGTGTCCTGGGCATTAGCAGTGAGGCAGGACAGTTCGGAAGGACTTGCTGGAGAACTGAGTATGTTGGTTCCAAGCTAATGACCTCCTTAAGTCATAGAAACCTAACAAGTACAAGGTAATTGTCAGGATGCTCTGTGTTCTAAAAAATGAGTGTAGTTTCTCAAAAATTGGTTGAGGGTTGAGCAGACAAAGAATATATTCCTGTTCATATTCATGTGTCATCTGTTTTATCTAGAGAAAGATGGAAGGTCAGTTTTAGAGCAAGACAGAAGTGTGTCAAATGAGTGTAGGAAAAAAAGAAACAATCTCTTTTCTCACTGTTTCAAGATTATGAATGCTGTTTATTACCAGGATATGTGAGGTTTAACTCTGTGGTTGTGTTTCGTCTGTTTTTGAGCCTGTTAGTCTTGTTGACATCCCAAAGATTATCTGCAAAACTAGAAGGCATTTTTTATGTATCAGATCTGAGTTTGAGACCATACTTCTCTACAAACTGGATTTTATGTAATTATACTATTTAACTGCTGAAATAAGTAGATATAATATAATAATATCTATCTCTTGGGGCATTATTTTCTTATATGGGAGATTGTACTTGAACATAATGTTGAAGGCTCATATCATAGTAGTAGCTATTAATATAAACACCTTGCTCTTACGTTTGCTGTGATATACCTTTCAGCAGAGGACACTCTAGTTTTTGAGGTTTATATAGAGCTTCATTCAGTTGAGGTTTTATCTGATACTTGAATTTATACTGCCTATCAGTTTGCTGCAAGGTTAGGTTTGTTTGTCTCTCCTGTAAGTCATCTTTAGTCCACTACTGGTATAACGCGGTTCATACCTGTCATATACTGTCATCACTTTTGTTTGTTTTGGGGTGATTCTAATTTGGATTTTATTTTTCTGCATATATCTTTCAGTTGTTTCTGTCTTTCCTACTTTTTATCTTTTAGTTGAGATCCAAAAGAAGGAAAATCTGAAGGAATAAATATACTTTAAAAAGAGTTCACTAGATAAACCTTCTGAGGGGAACGGTAGATAAAGTCAAGCACCTAAATAAATGTTAAATTCAGTGTCAGGTTAGTGGTATATTCCAGTTTACATAACTTCATATACCTTCCAGGTATATAACAACAACAACAAAATGCATTTGGGTTCTTGGGTGCAGGTACCTGTCAGGTTTGCTAATTCATTCCTAATCAGCACAGCGCTGATCCTGTAAAGCCACCAGCACTGTGTCGCTCATGCTTTTGGACATGGTCGGCTTTCATGGAGACTCATGTGGAGGCTAGCATTGTCCTGGGTGAAATGCTTTTTGGAGACTAAACACAGATTTCAACACTGTTCTGATGGTTCTTGATGGGAAGATCCCTTGGAGGAGGGCATGGCAACCCACTCCAGTATTCTTTCCTGGAGAATCCCACGGACAGCAGAACCCAGCGGGTCCTTAGGGTCACAAAGAGTCGGACATGACTGAGGCAACTTAGCTTGCTCGCTAATGGTTCTTTGTGATTCCCCCCCCCCTCCATTTTTTTGGTTCACTAATTCCTTCATTTAACTGATATATACTGAGCTCCTGATAATGTGATAAACAGTGTTTTAGGTTCTGGGATTACTTAGAGCAGTGAATAAATGAACAAAGTCTCTGCTCTCAGGGAGCTTACATTCTAATGGGGCAAGATAAATAGTAAACAAACTAATAAATATATGGTAATATTCTTTGGTGTCTCTGATGGTAAAGAATCTGCCTGCATTGCAGGAGACCCAGGATCAATTCCTGGGTTGGGAAGATCCCCTGGAGAAGGTAAGGGCTACCCCACTCCATTATTCTTGCCTGGAGAACTCCATGGACAAAGGAGCCTGGTGGGTTACAGTCCATGGGGTCCCAAAGAGTTGGAACAGCTGAGCGACTGACACAGCGACAACATAATGGTAAATATCATGACGTAAAATAAAGCAGGGTGAAGAGAGAGAGTGCGGGCAGTATAGGGAGGGGAGGTTAGGTCTGGGAAGACATTAGGGATGAGGAAAATCAGAGCAGTTACTTAAAGAAAATTAGGGAGCTGTTTTCTAGAAGAAAAGAATTTTAGGCGGAGAATTGCAAATATAAAGAAAGGTACCATGTTCAAGGAATAGGAAGAAGGCAAGTATGACTGGAACAAGGCAGAGAGTGGTAGGAGATGGGAAATTCTGAGATGTGGGAGTGGGGGATGTAAGCATGCAGAACTTTTTGTAGACCATTTATTGCTTCTACTTCACTCAGCATAGGAAGTGATTTGAGGATTTTGAGCAGCCAGGTAACGTGATCTGATTTTAAAAGGCTCTTTCTGGCTGCTATTTGAAGCAGAAAAGAAATGTGGATGGGCATGGATCAATTTTAACATGCCATTGTAATAAATGGGATAACTGGAAATAATGAGAAGGTAGACCTGGTTAAGAGTTGATGCTGTTTTGAAAGTAAAATACGTGTGAATTTCAGTAGTATAGTACCATTCATGAGAAAATACAAAAACTCTCCCTTTTTATTGCTTGCTTGGAGGAAACTTGAAGGTGTCTGTAGAAGTTGAAGCTCTGTCGGTTGTATGTGTGTGTCTGTGTTAGTCACCGTCCTTTCTGCTTCATTGAGACCCCATGCTAGGCTCCTCTGTCCATGGGATTCTCCAGGCAAGAATGCTGGAGTGTGTTGCCATTCCCTTCTCCAGGGGATTGTCCCAACATGTAATTTCCTGTTTTGCTCCCTAGTTAGGTGGCACATGAAGTCAGAACTATTTTTGTAATAATACAAAGTCATTGTTTGCCTTTTTTTTCACTGCAGTGACATTTTCACTGATGGTACAAAAGCAGCGGTGGGTAAAATTGTTGGAATGTTAGCATGAATTAAGGCACTGAACTGCTCATGGTCATTATATTATTCACTGCCTGTACTTGAAGTGGGGTGGGGGTGGGGAAGCCAATTTCACAATGTCTTTGCTGAAGCTGTAGACATTGTTAATTTTTAAAGTCTTAATCTTGAGTACATGTTTTTTATATTCTTTGAGACATTATGTGGATTATGCATGCTTTTCTGCTACATACTGAAGAGAAAATAAGGGAAAACATCTGTGCGTTTTGAGTTGTAAGCTGAACTGGCTGCTTTTGTCATGGAACACTATTTTTATTTGAAAAAACAGCTTACACACAAATTATGGTTATTCCAATTTGGATGTTTGGGATACATTTTCGGGAAATTGGAAAAGTGAATCTGGGACCTCAGGGAAAACAATTGGTTGTCTTTGCTGCCAATGAAAGAAGTTCAATTTGAGATGAAAGAATTTAGAAAACTTGTCTTTGTCACTCTAAGCTTGACAGTTTCTTAGTGTTTAAAGACTGTTTTGGTCATATTGGTAATATTACTAAATGTGATTTTAAAAATTTTATATAGTGAAATGTGTTGACGTATGGAAGATCTGAATGACTCAGTCAACCAGTATTTTTTAGACTGATCAGTCCATTATGTTACAGAATCATGCATCAGTAAAGATTCATTCAAAGTGCAAGTGAAGCCAATGAATTTTGGTGTATCACAAAACAAAAAATGTATTGATATGGTTTTAGATTTCACATGGCAACAGGCCATTAAGAAATGGCCACTTAATAAGTTTTGGTGTCATATCAAAGAATACATCTAATTATTTGAAAAGGCTATTAAAATACTACTCTTTTTTTTAAATTATATGTCTTCTGAATCTGGATTTAGTTATAAAAACCCAGCTGTTTTCTATTAAGCCAAACATTTAATTTACTTTAATCTTTAATTGAAGAATTTAAAATTGTACCACTCATCAATTTTTTATTTGTTTTGGAAAATTGCAATTATGTTTTTCATAAAAAATTTATATTAGCATGTAATGAGTTTATTGTAATTTTAAAATTAGGAAAATTTTAAAATGATTTAATGCGGCCTTGAGATCAGAAAGTCTGAAATCTATTGGTATGGTAAAAAAATAGTGTTTTTAGAGTCATGACTGTCATGATTTCTATATATGTAATTTTAGGAAATTAACCGTTATTAGATGTCTTTTTCTTATGACATGTGAAGTAGGAATAATCTTTGTCTCATGGGGTTAGGCAGCAAATTAAATAAGACATCTAAAGTGCACAGCATAGTGCTGGGCCTCTACTAATATATGCCCTATAAATGCCAGCCATTTGGTTAGTAATTTGCATACTTTAATACTTCAGTGTTAATGTTACTGGAATGTTTTTTAATCATCTAGCAAAAGAGAGTTCAGTTTTGTTTGCCAATTAGAACCAAGGCATCCAATTTCAGATTTAAAAGTGTATTTTGAAAAGTTAACAGTTATTTTTAAGATTTTTAGCATTGTTTGTGTAACAGATTAGCTTAAGCAGCAGGTTGAGGACTTAGATAACTGAGGGGATAGAAGATGAAGGTTCAGACTAGGATGCTTGAGCACTTAGTTTCATGATACATTTGGTCATGTGATGTTGGTAGAGAATGATGTTGATGATGAGCATTTTGCATTTTAAGCTGTTGAAATCATAGTGTGACATATGGCATTCTTGATTATAGGTAGTATGTATTTTTGCTCATGTTCCTGTGAAGTGAGAGGGATTGGATTGTTGAATTCAGAGTCATTTCTAGTTCTTAAATCTTTTAAAATTGTGATTACTTTGGACTTGTAATAGGAAGTTTCATTTGTAACTTCAGTAGGTACTAAAGCTTTTACCTTTTCATCTCTACGTTCTTGGAGGATTTAAGAAAACAGAGTAATTACTTAGGTGCATAAATGCCTTGATTTCTTCACCTTTGTGCTCTGTCTAGCCTCTGGTGGGTCCTCCTTAATTTGTGCAATTTTTTGAATAGTTACTATGTTTACATGCTACAAAACTGTAAAAAGAAATACAAGGATATGATGTAAAAGTAATTTCTCTCCCATCTCTCTTTATCCACCCAGTTATCCTCTTTGCCGCAACTAGTGTTACCAGTTCCCTGTTTTCTTTTTCTGTTATCGTTTAGAACATTATGATTTTTTTTTCCTCCTAAAAGAGAAGAAAGAGGACTATTTCTACCTTTTCTAATATTAGGACAAAAATAGATATTCAGAAATTTATTTGTTTGATTTAAAATGTCTTTTTTTTAATTTTGAATTTATGTCTCCAGTCTAGACTTCTCCTTGGAGTTCCAGATATTATAATTATCTCCACTTGAGAATCTTAGAGATATCTCAAAATTTATTTGTCCAAAGTGGAGTTATCATTTTTTGCCTCCCCCCGGCCATCCCCTGAATCACGTCATTAGCTGTCCAGTTCTCAGGTACCAATCATTGAGATCATTGTCTCAGTTCAGTTCAGCCACTCAGTCGTGTCTGACTCTTTGCGACCCCATGGACTGCAGCACGCCAGGCTTCCCTGTCCATCACCAACTCCCAAACTCATGTCCATTGAGTTGGTGATGCCATCCAACCATCTCATCCTCTGTCGTCCCTTCTTCTCCAGCCTTCAATCTTTCCCAACATTGGAACTTCTCCAGTTTTGCATCAGGTGGCCAAAGTATTGGAGCTTCAGCTTCAACATCATTCCTTCCAATGAATATTCAGGGCTGATTTCCTTCTTTGTCTCTTTTTACCCACACATATCTAATTAGCAAGTTATTTTGAGTCAGTCTTCTTTCTGTCTCTGGTCCACTTTGAGACCAACCAATTTTTATTATCTTTTCCCTGGAATACTGTAGCAGATCTGCAACTAGTCTCCCTATGTCCTCCTCAATTCCATTCTCTGTGGGGTAAGAAAAGTGATCTTAAAATTAAAGTTGTATCATGTCATGTCCTTGTTCAAGATCCTTTAATGCCTTCTCCACTTCAAAAGAAGTTCATATTTTTTTTTTTAGTTCATATTTTTTAAATCATAGTTAAAGAACCCTTCATGATCTAGCCCTTTCTTACTCCCCTGATGTAATCTTGTACCAATCTTTCCTTTTTTTCTGTGTCTGGCCATACTTATTTTCTTTCACTTCTTGAATATGCTAGGTTATTTCTGGCTTTTGTCTAGAATGCATTTCTTCTCATTCTTTGATTTCTTACTTCTTACTTAGCTTTTAGATCTCATTTTAAACATTATCTCTTTAGGGAGATTTTCCTAATTTAAATATCAAAAAGCATGCTTCTCATTATTTTCAGTCTTAGCCTTTTGTTATTCTCAATTCTTAAAATCTATTTTATATTTCTCTTCCTTTTGTGAATATAAACTCCACGAAGGCAAGAGTTTCTGGCTTATTAGTGGCTGAATCTCTAGTGTCTAGCACTAGATGCCTAGTTCATAGTGATGCTCAGTAAATATTTATTGAATGAAAATGAATGAATTTTGCTTCTGGGTAAAATGTTAAAGAAATAACAGAACTTATGCACTTCTCTTCTGACTTTATGTTAGGATACAATGGTGACTCTAGAATCAAGTAAACTAGATTATGAGAGAAATTTTTAATAACAATAATGTGTATGATTACATATAGAAATTATATTGATGAATGACAAGTGTTCTATCCTGGAAGCAATATAATGTAACATGAAACCCTTTGTGTTTAGAGCATTGGTCTACAAATATTTCATTAAAGAGCAAGATAAGTAAACATTATAGGCTTTGCAGGCCATTTGTTACATGAAAGTAGCCATAGACAATTCATAAACGGTCAGCATGTGGCTGGGTTCCAGTAAAACTTTATTTACGTCATGTCCCTGAATTAGAGGATAAAGAAGTTTCTAATACGGGAAACAGATGGCAGGAGCAAGTTTGTGCCAGAGTAAGCTTACCCCTTCTTCTTGCCTTCTTTTTATTGCTATCATTAAGAATCATAACAGTCGAAAAAAATAAAGCTTTTTTACAGTACCTTATTTTGAATAGAGAAATTCACACTGAAGAAGCAAGTGGGCAACAAAGTTTATTTTAATTGAGAGCTAGACTAACCTACGTGTGATGGTTGTTAAGGTAAAATAAATCTGGTAAAAAGACCTTTTTAAGGAAGACTTATTTTTAAAATTATTTGAGTGAATAAGTTTTAACTTAACCCCCACTTCCTTGTCTCTTCTTTATTTATTTTTAAACAGTCCTATTCTGATGTAATGCCTTTAGTGTACAATTGAACCCTTTAAAATAAACAGTTAAATGGTTTCTGGTAAATTCTAAGTTGTGCAGCTATCACCACAATCAATTTGAGAATATTTTTATCACCTTAAAAAGAAGTCGTGTATTTTTTTACCTTTCAATGCTCCCCACTCCATTTCCTCCAGCCCTAGACAATCACTAATCTACTGTCTGTTTAAATTTTATTATTCTAGACATTTCATATGAAAGAAAGTGACACAATCTGTGGTCTTTCACTTAGCACATTTTTTTTTAGTTTGTGTTACAGCATGCATCAGTATTTGACTCCTTTTTATTAACAATTAAGATTACATTGTATGGGTATTGCTCATTTTATTTATACTCATCAATTAATGCAAAATTGAGTTGTTTCTACTTTTTGATTATTTTGAGTAATGCTCACATGAGCACTTGTATATGTTTTGTGTGGAGATGTTTTCACTTTCTTGGGTGTATACCTTTTCCTGGGACATGTGTTAAGTCTGTGTTTACCATTTTAAAGAACTGCCAAACTATTTTCCAAAGTGGTTGCACTGTCTTACTGGCCCAAGAACAGTGTCTGAAGATTTCAATTTCTCCTCTTGCCGACATTTGTCGTTACCTGTCTTTGGTTATAGGCATCCAAGTGAGCATAAAGTTGTATCTGCTTGTGGTTTTAATTTGTACTTCTGTAGTGGCTAATGATACTGGGCATATTTTCATGTGCTTTTTGGCCATTTCTATATCTTCTTTGAAGAAATGGCTATTCATATATTCCCATTCTTAAATTGGGTTGTCTTTATTATTTAGTTGTAAGAGTTCTTTATATATTCTGGATACAAAACCTTTATCATATATATGATTTGCAGAATATTTTCTTCCTTTGTGGGTTGTCTTTTCCTCTTCTTGATGGTATCCTTTATAACACAAAATGTTATAATTTTGGTGAAATCCAATTTTTTTTCTTTTTGCTGTGCTCTTAGTGTATCTTAGAAACCATCACCTAATGAAAGATCACAAAAATTTACTCCTTTGTTTTTTTCCCTAAGAATTTTAGAGTTTTAATCCTTACATTTAGGTCTGTGATCTTTTTTTAAATTAATTTTTGATGATGTGATTGAAATATACTTCTGTCCTTATGCAAGTACATACTATATTGATTATTGTGGTTTTGTAGTAAGTTTTAAAATTGGAAAGTATGAGTTCTCCAACTTTGTTGGTTTTTTCCCCAAGATTGTTCTGAATATTTTGGGTCCCTTGAATTTTTGTATGAATTTTTGAATCATCTTGTCAGTTTTTGACAAAAAGCCAGCTGGGTTTTGATGAAGAGTGCTTTGAGTTTATGGACCAATTTAGGGAGCATTGTCATCTTAACAATATTTAATCCATGAATTTGGGGTATTTAGGTATTATTTAATTTTTTTCTATAGTATTTTCTAGTTTTTGGAGTAGAAGCCTTGTGACATTCTCTTTATCTTTTGAGTTACATGCAGCAACTCCTCAATCTCTCAGCTGTTTGATTTCTTTGTATTATTTAGAGTGTCATAGGAAAGTACTTAAATATCAGTTTGATCTTTTAGCTTCAGAGTGTAGAGGAGTTTCTGCTACTTTTTCTCTTGGATGTTGAGAGAAAAGCAAGGGCAATATGCTTGCTGTTTCCCATACTAGTTCTGAATGAATCATTCCAGGATGGAAAAGCAGAAAAAAAAAAAATCCATTTGAGAGTCTTTGAAAATGGTTGTTATAAAAGAAGCATCAATATAAGTGTCCCAAGTCTCTAAGAACTGTAAGAAATAGAAGTTTAGAAAATAATTGCTTTGTTTTTTAGTAACACATAAAGCTTGTTTCTTTAAAACTGGTAAATCATGATATGAAGAAAACAGTCCAAATTGTCAAGGTACTATGGAATTTAAAAAAAAAGTCACTTCATTTAAAAATATCTAAATTGAATACAGTAAAAAAAAAAGGCTTGACAGTAAAGGAAATTAAATGCTGTATAAAACTAATTTGAAAACAAAGACTGTGGAGGAAATGGAGACAGATTAAAAGAATGAAGGATGAGTTACAAATATGGAGTATATATGTATAGATTTTATGCTATGAATGATATGTATTTCCAGACAATAAAACAGAAGAAATGGATCAGAGGCCACACCCAAAGCTATAAATAGAGAGGAAAAGAGGAAAACGTTTTACCTCTGCAATGTTAAAACATACTTGATAAACTATCTTATAATTGTAGAATTTTTTTCTAGTCAAGTACTCATTTGTGAAAGCAACAGTAACATTCTAAAAGATAGGCCAATCATCATATCATTCCTGAAAAATACTCAAAGAAGTATCCTACATGGTAAGAGGTGAATTTATATGACTAATCCCCAGAAGGAGAAGTGTGTCAGAAAAGGGCTGATTGTGAACACTAAAACAAGTTAAATATACCATAGATAAGCCTAATAAAAACTATAGCATATATGATTATAATCTTAAGAGCAAGTTTCTAAAAAAAGAAAAAACTTTTGTTTCAAATTTTGAGAGACATATAATCCATAAGAGGTAAGGAAATGGCTTATAACCACTGAATAAATCAGTGAAGCAAAAATGGACCTAAAGGAGAAATAAAAGTACTGACCTCTTTACAACTGCATCGAAAAGAATAAAATAGCTAGGAATAAGAGATGCTTCCTTGGTGCCTCAGACAGTAAAGAATCTGCCTGCAGTGCACGAGACCTGGATTTGATCCCTGGGTCTAGAAGATCCCCTGGAGAAGGAAAATGGCAGCCTGCTCCAGTGGGCTTTCCTGGTAGCTCAGACAGTAAAAAATCTGCCAGCAGTGTGAGAGACCCAGGTTCGATTCCTGGGTTGGGAAGATCCTCTGGAGAAGGCAATGGCAAGCCACTCCAGTATTCTTTCCTGGAGAATTCCTTGGCCACAGGAGCCTGGCGGGCTACAGTCCATGGAATTGGAAAGAATCAGACACGACCGAGCTACTAGCACACACAAACACCTAGGAATAAACCTACCTAAGGAGGTAAAGACCTGTACTAGGAAAACTATAAGACTGATGAAAGAAATTGAAGACTAAATAAGCAGACAAAAAGATATACCGTGTTCATGGTTTGGAAGAATTAATATTGTTAAAATGGCTGTACCATCCAAAGAAGCCTACATATTTATTGCAATCCCTATCAAAACACCAAGGGTGTTTTCCATAGAACTAGAATGAATAATTCTAAAGTTTGTATGGAAACACAAAAGACCCTGATAAGCAAAAGAAATCTTGAGAAAGAAGAACAGAACTGGAGGGATCAAGCTTCCTGACTACTATAAAACTACAGTAACCAAAACAGTATGGTATTGGTGGAAAAAGAGACATTTAGATCAATGGAACAGAACAGAAGGCTCAAAAATAAACCCATGCATGTTGGTCTATTAATCTATGACAGAGGAGGCAAGTATACACAATGGAGAAAAGACAGTCTCTTTAATAAGTGATGCTGGGAAAACTGGACAGCTTACATGTCAAAGAATGAGATTAGAACAGTTTCTAACACCATATATTTACTAAAATAAGCTCAAAATGAATTAAATAACTAAATATAAGACCAATACTTCCTAAAGAAAACATAGAAAAAACACTCTTTGATGTAAATAGTAGCAATATTTTTTTGATCTGTTGGCTAAGTGAAGGAAATAAAAATAAACAAATGGGACCTAGTTAAACCAGAAAGCATTTGAATGGCAAAAGAAACCATTGACAAAATGAGAAGATTACCTACAGAATGGGAGAAAACATTTGCACATGATCTGACCAACAAGGGGTTAATATCCAAAATACATAAACAGCTCATACAGCTCAACATCAAAAAAAAAAACTAATTAAAAAGTGTGCAGAAGGCCTACATAAACAGTTTTCCAAAGAAGACACACAAATTGCTAAGAGGCATGTTAATTATCAGAGAAATGCAAATTAAAATCATAATCATCTCACACTTGTCAGAATGACTGTCATCAAAAAGAACACAAATGGTAAATCAATTGTACTCTAATAAAAATTAATTTAAAAAATGCGAATAACATGCTCACAAGGATATGGAGAAAAGAGAACCTACACTGTTGTTAGGAATGCAAATTGGGGCGGCTGCTATGGAAAACAGTAAGGAAGTTTCTCGGAAAAACTAAAAATAGAACCAGCAGTTTTACTCTTGGGTATTTACCTGAATGAAACTGAAAACACTTATTTGAAAAGAAACATGCACCCCCAGTGTTCATAGCAGCATTCTTTACAGTTGCCAAAATGTGGAAGCAACATAAGCATCCATTAAATATGAATGGATGAAGATGTGATTTATATACAGTGGAATATTACTCAGCCATAAAAAGTGAAATTTTGTTATTTGTAACAACGTGGATGAACTTGAAATGAAATAAGTCAGACAGAGTCAAATACTGTATGATATTACTTATATGCAGATTCTAAAAAGTAAAATAGACCAGTGAATATAACAGAAAACAAACAGTTGCAGATATAGAGAAAAAGCTAATGGTTATCAGTGGGGAGAAGCAAAAGGAGACGAGGAGGGTAGCAGAATAAGACATACAAACCACTATGTACAAAATAAATAAGCTGTAAGGGTATATAATATACAGACAATATAGCCTGTACTTTATAATAACTATAAATGGAATATAACCTTTAAAATTGTGAATCACCGTGTTACACACCTGAAACTTACATACTATTGTACATTAGCAGCTTTCTAATTGGGTATCAGACTAGTTGGGTTTGAGTCATGTGTCTTCCCTGGTTCATGTTCTTAAGGTATGGCATTTGTTACTAAGAGAAAACAGTAGTGAAGAAATTCCAGAAATAGTAACTATGACATCTGGTAACTAAAGCGAAGAAAAGGACTTTCATAGTACATGGAGAATAGCGAAAATTGTAAGTTTTATTGTTGTGTTGGTGGTAAAGAAAAGAAAGCTAAAAGTGCTAAGAGTAATTATATTTTGATAGAAGGTATGATCATTAGCACTCATAAAGTTATTGCATCTTTATGCACTCATCAAAAAAGTATAAAAAAATAGCGAAGTATTAACGAAGATGGGGAAACGTTCACAAATAAAATCAAAGTAGGACTTCTGCCTCTAGCAATGATGAGCTAGATAATTAGGACCAGTCTTCTTTAGAATCAAATAAGAATAAAATTCCAGCAGAACTATTCAGATCCCTAAAGGACGATGCCATCAAGGTTTTGCATTCATTATGTCAGCAAATCTAGAAGACCCAGCAGTGGCCACAGGGCTGGAAACGGTCAATCCTCCTCCCAATTCCCAAGAAGGGTAGTACCAACGAATGTGCTAACCATTGGACAGTTGCACTTATTTCCCATGGTAGTAAGGTCATGCTTAAAATATGGCATGGTAAGCTTCAGCATTACATGAACCAAGAACTTCCAGATGTCCAGGCTGGGTTTAGAAAACCCCCTGGGTTTAGAGGAGCTAGAGGTCAAATTGGCAACATTTGCTGGATTATAGAGAAAGCAAGGGAATTTCAGAACACATCTTATCTGTTTCATTGACTACATTAAAGCCTTTGACTGTGGATCTTGACAAACTGGAAAGCTCTTAGAGAGATGAGAATACCAGACCATCTAACCTGTCTCCTGAGAAATCCATGTGCAGGTCAAGAAGCAACAGTTAGAACTCTATATGGAACAACTGATTGGTTTAAGATCGAGAAAGGAGCATGACAGGGCTGTCTGCTGTCACCCTGTTTGTTTAACCTATACACTGAGTATATCATGAGAAGTGCTGGGCTGTATGAGTTAAAAGCTGGAATCAAGATAGATGGGAGAAACATCAACAATCTCATGTGCAAATGGTACCACTCTAATGGCAGAAAGCAAAGAGGAACTAAAGAGCCTCTTGGTGAGGGTGAAGGAGAGTGAAAGAGCCGGCTTAACTAAATATTAAAAAAAAAACTAAGATCATGGCACCTGGACCCATTACTGCATAGCAAATAGAAGGGGAGAAGATGGAAGCAGTGACAGATTTCCTCTTCTTGGGTTCCAAAATCACTGTGGATGGTGACTGCAGCCATGAACTCAGAAGACAATTGCTTCTTGGCAGGAAAGCCATGACAGTGTGTTGAAAAGCAGAGACCTTCCTCTGCTGACAAAGGCCCGTATAGTCAAGGTTGTGGTCTTCTTAGTGGTCACATATGGTTGTGAGAGCTGTACCGTAAAGAAGGCAGAGAATGGCAAAGAATTGATGCCATCTAACTGTGGTGCTGGAGAAGACTCCTGAAAGTCCTTGGACAGCAAGGAGATAAAACTAGTCAATCTTAAGGGAAATCAACCCCGAATATTCACTGGAAGGACTGATGCTGAAGGCCCAGTATTTTGGTCATCAAATGCGAACAGATAACTCTGGAAAAGTTCGTGATGCTGGGAAAGATTGAGGGCAGGAGAAGAGGGTGTCAGAGGATGTGATGTATGGATGTCATCACCAGTGCAATGAACATGAACTTGGGTAAACTGTGGGAGATGGTGAGGGACAGGGAGGCCTGGCATGTTGCAGTCCATGGGGTCACAAAGAGTTAGACACAACCGGGCGACTGAACAACAACAACAACAACAAAGAATAAAATATTCTACTTCAAGGGCATTGAAGATCTAATGAAATAAGAAGGAACCCCTGGTCCAAGATCTGGCAGAAGATGAAAACCCAAAGAAATGAGCCTAACACTTGAAGTTATTTTTCCCCAGTAGCTTTTGTGAATCCTGAAGAAGTGGTTAAGAGGCTGAGTGGTATTTTTGACAGTCTCAGTGAACTAAGAGGACAAAAGATGGAGATTGGGCTTCCCTGGGGGCTTGGTGGTAAAGAATCTGCCTGCAGTACAGGAGACCCAGGTTCAATCCCTGGATTGGGAAGATCTCCTGGAAAAGGAAATCACTATTCATTCCAGTGTTCTTGCCTGGAGAATTACGTGGACAGAGTAGTCTGGAGTGCTACAGTCCATGGGGTTGCGAAGAGTTGGATACAACTGAGCAACTAACACTTTGACTTTCAGGGCTTACCAGGTGTGGGGTAGCCCTTAAACATGCTGGTCTTTGGGATGAAAACTTGAAAAGCTGCAGCTTGGGAATAAGGGTCAGTTGCAGGTAAATTATCTCTGATACAGGGTGAGTCATACTTTTAAGTCACGAGGGCCAGAAAAAAATGTCAGTCCCTGGGTTAGTCTAGTACCCCCAGCCATATGGCAGAAGCAACTGAAAGTCTCTGAAGGATTTGTTTCTTAGGCTTCAAGATTTTTGCATAACGAGTTGTTAAATGTCACATTCAGCTTATAATTAAAGATGACCAGCATTACAGGGAAACTGGATAACATGAATGAGAACCAGAGAGAAACAAGAGAAACAACCATCAGAGCTTCATTTATTGTAGTTATTATTAGAGACTATGTTTTATTATTTAATAGAAGTATAGTTGATTTATAATGTTATATTAGTTTCTGGTGTATTGCAAAGTGTTTCAATTATTGATATGTATACTCTTTTTCAGATTTTTTCCATTATAGTTTATTATAAGATACTGAATACTCTGTGCTATTTACAGTAGGACCTTGTTGTTTATCTGTTTTATGTAGAGTAGTTTGTATGGACAGAGACTTTAAATGACAATGTTTATGACTTTTCTTGGAGGATGAGAGACAGGGTTGAATATTTTAATAGAGAATTAGGAACTATGAAAATTGAAATAAAATATTGGGAAAAGAACTAAGTAGAAATTCTCAAATGGAAATGTGTAATCCTGAATTAAAAACTAAATAAATGGGCTTAATAACAGTTTAGATCCTGAAGAAGACTGAACTTATGATCTTGGAAATATGTCAGAACAAAATACAATGAAAAACGGGAAGAAATTTTTGAAAAAATTAGAAAGGTAAGACCAGTTCTATGTTAATTGAACACCAGGAGAGAAGAGAGAGGATATGGGGCTAAAGGAATATTTGAGAAGACAGTTGCTGAGAATTTTCAAAAACTGATGAAAGATACCAATTCAGAGATTTATGAAGCCCAGTTCAGTTCACTCACTCAGTCGTGTCTGACTCTTTGTGACCCCATGGACTGCAGCACACCAGGCTTCCCGGAGCTTAAACTCATGTGGACATGAGGCCGTGATGTCATCCAACCATCTCATCCTCTGTCCCCTTCTCCTCCTGCCTTCAATCTTTCCTAGCCTCAGGGTCTTTTCCAATGAGTTCTTCGCATCAGGTAGCCAAAGTATTGGAGTGTCAGCTTCAGCATCAGTCCTTCCAATGAACATTCAGGACTGATTTCCTTTAGGATGGACTGGTTGTATCTCCTTGCAGTCCAAGGGACTCTCAAGAGTCTTCTCCAACACCACAGTTCAAAAGCATCAATTCTACAGTGCTCAGTTTTTTTGTAATAGTCCAACTCTCACATCCATACATGACTACTGGAAAAACCATAGCTTTGACTAGACAGACCTTTGTTGGCAAAGTAATGTCTCTGCTTTTTAATATGCCGTCTCAGCTGGTCATAAAATTTCTTCCAAGGAGCAAGTGACTTAATTTCATGGCTGCAGTCACCATCTGCAGTGATTTTGGAGCCTCCCAAAATAAAGTCTGTCACTGTTTTCATTGTTTCCCCATCAACTTGCCATGAAGTGATGGGACCAAATGCCATGATCTTAGTTTTCTGAATGTTGAGTTTTAAGCCAACTTTTTCACTGTCCTCTTTCACTTTCAACAAGAGGCTCTTTAGTTCTTCACTTTCTGCCATAAGGGTCGTGTCATCTGGATACCTGAGGTTATTGATATTTCTTCCAGCAATCTTGATTCTAGCTTGTGCTTCATCCAGCCTAGCATTTTGCATGAGGTACTCTGCATATAATTTAAATAAGCAGAGTGACAACATGCAGGCTTGATGTACTCTTTTCCCTATTTGGAACCAGTCTGTTGTTCCATGTCCAGTTCTAACTGTTGCTTCTTGACCTGCATACAGATTTCTCAGGAGGCAGGTCAGATGGTCTGGTATTCCCATCTCTTTAAGAATTTTCCATAGTTGTAATCTACATAGTCAAAGGCTTTGGTGTAGTCAATAAAGCAGAAGTAGATGTTTTTCTGAAATGCTCTTGCTTTTTTGGTGATCCAGCAGTTGTTGGCAAGTTGATCTCTGTTTCTTCTGCCTTTTCTAAATTCAGCTTGAACCTCTGGAAGTTCATGGTTCATGTACTGTTGAAGCCTGGCTTGGAGAATTTTGAGCATTACTTTACTAGTGTGTGAGATGCGTGCAATTTTGCGATAGTTTGAACATTATTTGGCATTGCCTTTCTTTGGGATTGGAATGAAAACAGACCTTTTCCAGTCCTGTGTCCACTGCTGAGTTTTCCAAATTTGCTCTCATATTGAGTGTAGCACTTTCACAGCATGTTTCAGGATTTGAAATAGCTCAACTGGAATTCCATCAGCTCCACTAACTTTGTTCGTAGTGATGCTTTCTAAGGCCCACTTGACTTCACCTTCCAGGATGTCTGGCTGTAGGTGAGTGATCTCATCATTGTGATTATCTGAGTCATGAAGATCTTTTTTTGTATGGTTTGTCTATGTGTTTTTGCCACCTCTTCTTAATATCGTCTGCTTCTGTTAGGTCCATACCATTTATGTTCTTTATTGTGCCCATCTTTGCATGAAATGTTCTCTTGGTATCTCTAATTTTCTTGAAGACAGCTGTAGTATTTCCCATTCTATTATTTTCCTCTATTTCTTTGCATTGATCACTCAGCAAGTCTTCTTATCTCTCCTTGCTATTCTTTGGAACTCTGCATTCAAATGGGTTTATGTTTCCTTTTCTCGTTTGCCTTTTGTATCCTTTCTTTTCTCTGCTATTTGTAAGGCCTCCTCAGACAACCATTTTGCCTTTTTTGCATTTCTTTTTCTTGAGGATGGTCTTGATCACTGCCTCCTGTACAGTGTCATCAACCTCTGTTCATAGTTCTTCAGTCACTCTGTCTATCAGATCTAATCCCTTGAATCTATTTGTCACTTCCACTGTATAATCATAAGGGATTTGATTTAGGTCATACCTGAATGGTCTAATGATTTTTCCCACTTTCTTCAGTTTAAGTCTGAATTTGGCAGTAAGGAACCACAGTCAGCTCCTGGTCTTGTTTTTGCTGACAGTATAGAGCTTCTCCATCTTTGGCTGCAAAGAATATAATCAATCTGATTTCAGTGTTGACCATCTGATGATGTCCATATGTAGAATCTTCTCTTGTGTTGTTGGAAGAGGCTGTTTGCTATGACCAGTGCATTCTCTTGGCAAAACCCAGAATAAAAAAAAGAATTGCACATTGGAATGAGATGGCTGAAAAAAAACTTGAGTGCTGCCAGAAAATTCGTTTTACTTTAGAAGGAACAGTAGAAATTCCTATAGCTGACTTCTCAACAAGAAAGAAAACCATAAGACCATATAGAATACTGAAGAAAATAACAGCTAATCAAGAATTATATACCCATTACAGTACTCTTTGGAGTTGAATAAACATTTGCAAACAAAACCTAAGAGAATTCACTTACCAGACCACCACTAAAAGAAAAACTGAAGGATGTATTTCAGATAGAATCAAAGTAGAAAGGAATGAAGAGCAACAAAAGTGGTAAGAAATCCTAAATGAATATTGACTGTAAGATTCAAATAAAAACTCATGAGGCTAGATAACAGCATCTCAGTCTGGATGGAGGGAATGAAGTTAGTGTTCTAAGGTCATTAACTTGCTCTCAAGAGTAATGTGCCATTTACGATGAGAATTTGATAAATCAAGGATGCATATTGTAAACTTCAGGGCTGTGTTATCTAATAGAAAGCCAGTGCAAGCCTCTCTTAAAAACTAAATTTTCTAATAGCCTCATAAAATGGAAAGAAGTAGGTTAAATTAATTTTAATACTATGTCTTATTTAACCCCAAATATCCGAAACATTATTTTAATGTGATGATCAATATAAAACATTATTGAGATATTTTATATTCTTCTTTTCATACTAAAGTCTTAAAAATCCCACTTATGGCACATCTCAGTTCAGACCAGCCACACTTCAAATACTCAATAACCACATGTACCTACCATAAAGGACAGTGCATGTCTAGGATAACTACTATAAAAATAGTAAAATAAATATATACCTTCCATCCACAGATAGAAAACCAACATGAAAATATAAAAATAGTCAATTTAGAAAAAGGTAGGAAGATGAGAAAAAGAAATGTGGAACTGGCAAGACAAATATTGAAAGTACAATAGAAAGCACAATGCTGGATGGTAGAGTTATCCTTGGCTCAGCTGGTAAAGAATCCACCTGCCATGTGGGCAGAGCTGGGCTCCATCTCTGGGTTGGGAAGATGTCCTGGAGAAGGGGATGGCTCGACTCCAGTATCCTGGCCTGGAGAATTCCATGGACTGTATAGTTTGTGGGGTCGCAAAGAGTCGGACACGACTGAGCAACTTGCACTTCAGTATGATTAAGTATAATATATGAGACTGGATTAAATGTTCTAACAGTTAAATGATAAATACTGTCTTATTGTATGAAAAAACACCCAACTACATACAGCTGGAAATACATCTGAAATACAACAACATATAAAAATTGAAAGGAGTGAAAAATATATTCCATGTAAATACCAGTCAAAAAATTGGTATGGTTGTGTGAACACCATGTGGTTGTAGTGTAGTCACTGAGTTGTTTCTGACTCTTGCACCCCATGGACTGTAGCCTCCCAGGCTCCTCTATCCATGGAATTCTCAGGCAAGAATACAGGAGTGGGTTGCCATTTCCTTCTCTAATATTAACATCATAGTAGAATTTAAGGCAGAAAATACCTGAGGTAAAGAGAGGTGCTTCAAGATGAAAAAATCATTCATTGAACCAGGAAACTATTTAAGGATTTGATTTGTAGTTAATACCATAGGCTGAAAACATACCAAGCAAAAATTGCTAGAAATAGAAGATATAGAAATGCCCATTATAGTGGGAGGTTTTAGCTTTGCTCTTTTTTTAACAATAAGCTGACAAGAAAAAACTAGTAAGGAAACCAAAAGTATGAACAACACAAACTGGACCTAATAGGTTTATTTGAAATGTTGCACCCAAAGCTCTCAGGTTACATGTTGTTTTCAAACATACAGAAAACATTTACAAGAATTGACTAAACTTGACCATAAAGCAACTTTCAACGTGTTTCAGATTGAAATAATATTGAGTCTGTTCTCTGATCACATTGCAACTAAACTAGAGATTAGTAATCAAAAGATAAAGATATTAGGAAAAGGTGAAAAACCAAGCATCTAAGAATCCATTATGAGAAATTAGGAAAAGAACAACTTAATACTTAATTTCCCAACTTAAGTCTATTTTACCCAAATAACAGAAGAAAAGAAATAATAAAAGCAACAGTTATTTAGAACAGACGTTAAGTAGCAACGTGCTAAAACTTTGTTCTTTATAAAGATGCGTAAAATTAATGAACCTCAGATTGATCAAATAAACACAAATAACAGATTTGAATGAAAAGTGGGGCATCTGCATAAATTTTAATGTCATTGATAAATTGTAGAAGGATATTTATGAACAAAATATATGACAATAGATGACAATTTAGATGACATGGAAAGAATCCTAGAAAAACATTGTCAAAACGTACACTAAAAGAAATTAGGAAACATCAGTACTCTTGTCATTATGAATCCATAATAAAAATGTTCACTCTAAGGAAATTCAAGGGCTAAATGGTTTTATAAGCATATTCTTATAAACATTTAGGAAAAATAACATGAAAACTTTTACAGTTGCATTACCCAATTATGGAAATATTTGAGTGTGTAACGCTTGCCTAAGGTAATGCCTGTTGCATTTTAGTGATATTTTTAGAGTTTGTTGTGTCAGAGCTTTTTGTCATGCCTTCATTCACGAATGCTTATTGACTCTATTTTGAATGTTGTATGTGTACTGGAAGCATTTCATATACATAAATGAATAAAATATGTATCTAGTTGTACTGAGGTTAATGTCTAATGAAGGGGACAGATGTTTCTACATAAAATAAAAAGTACAGTTTAGTGTGAAAAGTGCTTCAATAAAGAGATAGGCATAGAGCGCTCTGGGAGCAGTGCAGAGGGACATCTGATTGTCTAGAGAAGGCTTCAGTGGATGGATGATATTTGAGCTAAGCCTGAAAAGGTGAGTATTAACTTGCTAGGCCAATGGGAAGGAATATTTAGGAAAAATTAACGAAATGTGTGTAAAATATCAAGAATCTTAGCTATTGGAGAATTTATTGCATGCAATTCAGATGAAATATGGGGTAAGAAAGAAAATAGGACAAGAAAGGAAGGTAAGGACTTACCTCAAGAACCTTTTATGCCATGTTAAAGATAAACTGTGGACCATGGTCAAGCCTTTTAAGTGAAACGACAACATGGTCAAGTTTTTGTTTTAAAATTATTATTCTAGTTTAGAGAGGAGATTGAAATGGGAATTGAGAATGAAAGTCCAAAGTAAAGGCTTTGGTTTTGGCCTAGTGTTGAGCTGTTTCTGGCATCAGTTTGTCAACAAGTTTTATTTACTTTTTGTGACTACTTTTTGGTTTTGGTAGAGATTGTCATAGAATGTGAACACAACACATGAAATTAGTTCAATATTTAGAAAAGGTGGAAGATGATCTTGTTTTAGACCAATCAAATTGGAAATTAAAACTTGTATATGTAGATTTCTTTTTCTCTGGAGCTGATCAGAAACAAATGTTTGCAATAACAAGTTACTGATTTTAACAAAACAGAAAATGTATCTTCTACAGACTCACCTAGATTTAGCATATTGAGACAGAATTAATTGTTTACCTTTGCAATATACTCTTTTTTTTATTGAAGTATAATTGATGTACAACATTTTATTACTTTTAGGTATATAACCTAATGTTTTCATATTTGTATATAGTGAAATGATTACCACAAGAAGTCTGATTAATATACATCACCATACGTAGTTCAAAATATTTTTTTTTGTGATGATAGCATTTAAGATCTACGTTTAACAACTTAGATCACCATACATAGTTCAAAATATTTTTTTTTGTGATGATAGCATTTAAGATCTACGTTTAACAACTTTCAAATGCAATATGATAGTAACCATGCCATATGTTACATCCCTATGACTTAAATTTTTAACTGAAAGTTTGTGCCTTTTACATCTCTTCACCCATTTCACCTACTCTCTCACTCTTCACCTTTGGCAATCACCAGTTTGTTCTCTCTGTATGTATACATATACACACACACACATATATATGTATGTATTTTTAAAAATTCCACATATAGGTGAGATTGTATGTCTCTATCTGACTTATTTTTCTTAGCATAATGCCCTCATGGCCCATCTATGTTGTTGCAGATGGCAAGATTTCATCCTTTTTTTAATGGCCAAATAACATTCTATTGAATGTATAACACATACAGACACAGACACATTTTATCCATTTGTCTGTCCATGGGCATCTAGGTTGTTTCCATATCTTGGCTATTGTAAATACTGCTGCAGTGAACATGGGGGTGAATATATTTTTTCCAGTTAGTGTTTTCATTTTATTTCACTTTTTAAAACTTGAGGACAGGATTGACTCTTACTGAGATGAGCAAGGATGAGTGTGCAGTAGGTATTTAAACTGTGTGCTGAATGAACAACGGTTGATGCAGAGAAATTAGCAGCAAAAGAATCTAACATCTATTTGAAGGAGAAGTCCCAAAAGCAGAATGGATATTTTTCTTGGGAGGTGGGGGAAAGACAGTAGGATATGCTGTGTTTAGGAACCATTGCGTCCTCTGACCTTGACTTTACCACATAAGTAGGGTTATTTTGTAGTCACATTATTGTTGCTTAAAATTTGTCAGTGAATTTTCTGAAGGAGCTGAAACCATTTTAAAATAATTTTTCCAGTGTTTTTATACTAATTTGATTTGTTTTTGTTTCTGTTTTAGGAAACACTCCTTTACATCTTGCTGTGATGTTAGGAAATAAAGGTTAGTAAATATTTTCTTTTTTTGTTGTTGTATAGTCATGTATAATCAGGTTTATTACTGCAGATGGTGACTGCAGGCATGAAATTAAAAGACGCTTACTCCTTGGAAGGAAAGTTATGACCAACCTAGACAGCGTATTAAAAAGCAGAGACATTACTTGGCCAACAAAGGTCTGTCTAGTCAAGGATATGGTTTTTCCAGTGGTCATGTGTTGGATGTGAGAATTGGACTATAAAGAAAGCTGAGCACCAAAGAATTGATGCTTTTGAACTGTGGTGTTGGAGAAGACTCTTGAGAGTCCCTTGGACTGCAAGGAGATCCAACCAGTCCATCCTAAGGGAGATCAGGGTGTTCATTGCAAGGATTGATGTTGAAGCTGAACCTCTAATACTTTGACCCTGATGCTGGGAAAGATTGAGGGCAGGTGGAGAAGGGAACTACAGATGATGAGATGTTTGGATGGCATCACCGACTCAATAGACATGAGTTTGAGGAAACTCCTGGAGTTGGTGATGGACGGGGGGCCTGGCGTGCTGTGGTTCATGGGGTTGCAAAGAGTCAGACACACCTGAGTGACTGAACTGAACTGAATCAATTTTAACTGACTTAACTCATGTATAGTCAGTTTTAAAATTTTAAGATGAGTTTATGTTTTGAATTTTAACACATTCACCTGATGATTTGATTTGTTCATTGAATCTAGGATATAGTATATTAAAAAACACAAATACTTTTTCATTTTCATAGCACTCTTTTCAAAGAGTTAGTGGAAGTCTTATACTAACCTTTATGCCTTTTGAAACTTTTTTTCTTGTTTGGTTACTTTTCAAGTAAGTATAATATCAGGAGACTCTTGTTTCCAAATATTAAGTTTTATTAATTATTATATTTTTAATATTCATAGAGTTTTATAAGATTCTTTAATATGGGCTATTTTTTATAAACTCATAAGTCTAGATTATTATGATAGATAATAAAAAGTTAGTACTTGCTTATTCTTTAGAACAAAAGAAAAGCACATAGACAGATGATTTAAAAGATCTCTCTCTCTTTTTTTTTTAATTATTTATTTATTTGGCTGCACTGGTCTTAGTTGCAGCATGTGAGATCTTAGTTCCCCAACCAGGGATGGAATTTGTGCCCTCTGCAAGGGGAGCATCGAGTCTTAGCCACTGGACCACCAGGGAAGTCCCAAAAGATCTATTTAAGCCTATTCCTAGATGCCATAATTATCTGGGTTCCCAGTTATCTTGAAAAGTGAGGACTCTGCTGATTGGCAACCTTCTGAGTGCTAGATTTCAAAATTTTGATTGTGGTTGATAAAAATCTTTGGAAAGCATATACTGTTGAATTTTTAAACAAGATAATTTTTTAACATTTTTCTGATGTTCTAACCATATCATGAACATCTGTTACTGTTATATACTAGAAAATAGATGCTGCTGTAAATGTTTGATCTGAAAGATATTACTAGAATGTGCTTTGTTGAAAAACAAAGTTCTTTTGCTAGTTTAAGTTCATGTGCTTATGTGAAACATAATATGTAGGAAGTTTAATTTAGATTTTAATACTACATAAGTTGGCCACCTGATGCAAAGAGCTGACTCATTGAAACAGACCCTGAAAGAAAGATACTGTTAGCTAAATTTGACCAAAAAAGGCTTATGCCTTCTTTTGAAGAACACTGGATCAGAATTTTAGAAAATAACTGAAATGTATTCGTTTACAATGTGCTAGATGCTTTTTCAGGGCTTTATACATGTTTACTCATTTAACATAGCAACCATGTGAGGAAGATACTATCATTATCCCCATTTTACAGATGAAAGAAGTTAACTCTGAGATGTTAAGCAACTTTCCTTAGGGAGAAGTAGCAGAGTTTTGACTTGAACTTGGAGTATCTTACGTCAGAGCCTGAATTCCTCTTCATTATGGTGACCTGCATTTCTTTCTTTTCATTGTGAATCATTTGAAAAGAAAATGGTCTAAATCAAAGTTAGCCAACATGTAGCCTGCTTCCCTCCTGTCTTTGTGATAGTCATAGTTAATTTGATGCCAAGTCTGAGTGCTATTCTAAGTTTAACGCTTTAGTAGTAAATATAGATTTAGCAGAATTTGAATGTGAAATGGAACATATTTACTGTCCTAGGTCCTAATTTTTGGTGGAGGAGGTTTTGCTATGTTTCATCATAAGATTGTATCAGCCTACCCAGAATTGTTTCACAGAACATTTGTTTCATGGGAAATAATTTTTAGAGGAAAATAGTGATTTGGAAAATAGTGGCTTAATACATATTAAGCAGTTTTTTTTTTTAATTGTGGACGTTCTTAGCACTTTTGAGGTGCTAATATTCATTGTGACATTCTGAATTGGACCCTTCTATTATAGAGTCATTGTTCCCTGTAGTTATTTAGTATTTTCTCTTTTTTACAAGTATCTTGAGAAACTAGAGTTCTATGGAACATATTTTGGGAAACACTTGGTTAGGTTATTCATGATCTGCAAATAATATCAGTTTTTGTTCTTCCTGAGTCCTTTTCATGTAGAGTAGGTACACCCATTAATATACCTATCAATTTATTTACATTTTAATGTAAATAAATATTTACATTTACATTTTCCCAGTTATATATTCTTTTTCTACTTTCTCCTGTTTGACCTTTTAATATTTTTGGTATTTGGTTGCATGGGCATGAGACTGAAATACGTAGTGGAAGATAAAACATCTACCTTATATTTAATTCTGTACAGAAATTTTACGTTCTACCACTGTTCAGTTTGTGCTACTCTGTTCTCTTTTATCTTCTTCTTTAGAGATATGCTATGTCTTTAGTGACTTCATTGTTGAAGGGCACTTTTTATTTGTATACATATTTGTAAACACAGTAAAAATTCACGGGGCATTCAAACATTTGTTGATTGAATTAGAGAGATATACCCTACAACTTACATACTTGTATTTACTTCTTTCACTCGTCTTAACCTACTGAATAATCTGTTTTTCACTGTGAAGTAAAGTTGCTCAGTTATGTCCAACTCTTTGTGATCCCATGGACTGTAGCCTACCAGGCTCCTCCATCCATGGAATTTTCCCGGCAAGAGTACTGGAGTAGGTTGCCGTTTCCTTCTCCAGGGGATCTTCCCAACCCAGGGATCAAACCCAGGTCTCCCACATTGCAGGCAGACACTTTACTGTCTGAGCTACCAGGGAAGCCCTAGTGAAGTTAATTTTTTCTGACTTTCTGGTGGGTATATTGACCATGTTGGCTAGGAAGATTTTCACTTATGGATTTGAATTGAAATGGAGAAGAACATTATACTTAAAGGAGATTTCAGTGTACATATATTTTTATATACTACTAGCAGACTTTCTTCGGAGAAGGCAGTGGCATCCCACTCCAGTACTCTTGCCTGGAAAATTCCATGGATGGAGGAGCCTAGTAGGCTGCAGTCCATGGGGTCACGAAGAGTCACACGGCTGAGCAACTTCACTTTCACTTTCCCTTTCATGCATTGGAGAAGGAAATGGAAACCCACTCCAGTGTTCCTTTTTTTTTTTTTCCACTCCAGTGTTCTTGCCTGGAGAATCCCAGGGACGGCAGAGCCTGGTGGTGTGCCGTCTATGGGGTTGCACAGAGTCGGACACGACTGAAGTGACTTAGTAGCAGCAGCAGCAGCAGGCTTTCTTAAACACCTTTGTGAAATTTCTGTATTTGTTTTACTTACTTAACATAATTTCCTACTAGTGTAGATATTTCTTCTGTTACTAGGAATAGTGCTAATACCATTCTTCCTCCACCTCAGCTCACTTGAATTCCATTACAGCTGTCATAAAACTCTTATTTCCTTCAGATCACTTAACATTATTTTTTTTAAATTTACTACTTTACTTAAATTATACTTTAACATAATATGTGAGCTCTCTGATTATCTTTCTTCTCAATGCTTATATCTAGGACTTAGAACTTAGAAATAGCATATAATAGGCACTTGATAAATATATGCTAAAAGACTGATTGAATGAATGAATTATTCATTTAGGGAATTCAAGTTGGCTAGCTGTCTTAAATTTCCCATGAGTCTTGTTTCAGATGTTTTCCTGCCTGTTAATATGCTTATTATTTTTAATTTAGGAAAAATTTCCTCAACCTGTACAAAGGTCTATACCTTAGACTTTTTTTTCCTATTGTAGAAAACTTTTATTCATGTGGTCATATATTATGTTAGTTCTTATTGTAAGGCTTGGTTCAGATTACCACATATCCTCAATGTTAAATGTTGGAAATGCCCCAGCCACTGAGTTGGAAATAGCAAGTATTATATAGATAAAACAGTTTGAAACCACAAAATCCATTGATGAAGTACTATGTAAACTAATTTTCCCATGAGTAACTGGAAATGTTGACAGTGATGATTTAAAACCACCACCCCTGAACTTACCAGCTAAGATCTAAGAGGCTGAGATCCCTCAGTGCATCTTAAAATATCCAGTGTTGAAAATTCCCTGGTGGTCCAGTGGTTAGAATGCCATGCTTCCATTGCAGGGGGTGCAGGTTTGATCCTGGTTGGGGAATGAAGGTCCTGCGTGCCGTGTGACCAGCCCCCCAAAATCCAGTGTTTTGGGAACTTTGTCTTCATCATAGATTTTTTTAACGTGATGATCCTGTCTCTTGTGGCAGTCTTCATTGTCTCTCTTAGGTTTCAGCAGGCAACTGTGCCTGGGCTGGATGGTGAGCCAAGTATGCCTTTTTGTAAAATTACCTTTTTTGATTATTTTATTACCTTTTTATTACTTTTTTTTTATTACTAGAAAGACTGTCCAGATTTGTTTATAATCATATAACAAGTTTTTGTCCCCTTTGGGTATTTTTCTGAACCAAATAAACTGTAAAATTTGAAAAATAAGGGCTTATGGAAACAGTGATTCTTTTTGCAAATACTTTTTTTTTCCCCTTGAAATAAATAATGAACTTTCCATTTGACCTTGCAGACAGTCCTCTTCTGGGTCTTATTAGTTAGTAGAAATTTTTATGTAAGTTACTTTTGTATTTCTTGGGTTATTTTTTATAATATGCAAACATTCTCAAAATATCCTTGGGAACAATTATTAAAGAACATAATGTTTTCTTTGCAGAGAGATCAAATTTATTTTTAGGTACTAGAATAGATAATTCTTGAATCTAAGAATTTGAAATAACATGGTTAGATACATAGGAATTTAAAAAATTACTTAATTCTCTATAGTACAGTGCTTATTTCATAGATCTGTTTATATTAACTTGATACCTTGAATTTTTACATGATTTTTTAATTTACAAATTCTGAAAATTGCATGATGTTTGATATTATTACTGCTGTGTTTCAGAATGTGCCCATTTACTTTTGGCTCACAATGCTCCAGTAAAGGTGAAAAATGCTCAGGGATGGAGCCCGCTGGCGGAAGCCATCAGTTATGGAGATAGACAGATGAGTAAGCAATATAAATTACTATTGTTGTTATGTATTCTAAAAATATGAAATGATGCATTTGACATATTTTTCATTCTGTGTAACTTTCCATAATATGAAAAATTTGCAGCTACTTATAAACTTATGTATGAATTATTCTTGACTATATATATCTTACCATATATATATATAAATGTACCTAAATAAAATATTTAGACAAACAAAATTATATTATTTTCAGTTGTATAGCATGTTGATTATTTTTGTGTATTGCAAAATGATCACTGCAGTAAATCTAGTTAATACCTGTCACCATACATAGTTATAGTACTTCTGTTTTTCTTGTGATGAGAGCTTTTAAGATCTACTCTTTTAGGAACTTTCGAATATGCAGTACAGTTGTTTTTCTTTACAATATTGTGTTGGTTTTGCCATACATTGACATGAATCCGCCAGGGGTATACATGTGTTCCCCTTCTAGAACCCCCCTCCCACCTCCCTCCTGATTCCATCCCTCTGGGTCATCCCAGTGCACCAGCCCTGAGCACCCTGTTTCATGTATCAAACCTGGGCTGGTGATTCATTTCACATATGATAATTTACATGTTACAATGGATGGCTCTAATTCTTAACTATACTGAGACCTAGTTGTCTTTTGTCCCTCTAGGAGTTACTCATAGTTTATACAGATATATATATATATCATTATGATATATCTGTGTAAGAGTAGCTTTAGGATTCTTTCTCCTCTGTCTTATTTTTGTGGCACATCAAAAGTTAGTTGGGAGGGAAAGAGGAGGGAGGGGGGTTCTGGAGGGGGAGCATATGTAAATCCATGGTGATATCATGACATTGTATGGCAAAAACAATAAAAAAAGAAAAAAAAGAAAAAAAAAAAGTTAGTTGGGAGGGAAAGAGAGAGCAGTGTGTGTTGGTTTGCAGCCTTATCAGAACCTGATAGTCTTCATTTGGGTTTCAACTTTGTATTTTTTTTCCCCAGCTCATTAAGTAGCTTAACTTCTCTTACCTGTTTTCAAAGTGGTCCACTCTTTTCCTTTGCAGTACTCAGCACATTTCTAAATAATGGTTCATTTTTTAAAAAAATTATTTATTTTAATTGGAGGCTAATTACTTTACAATATTGTAGTGGTTTTTGCTATATATTGACATGAATCAGCCACAGGTGTACATATGTTCCCCATCCTGAAGCCCCCCTCCCACCTCCCTCCCCATCCCATCCCTCAGGGTCATCCCAGTGCACCAGCCCTGACCCCACCTCATGCACCGAACCTGGACTGGCGATCTATTTCACATATGATAATATACATGTATTTAATGCTGTTCTCTCAAATCATCCCACCTGCAACTTCTCCCACAGAGTCCAAAAGTCTGTTCTTTACATCGGTGTCCCTTTTGCTGCCTCGCAGTGTCTTTTCCTCATAGTGTATCATATAAGCTTTGTGAAAACTCAGGTCATCAATTTGTTTCTTATTCATCCTTTCATTTCTGGCTCCTAGAACAGTGCTTGGGACATGTATTTGTTCAGTGAATTAATGAAGAAAATTAAAACTGCAAGGAAGATTTGAGATTAATCAAGAATTAAAATTTTTCTGAGAAGTATTATAATAGATTTTTATTTCTTATCACTCTCCTGAGATGATCAAAACTTTAAAATATTTTTTTTAAAGAAAGTAATGACATTTGTTGTAGAAAATTGGGAAATTATTGAGGAAAAAAGCTGGTGACTTTTTGGTCACTTGGTGACTCAGTTGGTAAAGATACCTGCAATGCAAGAGATGTGGGTTCGATCCCTGGGTCAGGAAGTTCTGGAGAAGGAAATGCAACCCACTCCAGTATTCTTGCCTGGAAGATCCCATGGACAGAGGAGCCTGGCAGGCTACTGTCCGTGGGGTTGCAAAGAATTGGACATTACTCAGTGACTAAACCATCACCAATGACGTTTGTTGTAGAAAATTAGGAAATTATTAAGGAAAAAAGGGTAATAATTTCACCCAGTGATGACCATTGTTTATATGTTATTATATTTTCTTCTAGTTTATTTTTCTAGTCATCTTATTTTCCCATTTAAAACTCTCTAAAAATTCTTAAGATAAAGACCAAATCTTTACAACTTGGTTTATCAGATCCGGTGTGGTAATGTCACTTTTTCATCTCCATCCTTATCTTGTTCTTTCCACCTGGTTTCTGTATGTCAGTTACTGACTTTTCCTTTTTTCATATTCATATATCCTTCCCCTTTTGCCCCAGCTCCTCATAATTCTTCAGATCTCAGTTCAAATATAAGGAATCCTTCTCTGCCTGCATACGATGCCAAAATGCTGCCTGTCACTTCCATTAAGCAGTAAGCTTCATTAGTGTAGGGATTGTCTGTTGTCTCTTAAGTACCTAACAGATGCATCAGAAATGTGGTAAGGATGTGCAATTAACTTTAACATTGAGGATCTCATCTTCATTGAGGGAGAGAGACCAATGAATATTTTGCAGCATTCTGAAGTATTCACAAAGTACTAGAGGGAAGCAGATGAGGGAGAAAGTAATTTTGGTTTTGGCAAGGTGTATGACTTAAGATGAATCTTAAAATCAAAGGATTTTAAGAGTTAATAAGGCAGATAAGGACATTCTAGGGATTCCCTGGTGGCTCAGATGGTAAAGAATTTCCCTGCCAGTGCAGGAGACCTGGCTTCAATCCCTTGTTTGGATAGATCACTGAAGGAGGGAATGGCTACCCACTCCAGTATTCTTGCCTGGAAAATCCCATGGACAGAGGAGCCTGGTGGTCTACAGACCATGGGGCCGCAAAGAGTTGGACACTGCTGAGTGACTAACACACATGCAAGGACATTCTAGCCTGTGGGAGCAGAATGTGTATAAGGCATGGAAATGTACAGAACAAGGCACATTTTAGGGAAGGATGCATCCTTCATTGTGGCTCCCTAAGTGAGGCTATA
The DNA here is from genome assembly GCA_007570785.1 of Antilocapra americana. NCBI lineage: Eukaryota > Metazoa > Chordata > Mammalia > Artiodactyla > Antilocapridae > Antilocapra > Antilocapra americana. The sequence continues at coordinate 8,039,329 of ML661344.1, read as the reverse complement.
TGACTACCATGGTGAAGGCTCCTTTACCATTAAGGGAGCCACACTGACTGAGATCTGCTTTATGTGCTTTTCAAGGTTTTAATGTCAACCTCCAGTCACTACAAAACCTCAGAAGACGTTAAAGCAGGATTGACATTGTCAGATAAGCCTGAAGACTTTTTAACTGAATAGGGAGACAAGATCTTTAGAAAATCTTTAGAACAAGTGTGGTAAACTTGACTTAAAGAAGAGACAGTGTTTAGAAAAGTAAACACTGGATATGAATAGTAATGGAAGGATTTGGAGTAATTCCAAAGCCTTTTTCATGGGTCAATGGTTGTCTCATTAATTAATTAATATACAGAAAATAGGAAAAAAACAATATGGGTTTTAATTAATTTGGGGTTAGGTCTGTTGAGTTTTCTGTAGTATATCCAGGGTGCTCTGCTGTGCTAAGTTGCTTCAGTTGTGTCTGACTCTTTGCAACACTCTGGACTGTAGTCTGCCAGGGTTCTTTGTCCATGGGATTCTCCAGGAGAGAATACTGGAGTGGTTGCCGTGCCCTCCTCCAGGGGATCTGGCCGACCCAGGGATCAAACCCATGTCTCCTATGGCTCCTGCCTTGTAGGTGGATTCTTTACTGCTGAGCCACTGGGAAAGCCCAGCATATCCAGGTAGATATGTCCAAATAAGAAGAGGGAGATAGTTAGACTGGAGCACAGAAGGAAGTGGAAGGCAGAAGATACACATTTAAGTGATACTCAGAGCAGTAGGGTATAGCTCCAAAGGCTTTAGACACACACACTGGAAATTTTTAAAGTACTTTACATGAGGGAAGAAGGAAAGAGAAATTAATTGTGGTTTATTGACCTTCTTCATTTGAGTCTTTGTGTGAATTCTGTCTGTGCGTGCATGCTTAGTTGCTTCAGTCATGTCCAACTCTGCAGCCCTATGGCCTCTAGCCTGCCAGGCTTCTCTGTCCATGGGATTCTCTAGACAAGAATACTTCAGTGCGTTGCCATGCCCTCCTCTAGGGGATCTTCCCAACCCAGGGATCAACCCTCTCCTGGCTCCTGCCTTGTAGGCAGATTCTTTACCGCTTAGCCACTGGGGAAGCCACATGAATTCTAATACCATCAAAATCCTCTAAAGCTAATTTTATTTTAATTGTCAATCACTGTTAATAAGATTCTTATAATATGGAAGTACAAATATTGACTCTCCCAGATATGCTAATAATTTTGTCTCATTGTGTTCTGAGTGTCTCCATAAGTTGATGTTATATTTTAATGTGAAATCTCATAGAATAGGAATCTCTTTGCACATTTCACTATGTTATATGTGGTTGTTGTCGCTACATTTTTAATAATATTTAGTCATTTTAATAATTTTCTATGTATTGAATGTCTTCAGTCAGTTATAGTATATTTAGTTGATGGCAACTATATGGTTTCTGCTTTTAATTAAGATACCTTTTCTTTTTAGGAAGTTAATTATTTTTGTTCTTTATGTGAACAGGGGTCTGTTTGAATCTGAAGGCAACGTAGATTGAATAAACATTTATTAAACTATTTGCATTTATAGTGGAGAAGAATTATAGAAAGAATTCTACTATACTTAGATAATATAGTTTTGATATTAAATTATAACAAACATGAAGGTTAGTCAGAGTCATATAAACTTGAATCTGTAAAGAATCCTAATTTGTCTAGGTAATTGGTTCTAAGACTATTTGGATTTTATAGACCAGAAAATAATTTTACTTGAGGATTGATATAGCTGAAGTTTTCATTTAAGCATCAGTTCAGTTCAGTCGCTCAGTTGTGTCCAACTGTTTGTGACCCCACGAGCTGCAGCATGCCAGGCCTCCCTGTCCATCTTCAACTCCTGGAGTCCACCCACACCCATGTCCATTGAGTCGGTGATGCCATCTAACCATCTCATCCTCCGTCATCCCCATCTTCTCCTGCCCTCAATCTTTCCCAGCATCAGGATCTTTTCCAGTGAGTCAGCTCTTTGTATCAGATGGCCAAAGTACTGGAGTTTCAGCTTCAGGATCAGTCCTTCCAATGAACACCCAGCACTGATCTTCCTTATGATGGACTGGTTGGATCTCCTTGCAGTCCAAGGGACTCTCAAGGGTCTTCTCCAACACCACAGTTCAAAAGCATCAATTCTTCGGTGCTCAGCTTTCTTTATAGTCCAACTCTCACACCCATACATGACTACTGGAAAAACCATAGGCTTGACTAGACGGACTTTTGTTGGCAAAGAAATGTCTCTGCTTTTTAATTAATATGTCGTCTAGGTTGGTTATAACTTTCCTTCCAAGGAGTAAGCGTCTTTTAATTTCATGGCTGCAGTCACCATCTGCAGTGATTTTGGAGCCCAGAAAAATAAAGTCAGCCATTGTTTCCACTGTTTCCCCATCTATTTGCCATGAAGTGATGGGACTGGCTGCCATGATCTTAGTTTTCTGAATGTTGAGCTTTAAGCCAACTTTTTCACTCTCCTCTTTCACCATGTATTGATGTGTACATTCTCCACCCCACTAATACATTTTTTATCTTATTTTATTCAAGGCTAATATTTTCCCTTATTTCAGTAAATATGAGAGATTGATTGAGTTTGCTGGTATATTTTAGACCTTCATTCTAATAAATAAAACTTCTGTTTACCTATTTGCAGGCACAGTAGTAAGCAGTTTATATTGAGCCTCTATAGTAACTCTTTATAGTAGATTTTACTTGAGATTTACTATAGATTTTAATATGGATTTCTTCTTACTTGACAAATGAAAAAAAGAAACTGAAGTTTAGGGAAATTAATTAAGTGTTCCATATTGACACAGCTAATCAGTAGTAAAGCTGTGGTTTTCACTTAAGCAATTTCTCTAAATATCTGTTAACTATTGAGAAGACTCTGTGGAGGGTTTCAGGTTTGTTTTTTTTTTTTTTTTAGAGTCAGAGTTCTTTTTACAGATAGAATAGGATTCATTCTAGTATTTTTTATGCTGTGTTGGTAGTATGTGAGAGAAAGTACAGTCTCAAGTGAAAGAAGAACAGATGCAACTGGTAACATTTTGTAGATAATTACATTTTAGAAAAATGATATCTAGTATGATTTTTGAGATTTTCTCTCTCTGAGGTCTTCTTTTACATCAGTGTTAACAGCAGGACACTGCATCATGTGACTGAGGCCGGTAATCTCGACTCAGTCAGATGAAGCCTTGCTGACGATTAAACACTACCAAAGCCAGTATGGCTGTAGGTTGATGTTGAGGTATCTCCTTTCAGTTTTTCTTGAGGATCATAACAGCTTTGCCAAAGGTATTTTCTAACATGTTCATAATATCTGTATATCTCTTTGTAATAATCCAGTGGTGTTTCTTAGCATGGTGACATTTTTTTTCACAATTTGTTTTTTGAGGTATAATTAACAGCCTAACATGGCAAAATTTAAATTAAAGTTTTTTTTTTTTTAATTTAAATTTTAGTTACAGCTCTTTTAAGGAAGCTTAAGCAGCAGTCCAGGGAAAGTGTTGAAGAAAAAAGACCTCGATTATTAAAAGCCCTGAAAGAGGTAAGCTGAATTTCTTGACTGATTTTGTACATAAACTGTAATTCAAGTGTACTTTTAAGCATTTTAAAAATGCAGTTTAACTTTTCGCTAATAAGGGTCAAAAAATAGTAAAAATCCTGCTTCAGTTAAGCAATATTAAAAAATACTCTGATTATAGTGTATGATCTTATGGGAAGCATTATTTTCTTTGAACTTAGAAGGTAGATAAAGAATTATTGCTTTCAATAAATTAGGTAACAACTCTAAGAAAAAAGAAAGTAAGTGATGATTAATGGAAGTAATTTTCCTTTGTCCTTTGGATTAAAAAATTTTCTATGAGCAGAAGCCGCTACTGCTAGTAGGGGCATTTTGCATTTTCTGTATGTAACAAAATTCTTTATCTATCCTACCTCATGATGGTAGAGCTGGGTGTTCAGTTCAGTTCAGTCACTCAGTCATATCCGACTCTTTGCGACCCCATGAACCGCAGTACGCCAGGCCTCCTGGTCCATCACCAACTCCCAGAGTCCACCCAAACCCATGGCCATCCAGTTGATGATGCCATCCAGCCATCTCATCCTCTGTCGTCCCCTTCTCCTCTTCCCCTCAAACTTTCCCAGCATCCAGGTCTTTTCCAATGAGTCAGCTCTTCGCATCAGGAGGCCAAAGATTTGGAGTTTCAGCTTCAGCATCAGTCCTTCCAATGAACACCCAGGACTGATCTCCTTTAGGATGGACCAGTTGGATCTCCTTGCAGTCCAAGGGACTCTCAAGAGTCTTCTCCAACACCACAGTTCAAAAGCATCAATTATTCGACGCTTAACTTTCTATGTAGTCCAGCTCTCACATCCATACATAATCACTGGAAAAACCATAGCCTTGACTAGATGAATCTTTGTTGGTAAAGTCTCTGGTTTTTAATATGCTGTCTAGATTGATCATAACTTTCCTTCCAAGGTGTAAGCATCCTTTAATTTCATGGCTGCAGTCACCATCTGCTATGATTTTGGAGCCCCCAAAAAATAAAGTCAGCCACTGTTTCCACTGTTTTCCCATCTATTTGCCATGGAGTGATGGAACCAGATGCCACGATCTTAGTTTTCTGAATGTTGAGCTTTAAGCCAACTTTTTTACTCTCCTCTTTCAGTTTCATCAAGAAGCTCTTTAGTTCCTCTTCGCTTTCTGCCATAAGGGTGGTGTCATCTGCATATCTGAGGTGATTGATATTTCTCCTGGCAATCTTGATTTCAGCTTGTGCTTCCTCCAGCCCAGCGTTTCTCATGATGTACTCTGCATATAAGTTAAATAAGCAGGGTGACAATATACAGCCTTGACATACGCCTTTTCCTATTTGGAACCAGTCTGTTACAGGTTTTTCAAGAGGCAGGTCAGGTGGTCTGGTATGCCCATCTCTTGAAGAATTTTCCACAGTTTCTTGTGATCCACAGTCAAAGGCTTTGGCATTGTCAACAAAGCAGAAATAGATGGTTTTCTGGCACTTTCTTGCTTTTTCGATGATCCAGCAAATGTTGGCAATTTGATCTCTGGTTCCTCTGCCGTTTCTAAAACCAGCTTGAACATCTGAAGTTCATGGTTCACGTATTGCTGAAGCCTGGCTTGGAGAATTTTGAGCATTACTTTACTGGCATGTGAGATGAGTGCAGTTGTGCAGTAGTTTGAGCATTCTTTGGCATTACCTTTCTTTGGGATTGGAATGAAAACTGACCTTTTCCAGTCCCGTGGCCACTGCTGAGTTTTCCATATTTGCTGGCATATTGAGTGCAGTACTTTCACAGCATCATCTTTCAGGATTTGAAATAGCTCAACTGGAATTCCGTCATCTCCACTAGCTGTGTTCATAGTGATGCTTCTAAGGCTCACTTACATTCCAGGATGTCTGGCTCTAGGTGAGTGATCACACCATTGTGATTATCTGGATTGTGAAGATCTTTTTTGTACAATTCTTCTGTGTATTCTTGCCACCTCTTCTTAATATCTTCTGCTTCTGTTATGTCCCTACCATTTCTGTCCTTTATTGAGCCCATCTTTGCATGAAATGTTCTCATGGTATCTCTAGTTTTCTTGAAGAGATCTCTAGTCTTTCCCATTCTATTGTTTTCCTCTATTTCTTCATATTGATCGCTGAGGAAGGCTTTCTTAACACTCCTTGCTATTCTTTGGAACTCTGCATTCAGATGGGAATATCTTTCCTTTTCTCCTTTGCTTTTGGCTTCCCATCTTTTCACAGCTATTTCTAAGGCCTCCTCAGATAGCCATTTTGCTTTTTTGTGTTTTTTTTTTTCTTGAGGATGGTCTTGATTCCTGTCTCCTGTACAGTGTCACAAACCTCCATCCATAGTTCATCAGGCATTCTGTCTATCAGATCTAGTTCTTTAAATCTTCCACTGTATAGTCATAAGGAATTTGATTTAGGTCATACCTGAATGATCTAGTTGTTTTCTCCACTTTCTTTAATTTCAGTCTGAATTTGGCAATAAGGAGTTCATAATCTGAGCCACAGTCAGCTCCTGGTCTTGTTTTTGCTGACTGTATAGAGCTTCTCCATCTTTGGCTGCAAAAAATATAATCAGTCTGATTTTGGTGTCGACCATCTGTTGATGTCCATGTGTAGAGTCTTCTCTTGTGTTGCTGAAAGAGGATGTTTGCTATGATCAGTGTGTTCTCTTGGCTGGGTGTAGTGGTACAGAAAAGGAGAGAGGTTTGTTTTATTTTTTTTCTCTTTGTTTTGGATACCTGAAAGAACTGTGGGAGAAAGACCCATGATTATGTCTTCTTTTAGGTATGGTTTTTTTTGACATCTCAAGGGATAAAATGTTTTGAGACCATTTGATTAATAGTTCCTTAAACAGTTATAGTTTTTGTTGTTTAGCTTCTAATTTATGAAATAAAAACATTGTCTATAGATAATATGATGACATTATTTCAGAATTAGAAAACTTGTTTTATCACTTCATAGAAAAAAAGTTTCTGTTGCAATAAGTGATTTTATTAGATCATTATGAGCCTACACGATAATCATTTAAAAAATTTTTTTATTTTGTAACACTTCTAAAGTTATTAACGATTTTCACAATTCTACTTATTTTGTTTTGGTTATACTGAGAAGTGGAATATTTATTGATGCAAATTTAAATGCCTGTAAGTTTTATGTGATTAAAATGTTCTTGTAAAATCTAGAATGGTATGTATTTTCCTTTGTAGATAAATATAGTAATGTCTGCTATTGTAGTATTATTTTAAGTAATAACCATATATATATATTTTGGTTCTTTCTCCAACCCCATAACTGAAATTATTTCCATTTTCTGTCTGTAGATCTTTAATGATGACAGATTTTTTTTAAAGAAAAATGTTAAGTAGGTATAAAAGCTGTTAACTAAGGTATGCCTTTACTAATTATGCCTATCTCATTTCTCAGCTAGGTGACTTTTATCTTGAACTTCACTGGGATTTTCAAAGCTGGGGTAAGAATGTGCTATGTTTTACTGTAAAATACGTAGGTATGCAAAAATGCAAATACAAATATAACTATTATATAGAAATATTAAAATAACCAATACTTGCCCTAAGGAAATTTAAATATTTTTCATCATGTTGAATATAACGGTTATAAAGACCTGTGTGTGTGTGAGCTGCTCAGTTCTCTCCGACTGTTTGAGACCCCATGGACTATAGCTTGCTAGGCTTCTCTGTCCATGGAATTCCCCAGGCAAGAATACTGGAGTGGGGAATACTATTCCCTTTTCCAGCAGATCTTCCCAAACCCGGGATTGAACTCAGGTCTCCCACAGTGCAGGCAGATTGTTTACTGTCTGAGCCACCAGGGAAGCCCATAAAGCCCTGTAGTAATATTTAATTATGCCAACCTGATTGGTAACTTCCATAATTATTTTTTTAAGGTAAAAATTTGTCTTTTTAAAAATAAAATGCTGGTTCAAATATAATAATTTAATATAAAGAATTTTCAGAGAGAAGAGAAGAATAACTATGGGATTATTAGATTACCAAATTTAGGGAAATTTGACATATAGTATTTAGATACCTAAATGTGAAGAATTTGGGTAACATTAATTGATTTTGTATATTTTGTCATCTTTTAATCATTTTGCTGCTTTTATTGCATACTTTATAGCCATTGTCTTAACATAGTGGTTGCACATTATTCCACTTATTTGTAAAAAGATAATTCCTAGATATTTTATAGTCAGTTTTGATTTACCTCGGTAAGGTTCTCCCTCATTTTAAACATGAGTCTACTTAGGAAACTTTTGTGTCCAAATAGGAAGTTTGATCCTAGTGACCTATACTTTACTAAATAAATAACTATCAAAACAACTGACTTTTGGGTTAAACATTTATTGATGTAATCTATATATAAATTGGATATAGTTTGCTAATGTGTGTTTTTTAAAGCATCTGAAATAATCTTTATGATGTAAACATTTGAATGCTTATTATCACCAAGATAATCATAAAAATAAATCATAAAATAATCATAACAATAAATCAGATATTGATAGAGACCACTCTAGAGATGATTATTCATGTTTCATATGAATATTTTCAAGCTCTTTTCAATGCTTATGAGCATGTCTTTGTACACACATATAAATGTCTGTATGTATATATAGCCTCAGCATTAATTTTTTAATGAAATCATACAATTATGCATTTTGTCATTTTTACTTAATCTATCATAAATATCTTACATTTTAGTTCATGAAGAAGTACTTCCTTTTAAAAAAAACAGCAGCATAATACTTTATGAGATGGGTGATTAAGGTGTTTCTGGTTTATTTAATCTCTAAATATAAAATTTTAATCCCTAAATATAATCAGTTACAATTTTAGCTCATCAGTCTAGTTTTGGCTGCATCAAAATTACATATGCGGGAGTTCCCTGGTGGTCTAGTGGTTAGGATTCTGGGCTTTCACTCCTGTTGTAGGTGTTGTTGTTTAGTCACTAAGTCCCATCTGACTCTCTTGTGACCTCGTGGACTATATAGTCCACTAGTATCCTCTGTCCATGGAATTCTCCAGGCAAGAATACTGAAGTGGGTTGCCATTTCCTTTTCCAGAGGATCTTCCTGACTTGGGGTCGAACTCTATCCCTAGCATTGTAAGTGGATCCTTTACCACTGACTCTGGCCCAGGTTCAATCCCTTGTGGAGAATTGAAATGCCACAAGTGCTGTGGTGTGGCCAGAAAAATTCACCGAAGATTTTTTTAACTCTTAATAATGCTTAAGATAATGCTTAGTGCTAAATGATAATGCTTAATGCTCTATCATTGAGAAGTCCCAGTGGCCTAGAATACCAAAAGAAAAAGAGATGTAATAGCATCGTGTAATAAAAGAGCTCCGAGTTAGATTGGTCTAAAGTCTGGTTACTAATTTTTTCACTGTTTTTTTTCTATCTATAAAGACCCCAGTCATTCTTGGTGATCCTTGAGTATACTAGCTCTTTAATTGAGTGTCTTAGTAACTGTTAGTGTTTTGAATTCTAAAATTGTCAGTTTATCTTGCTGAGCAAAATATTCTAAAATATTTTTAAATTGACATTTCAATTACATGGACAAATTGAAATGGATATAATTACTCCTGAAATTGCTCATATTGTCTGTAGTTGTAAACTCATTGTAACTGTTGCATAATCAACTTTATTATGTAACCACTGAGGTACTTGTTAAAGTATTGCTTCTGGGACTCCCCTAATGGTCCAGTGGTTAAGACTCTGAGCAGGGCGTATTGGGTTCAGTCCCTGATTGGAGAACAGAGATCCCACATGCCCCATGACATGGGCAAAGTATGATAAAAATTATTTTTGAAAAAATACATTGCTTCTCTGAGAACTTGCCTTTGACACAAGAAAGTTAGCACATCTGGTTCATTGTTGATAAACGTTTTTACTGATTTTATGTCACATTATTAGCACCTGATGGCTGGATGTCATCTGTCATTCTAAAAACTAAACTTATTGACTAGATTTAATTTAGATGCTTTGGATTAAAAAACATTGGATAATCTCTAAGATTTGATTATCAAGCTTTTTTCTAGAGTTTAGGCATGCTTCCTCTCTTGTTAAAGCCCCTGATATTTAAAAAAAAAAAAAAAAGAAAGAAAAAGGCAACCCAGAAATAAGCGCAAGTTAAGAAATACTGAGATCCAGGGCTAAGTTTAGTTTAGTGGTAGTGGAGTACAAAAACTCCACTCTTTCTCCTTCAATGTTTGGCTGAAAAGAGCCTCAGACTTGGTTAATAGCAAGTCTGAAGGCAACTAAATTATTCCAGAGTGAGTTTTTAGGTATAGAAAAGCCTTAAAATGGAATCAGAAGTACTGGTTCTTGTTTGATATGGGAAATCACATATTTTTCCTGAGCTTCAGTTTTTTTCACTTTAGAAGTGGAAATAAGAATAGACACCCCACCTGTTTTCAAGTCTTTGTTTTGGTGTAGATGAAATGAAATTGTGTTTTTGAAGGAAGCACTTTAGATGCTGTAAAGTGTTAAATAATTTATAGTATTATAATCACTATAAACTTAACATTATTTGTATGACATGTTTCAGCACAAAAACTAATAGTTTTTTTCTTTATCTCATAATCTACAGAATATCTGTCCTGTTTTTAGGACTTTTTCTTTTTTTTTTGCATATGATAGATGGAAAACATCAGGCCTAGACTCTTCTTAATATCAGGGAGTAAGTGATAGCAAAGCCAGAATGAAAACTTAGAGACTGTTCATTTTTCAGTTCAAGTGGATTATACTGCCTTTGGAGTATTGTGTTAGACTCTCAGATAAAGTTGAAATAACTTAAGATATAGAGAGCCTAATTGTTCAGTTTACATAGGGGAAGAAAAAGTCATCACAAAATTGGGAAAATGCAAATTGCTCTGTTTTTGAAATTCATTGAAATCTTTTTTTTCCTCTAGGATATACCTTTTTTTTTTTTAACTTTTGCTTTTCAATCTTCACATTGTTTTTTTCTCTACATTCCCCCTTTCTTATTTTTATGATAAGTGGATATTGATGTGTGATTCTGAATTTTGCTTTTGTAGTTTACCATACTACTTTAAAAGATGTAATAAATTTAAGTTAAGTTAGAGTGCTGGCTTCTTGTAATCATCTTTTTCTTACTATATCAAATATTTAAGAACGGAAAAAGTAGATCTCAATTAATAAGTAAGAAAGAGGAGCTTTGATCATTTATATAGATTTATGCCATTATTGGAGAAGGAAATGGCAACCCACTCTAGTATTCCTGCCTGGAGAATCCCGTGGACAGAGAAGCCGGTCAGGCTGCAGTCCATGGGGCCATAAAGAGCTGGACACGACTGAAGCAGTTTAGCACTCACACGCATATGCCATTATTACTCTTCTTAACTTCTGTTGTTTCATATAAGAAAAAAATTTGATTGGAAAGTGACTTCTTATGTTCTTTGACCAGGGTAACTTTTAGTTGATACTCCCTCTGGGCTGTAAACTTTTCTTATTTTTATAAAATAAAAAATCTAGAAAACTGTCCTTAATGATGTAATCATTTTAAATTGAATAGCCTCTAAAGAATTAAAAAACTTTTAATGTTAATTAGAAAATATTCAAAAATTTAGAAAACTTTTGAAAAAGTTAACTAAAAGCCTAGCCTTTAGTTTTTCTCCAGGGTCTTTTGTTCTAACCAGGTTTTGATTTTTATCACCCATTTTTAAAACACTTGAGTTTTATAAAGTATACATGTAATACAGCTTACACAGATCAACACACACACATACATACACCTGTACATGTGATGAGGTCTTTAATTTCAAGAATTTTGAGTTTCACATTCTTTTCTTTTTTTGGTATATGATAGTTTTATATAGCCTGTTATGTAGATTTACTTATCCATAGAATAAGTCAACTTTCCTCAAATTATAGCAGATAATGAATAATAAAAAACTATAAGAATATAGCTTATGATATGAATGTGAGCAGCACTGCAATGTAGAAATGTGCAAGTCAATAATATGATTGCATTTTAAGAATTTTAAAACTAATGTACATTGAGCCTATTGAATTGAATTGAGTCTATTGAATGTATTTAGGATTCAAACTCAAATTCAACTAGCTCTAAAAGTGTATTTTTCTATTACACATATTACTGTTCTGGTATTTTATGCAGTTATATATAAAGAATTAGATGGGATCCAGGTTTATCTGGTTACTCCTTCAGGAGGGTTTAGTCACCAACAGGCCTTGTTTTCTCACTAACAGTAGCATCCTGCAATATGTACCAAGAATGGCATTGCATCAGTTCTGCTACTTTTATTTGTTTTGGGTGGTGGGTGGTGGTGATGGTAATTATAATTAAATAGTTGATATTTGAAGTTGCTCAAAATTGCTTTGTGTATTCTTTTTCAGTGGAAAAATACTATTTTAAAGGAAATTATCACAATTTTGATAAAATAGTAAAATGTTTTATTACTGTTCTTCTAATTAAAAAATGTATAATGTCTCAGAACTTTAGGTGGTTATTTTTCACCTTTTCTTTTTACAAATACAGTGCCTTTACTTTCCCGAATTCTGCCTTCTGATGCATGTAAAATATACAAGCAAGGTATCAATATCAGGTAAGGTGATTTGATTTTTCTCTGAGTAACAGATAACTGAGATTTAGAGGAAGCTTTTTATTTCTGTAGTAAAAGCTTATACATGGATGTAGTATTTTGTAACTTAAACACGTCATAATATATTTACAATGTTTTATCTCCTTTGAGGTGCTAGAGATAAGAAACCAAAGGCATAAAATCTTGACTAAAACAAAGACATTATTGTTCAACTGCAGACTATCTAGAAGGCAAGTAGAATGAAGATCATGATACAATACCAAGAGGATTTAAGATGGTCATGCCCCTCTTCCTAGCTTTTTAGGGAATAAGGAACACGTAAGGAGGACCCAACTCTTGTCCTTCTTTTACTGCATCTCTTTCGTACCGTTCCCTCCCCTATCTACCCACCCGTGCTTCTGGCCACTCATCCATCCATTCTAGTGAATATTTTTTAAGGCTGATTTTAATTTTCTTCTGTTTTCTTTTTAAATTAAGATTTATATTTGGATCTCATGGACAATCTATTTTACTTATTTCAGAATTTTATCATTATTTCTTTATATTAGTATAGGTATATTTATAAATGATCACTTCCTCGACACTCAGCCTTCTTTATGGTCCAACTCTCACATCTGTGCATGACTACTAGAAAAACCATATCTTTGAGTAGATGGAGCTTTGTTAGCAACGTGATGTCTGTGCTTTTTAATACACTATCTAAGTTTGCCATAGCTTTCCTCCAAGGAGCAAATGTCTTTTAGTTGCATGGCTTCAGTCACCATCTGCAGTGCTTTTGAAGCCCAAGAAAATAAAATCTGTCACTGCTTCCATTTTTTCTCCTTCTGTTTGCTTTGAAGTTATGGGATGACCACATGCTATGATCTTAGTTTTTTTTAATGTTGAGAGTCCCTTGGCTAGCAAGGAGATCAAACCAGTCAATCCTAAAGGAAATCAGCCCTGAACATTCATTTGAAGGACTGATGCTGAGGCTGAAGCTCCAATACTTTGTCACCAAAGAGCTGAGTCATTGGAAAAGACCCTCATGCTCGGAAAGATTGAAGGCAGAAGAAGTGGGTGGCAGGACGAGGTGGTTATCACTGACTGAATGGACGTGAATTGGAGCAAATTCTGGGAGACAGTGGAGGACAGAAATGTCTGGTGTGCTGCAGTCCATGGTGTTGCAGAGTTGGACACGACTTAGCATTGAGCAGAAAATTATATAAATGATACCTGTTTAAGCTATATAGAATGCTAGTGAATATGCCAACTTTTTTTTTAACTGGCCGTGCTGTGCAGCTCGTGGGATTTTAGCTCCCTAACTCGGGATCAAACTTGGGCCCTGAGCAGTAAGAGTGCAGAGTCCTAATCACTAGACTGCCAGGAAATGTCCCCGCTTTAATATATTCATATTAATATATTTACATATGGATACATATAATTTTATATGCCTATGTTTATAAAAATTCACAATATTAATTTGAGTATGTAGAGGTCTAGAACTAGAGATGTCTTAAAAAGTTACATAAACTCTTCATTTTATAGACTAGAAAGTTCAGAAAAGTGAAGTGATTTTTATGAGCATATTGTAAATTAATGGCTGAGCCAGGACCTCTCTGACTTCCTGCCTTCTTATCATGTGACCTCTTATCATGACTTCTTATCATGTCACAAGATAGAAATTTAAAGAAAATCAGCTGTTTATGAGATTAATTATTAAGGATGATAAATTACAATGAAGAGATAACCTTTAGTTAGAATTAAGTTCTAGGGTAATTATTCTCAAGCCAAATTCTATTGGTTAAGGTAGAGTTTTCTGTGTTTTTGTTTTTTAAAAATAACCTCCTCAGATATTGCTCATCATGAAAGTTGTCATGCACATTAAATTCATGGTCATTACAGAAACCTTGGAAAACACAATATAGATGAAAAACTATGAAAGGATATGTTAATGATATAGATTTAATTCAATACCCTATTGTTAGCAATATATTATGAATTTCAAAAAATTATTGGTTAAAAAATTTTTAATACAGGTACTTTCCTAAGTTAGTAGATAACTTGGGAGAATAGTATTGTCTTCCATGTGCTGTGTTAAAGGTTAGTTTTAGTTCTGTTTGATTCTTAAATTTAGGAGAAAAGGAGCTTCTTTCTTTTAAAAAATTATTTCACATTTATATATTCCTTTTAAAAGTAAATGACATGATACATATTACATAATACATATAGATGATTAAAAAAACCCCACAAAATGGCTAAGATAGACATATGAGAATAAGATCCTGAGAGAATAATTGTGTCAAAGAATGTAGCTTAAGGGAAGCTACTGTAATTTAGTAAGACATTGAAACCTGGGGCTTACTTTGAAGGAGTGATAGGTAGAAAATACTGGTTATCAAAGTTAACTAGAATAATGGAGAAGATGCATTTTAGAATGTATGGTAAAGGTTTTTTGCATAGATGAAGAATTAAAAGAAAAACATGTTTGTTAACATTAAATAAAAACTTTCACATTTAAATATCATGAGATAATTAGTTCTTTTAAACATCACTTCAAATGACTTTTTTGTATCTCATGACAGCAATGTGATTATTTAAAGTATCTTCTTTGGGAATTCCCTGGCAGTCAAGTAGTTAGGACTCCATGCTTTCACTAACAAGAAACACAGATTCCATCTCTGGTTGGGGAACTAAGATCCTGCAAGCTGCGTGGGCAAAAAACAACATAGTATATTCTTTGGTGTCTAGGAGAAATTAATATTTTAGTAGAAATAATATGAACAACTTTATTATTGAGAATACTAATAGATATTTTCACTATTAATAATTTTGAGGTAATATATAACCATTGACCTAAATAATCTTTGTGAACTGTCTCATTTGAGCTCTTCCTGTCTCAAGGGTAGGCCCTATTTTCTTTTCACTGTTACTTGGGCATTTATCAAATTTTTATCTATAAAAGGACATTTTCTATTTGAATCTTTACATTTGTATAAAGAACTTTATGTCCTTCATGGTGAATTACATGGTAAAAATTAGAAGTATTTAGGCTCATTAAACTGAAAGCCAAGGACTAGTTAATACATTTAAATATCACCATGATAAATTATATCATTATGAGGCATGTTTGATACAGCTTACTGTGCTGTCTAATATGTCTTATATCTAAGTTGTATTAGATAGTCTTTCAGTTGCAAATTATGAAAACACATATAACATAAAAATTGACAATGACTGATTTTAGGTGTGGCTAGATTTAAGGGCTCAAATGTCGCCACTGTCAGTCTGTCTTTGTATCTCTGTGCATCTCTTCTCTCACCCCCACCCCTTGCAAGCCGCTACTATTCTCACCCAGGATGGGCAAGAAGGGAATGGAGGCAAAAGACTATTCTGGCCCATGTCTTGTTTTTTTGAGGGGTATAGAGTTCCCTGGTAGCTGAAGCATGGAGTCCAAATAGGCCACTCATATAAAATTATCTGTCCCTTTTTTGAGACTTCAGTAGCCCACATCTTATAGATGTAGGAGATAAGCCCCTTTTATTGGCATCATTTTCTCTTGTGCCACATGTACAAGCAATAACAGAATATGTTTAGTATACTGTACAAGCACCAGTAGTGCAGTAGCAGGCCACTGAAAGTGGACCAGGAGCAAGAATTCAACTATAAAGCAGCAGGTCGAGTTCACTCCTACAGGAGTTGGTGCCTTGCTATTTTTTAGGATTATTTATTTGACTCTGAGGGGTGTATATATTTTACATGGCTCAGAAAAGAGCTTCGTATACATAGGTTAATCATACTTCCCTGTTGGTCTCTGTTGTCTTTAGTAAAATTATTAATAGTGTCACCTTCACTTTTAAAAGTTACTAGTTTGGGTGATAAACTATATGTAACCTTGGTTACTCTTTTGATGTAGCATGTGAAATATGTTCCATTTTTCAGCTTTTGCTATAAAGGGAAACTAGTAATGCCCACTCATTTGCCTTGGTGAGAACAAAACATCCTACAAAATAACGAGTTCTTATATTGTGTTAGAAACTCAGTAGCCAGGGTGGACCTGGTAATGCCCACTAGTAATGCCCACTCATTTGCATGGTGAGAACAAAACATCCTACAAAGTAACGAGTTCTTATATTGTGTTAGAAACTCAGTAGCCAGGGTGGACCTCTCACAAAGACTTAAAGACATTTTCTTTTGGGTGTGATCAGCATTTCTTAGCTCCCTCAGATTGCCCTCAGGGCATTACCCTAAGCAATGCAGCCCACTCCTCCCGTTCAGCCCCCCACTACCCCCCCCCCCAACTTGCTCTTGGCGGATGCAAGCATCTGGGGTACTTCTCTGCTGGGAGTTGCCATTAGGCACGTAATCTGTGGGTTTTATTTATTTATTTTTCCTCCCGGTTATGTTGCCCTCCAAGATCCTAAAACTCCCCACAGGCCTGGTGTTTGAAAACTTCTCTACTTTTAAGACTCCCTTTCCTGGGACAGATCTGTCCGGGCCTCTTTTGTCTCTCTTCTTTTTCATTTTGTCCTGCCTCCTTTGGAAGACAGTGGGCTGCTTTTCTGGGTGCCTGATGTCCTCTGCCAGCATTCAGAAGTTGTTTTGTGGAGTTTGCTCAGTGTTCAAATTTTCTTTCGATGAATTTGTGGGGGAGAAAGTGGCCTCCCCATCCTATTCTTAGGACCGCCCCGATCAGCATTTCTTAACAGCTTTATGAAGCTATTTCTTAGTTTAAGGACTGTGTTTTGAGCAGCCAGTCAGAGAGGTCCTGATTCGGTGATCTGTAGACTACAAAGCCTTGGGCAAGATTGAAGCACATCAGGGTACTTGTAAACTTTTCCACTCCGTTATTCTCTCTCATTTCACCAAGTAGTGATCTGTAGAATTTATTTGAGACCAACCCACTGGGTCTACCATGTCAGGTCTTGGTTACAATGAACACAACAAATATACAAGTGTTTGAATACATGAATGTTTGCCATAGGGAAAGATCCATGATGTTTCAGGATGTGGAGATGTTAGAAAAGAAAATGTTGGGAAAGAGAATGCTAATCTGAATCTGAGAAGTCAAACGAAAAGGCCAAAAGAATTTGGAGTAAATTAAATGGTTTATAGAGTTGAAGGATGAAGCAAGGTTTAGTACTGTATGATTAAGCATCAGCATCAATGCAGCTCACAGGACAAGACTGTGGACACACAGTCCTTAATCTAAGAATGTGGTCCATCCATTGCTATACTCTTCATATATACAGCAGACCTTTGAACAACACTGGTTTGAACTACTTGGGCCTTCTTATACACAGATCTTTTTTCAATAAATATATATTATAGTACTACATGATCCAAGGTTGGTTGAATCAGAAAGTGTGGAAATGTACATATGGAGGGCCAACTGTAAAGTTATATATGGAGGGGATGGGAGTCAGTGCTCCAGACCCCTGTGGTCAAGGGTCAGCTGTACTCTGCTGAGCTAGCAACTTGGTCTTAAACAGATCGAAAAATGTTAGATGGGTTTGCTTTTCTTTTCTGTCCTTTTTCCCTGAGGTAAATTTTATGGAGTAGCTATAGTAAGGGAAATAGAATGGGGTACAGATAGAGAAATGCATCAGCAATGGGAAAACAACCTTTCTCCTGCTGGATTAATGAAGTTACATATTTAGGAAAATGAAATATAGGTAAAATTGAATATATATTTAAATATTCTTTTGGTGTTTTTCAGTGAGATATTTTAAATTTAGCTCTTATCTATAAGTTTGGCTTTGAAATATGATATTAGCCTCTTGGTTTGAGTTTAGAAGGAGCAAAGCTTGTTTCATTAATATGGAGTTTTATTGAAATTTTATTTGTCAGAATTTCTCATCTATCCATCTTTCACAGGCTTGACACTACTCTCATAGACTTTACTGACATGAAGTGCCAACGAGGGGATTTAAGCTTCATTTTCAATGGGGATGCGGCACCCTCTGAATCTTTTGTAGTATTAGACAATGAACAGAAAGTTTATCAGCGAATACACCACGAGGTGAGCATGTTGAGCAAATTCCTGTAAATGGTTTAAAAAAATGTCTGTGTATGCAGCCAAGCCTCAGTGTAATTGTTTTGAAAGACATAAGACATAACTGAGATGGTTTATTCCTAAAGTTTCCATTTTCTTACCGCTAGTTTTTTAAAAAAACTTTTTTATTATCTGTTCATTATCCTGACTAAACTATTGAGCCTGTTTGCTCATAATTCACTGATGATCTCTTGGTTGAATAAACTCTTAACTTCTTGTAGTTCTCATTTATTGAACCTGTTTTGGCCCTACTTTATTTTAGGGTTGTGAACCATATCTGTCTCTTTAATATGAGCACCTCTTTTGGTTCTTTGTCTGTACTCTTTTACTTTTCTTAACTCTTTGGCTGCCTTTGTTTTCTCTCTCTTTTCACTCTTAAAGTGTAAAATTACATTCCTTCTGAACACCGTATCTCCATATTGGTTTGGCCTCTATAGCCACCTTTGAAAACCCATGTGCTCCATTATCTTGACCCACTCTTCCCGGAAAGCTCCTTTCCCTGCTATAAACCAAAGAAACAGCTTTTATAGTATCTATATATATTATTGATAGCCCTACAGATATTCTTAGATCAACATTTTATCACTGTTGCTTTTATTTTGTTTTTATTTTTATTTTATGCAGGCACACATAGTTGATAACAGAGCAAGATTCTAACAGCATATTGATATAGTCAAAAAGTAATTTAAGTGAATTAATTTTACATAGTTCTTTGACCTTTCCTCTTTCCCTCTCTTCCTTCCTTAAACATTTATCAAAGACCTAACAAAATGTGTCTAGACACTGCGAGGTGCTATGTATGGGAAAAGGAAATGGCAACCCACTCCAGTATTATTGCCTGGAGAATCCTGTGGACAGAGGAGCCTGGAGGGCTGCTGTCCATAGGGTCGCACAGAGTCGGACGCAACTGAAGCGACTTAGCATGCATGCATGCATTGGAGAAGGAAATGGCAACCCACTCCAGTGCTCTTGCCTGGAGAATCCCAGGGACGGAGGAGTCTGGTGGGCTGCCGTCTATGGGGTCGCACAGAGTCGGACACGACTGAAGCGACTTAGCAGCAGCAACAGTAGCAGGTGCTATGTTTAATGGCATTGTATTAATAGTATACAGTTTGTCCCTTGGTGTCTGCCAGGGAATGATTCTAGGAAACTTGAGGTTACCAAAATCCACAGACACACAAGTAAATAGTTGTGAAACACAGTGTAAATGCCTTGTAAATAGTTGACTGGACTTCATGGCAAGTTTAAATTTTGGATTTTGGAACTTTCTAGAATCTTTTCCCCAAGCATTTTTCATCCTTGGTTGGTTGTATCTGTACGTGTGGAACCTGCTAATATGAAGGGACAACTGTATATGAATTACTATCATATATGAATGCAGAGTTGCAAAGAATAACAAGGAGAGAGAAGAAAGACTTTCTAAGTGATCAATGCAAAGATGTAGAGGAAAACAATAGAATGGGAAAGACTAGAGATCTCTTCAAGAAAGTGAGAGATACTAAGAGAATATTTCATTCAAAGATGTGCACAATAAAGGACAGAAATGGTATGGACCTAACAGAAGCTGAAGATATTAAAAAGGGGTGGCAAGAATACACAGAAGAACTATACAAAAAAGATCTTCATGACCAGATGAAATCCACAATGGTGTGATCACTCAGCTAGAGCCAGACATCCTGGAGTGCGAAGTTGAGTGGGTATTAAGATGCATCACTACGAATAAAGGTAGTGGAGGTGATGAAATTCCAGTTGAGCTATTTTGAATCCTAAAGGAGGATGCTGTCAGTGCTGCACTCAACACACCAGCAAATCTGGAAAACTCAGCAGAGGTCACGGGACTAGAAAAGGTCAGTTTTCATTCCAATCCCAAGAGTACGTCAAAGCTGTATATTGTCACCCTGCTGACTTAACTTATATGCAGAGTACATCATGCACAGTGCTGGGCTGGATGAAGCACAAGCTGGAATCAAGATTGTCAGGAGAAATATCAATAACCTCAGATATTCAGATGACCACCCTTATGGCAGAAAGCAAAGAGAAACTAAAGAGCCTCTTAATGGAAGAGGAGAGTGAAAAGCCTGGCTTAAAATTCGACATTCAGAAAACTAAGATCATGGCATCCAGTTCCATCACTTCATGGCAGATAGATGGGGAAACAATGGAAACAGTGACTTTATTTTCTTAGGCTCAGAATCACTGCAGATGGTGAATGCAGCCATAAAATTAAAAGATGCTTGCTGACTGGAAGAAAAGCTGTGACAAACCTAGACAGCATATTAAAAAGCAGAGACATTTCTACGTCTGGTCAAATCTATAGTTTTTCCAGTGGTCATGTATGGATGTGAGAGTTGGACCATAAAGAAAACTGAATGTCAAAGAACTGATGCTTTTGAAATGTGGTGTTGGAGAAGACTCTCTGAGAGTCCGTTGGACAGCAAGGAGATCAAACTACTCAATCCTAAAGGAAATCAGTCCTGAATATTCCTTGAAAGGACTGGTGCTGAAGCTGAAGCTCCAGTACTTTGGCTACCTGATGCGAAGAGCTGACTCATTTGAAAAGACCCTGATGCTGGGAAAAATTGAAGGCGGGAGGAGAAGGGGACAACAGAGGATGAGATGGTTGGATGGCATCACCAACTTAAAGGACATGAATTTGAGTAATGTCCAGGAATTGGTGATGGACAGGGAAGCCTGGTTTGCTGCAGTCTATGGTGTTGCAAAGAAATGGACATGACTGAGTGACTGAACTGAACAGAACTGATGAAGCATTAAATGCCAGTATATCGAGACTGTAAATACTTTAAAGCTCTTCTCATTAAATCCTTAAATAACTGTCTAAATAGTATCATTTCTATTTTATAGACAAAAAATTGAGGCTCATAAATGTTAAATGATATCTTTAAGATCACACAGTGAGTATGCCAGGTGGATTGGAAAAGGAGATAATGGAAGGGGGGGGAAATATGTGTTTTTATGGTTATAGGTGCCATTTTAGCAACAGCATTTGCTTACTTCATGTCCCTGTATAAAGTGAAGAACAACTACAGAGCTTCCTGATGAAAGTGAAAAAGGAGAGTGAAAAAGTTGGCTTAAAGCTCAACATTCAGAAAACTAAGATCATGACATCTGGTTCCATCCCTTCATGGCAAATAGATGGGGAAACAGTGGCTGACTTTATTTTTGGGGGCTCCAAAATCACTGCAGATGGTAATTACAACCATGAAATTAAAAGACACTTATGACCAACCTAGACAGCATATTAAAAAGCAGAGACATTACTTTGCCACCAAAGGCCCATCTGGTCAAGGCTATGGTTTTTCCCATAGTCATGTATGGATGTGAGAGTTGGACTGTAAAGAAAGCTGAGCGCAGAAGAATTGTTGCTTTTGAACTGTGGTGTTGGAGAAGACTCTTGAGAGTCCCTTGGACTGCAAGGAGATCCAACCAGTCTGTCCTAAAGGAGATCAGTCCTGGGTGTTCATTGGAAGGACTGATGTTGAAGCTGAAACTTCAGTATTTTGTCCACCTCATGTGAAGAGCTGACTCATTTGAAAAGACCCTGAAGCTGAGAAGGATTGAAGGCAGGAGGAGAAGGGGACAACAAAGAATGAGATGGTTGGATGGAATCACTGACTCAATGGACATGAGTTTGGGTAAACTCTGGGAGTTGGTGATGGACAGGGAGGCTTCTTATGCTGCAGTTCATGGGGTCACAAAGAGTCGGACACGACTGAGCGACTGAACTGAACTGAACGGACCTTTGTTGACAAAATAACGTTCTGCTTTTTAATATGCTCTCTAGGTTGGTCATAGCTTTCCTTCCAAGGAGTAAGCGTCTTTTAATTTCATGGCTGCAATCACCATTTGCAGTGATTTTGGAGCCCCCAAAAATAATGTCAGCCAGTGTTTCTGCTGTTTCCCCATCTATTTGCCATGAAGTGATGGGACTGGCTGCCATGATCTTAGTTTTCTGATTGTTGAGCTTTAAGCCAACTTTTTCACTTTCCTCTTTCACTTTCATCAAAAGGTTTTCTCTGCTTACTTCTTGAATATTGATAGGCCCTTGATGTTCTCATTTTTACAAATTTCCAGAATATCCCCACAGCTCTCACTACCTCTTCCTAGTTGATAATTCACGAGTATTTATTTGTTACTCAGATCTTCTGAGTGGGGACCTATTTAAATGCTTAATGGGTATCATATATATCTCTTAAGTACCTCAAAATTCAGTTTATTGAAGACTTAACTCATTATTTTCCCTCCAGGTTGCCTGTTTTCCTATTTTTTTTCTTTTGGTGATTGACATCTTTTTCTCTTCAATGAAAAAGCTTGGAGGTTTTTGGACATGTTTTCTTGTACTCTCAGGTTTCCTTATTAGAGAACATGTGTAGTTACTCTTGTCTCCCTAATGCCTTTGGGTGCATGCATGCTAAATTGCTTCAGTCTTTTCCGACTCTGTGCGACCCCATGGACAGCAGCCGACCAGGCTGTCCACAGGATTCTCCAGGCAGTGATACTGGAGAGGGTTGCCATTTCCCTCTCCAATGCCTTATAATTATCCCTTTTTTTTTTTCATGCTGTTTTTGCCATTATTTAGATAGTCACTATGTCAGCTGGACTGTCACAGATGTCTCATAAATGACCTTCCTGGTCCCCTTCTTGTCTGCTTCTAAATTGTCTCACATATTGGAGATAGGTTGAACATTGAAAACAAGTTCATGACACTTGTCTTCCTTAAAGACACTTTAAAAGTTCCTTTTTGCCAAGAAGAGTGAAATCCAAATTTCTCCTCGTGGCGTGATTCCTTCACGACGTGGCTTTTGCTGACTTTCCCCGTGTTTGCCTTACCTTGTCATCATAGCTCTCCTCATGCTGAACTCTTTGCAGCTTTTTCCAGGCTATTTAGTATTTCATTCCTTTGTTCGTGTTGTTTCCACTTCCAGGAATACACTTCTCAGACTCTCACCCTGTGGGATACCTATTTAGTGTTGTTACTTCCTCCCCTCCTGGGTGACCATTCTTTTCTTGATGCTCCACTAAATCTGGTACTGTAGACCTTCTAATGCTATTTCCTTTTTTGTTAATCTATATGGCATTCTTTTTGGTGGGGGCTAAGGTCCTCAAAGGTGTGGGGTTCTTTTAATTGTATTCTCTGGTACTTAATACAGCATCAGTGCATTCTAAGCTAGAGTTTGCCAAACTCTTTCTGTAAGGGAGAGTGTCAATATTTTAGATATTTCAATGGATATGTGGGTTCATATGGTCTCTGTCACAGCTATTCACCTCTGCTGTTATTAACGTAAAAGTCACCTTAGACAATATATAAATGAATGAGTATGACTGTGTTCTAATAAAATTTTACTTGTAAAAACAGGTAGTGCACTGGATTTGACTGCTCTTCATAGTCTGCTGACCCTTATTCTAGACTCTCAGAAATGTACTAAATAATTTGAATTATTGTGTCTTAAATAACAATAGGCTAGCTAACGAGGCAATAGATGAGTTAGAAAGATGAGACTAGAAGAGAAGCCAGAGATTAAGGCCAGTGGTGTAAATATTAGCTGATATATGTAGGGTATATGTGTGTGTATTTTATGTCTAAAAGAAATGAGAAAAGCTAGATAGTGAGCAGTAATTCTCAAGGCAGGGAATACTTGTTTTTTTCTCCAATATGTAGATATAAATAATAACTGTTCATTAAATGTTTGTTGAATGAATGTAATTAATAACAGATCGTTTTCAATGATGTGGTTAGAAGTTAGTCAGTGTACAATTTATAGGAGCGTTCTGTTTCAGATGTTTTTTGCGGGCTTCCCTCATGGCTCACTGCT
Source organism: Antilocapra americana (assembly GCA_007570785.1). Lineage (NCBI taxonomy): Eukaryota > Metazoa > Chordata > Mammalia > Artiodactyla > Antilocapridae > Antilocapra > Antilocapra americana. The sequence continues at coordinate 8,015,307 of ML661344.1, read as the reverse complement.
AAAGAATCCACCTTCCAGTGCAAGAGAGAGACATGGGTGTGATCCTTGGCCCAGGAAGATCCCACATGTCAAGGAGCAACTAGCCAGTGTGCTAGGACTGCTGAGCCTGCGCCCGGAGCCCGTGTCTGCATCACAAGAGGCCACTGCAGTGAGAACACTGCGCCGCGACTAGAGAGTAGCCCCCACTCGGCTAAACTAGAGAAAAGCCCATGCAGCAGCAGAGACCCAGCACAGCCCAAAATAAATCCATAAATAAAATTATATTGAAAAAGTTTATTTGAAATGGGATGTTTGAAACTTAAGGCAAATTTCTTCATAGATAGTGTTATATATAGTGTGGTTCCCAAGCTAATACATACAATCCTAATTTACAACATATTTGCATCTTGAGGGTTAATAGTTCTATACAATCTATGCCAGCCAAAGTTTTGCAGTTGTGTTCAGAATTAGTTTCGATTACCAGGAATACATTTTGATCTGTTACAGCCTTAGCATTAATGTCAAGATTTTCCATTCCTCACTTGCAGGGGTGAAGGAAATCTGGGTGAAAGTTTGGTGGTGAGGAATAGAAAATGGGCCTCTTGGGACTCCAGAAATCAGGAGATATAGAAAATAGAGCCTCTAGTTATTGTAAACCCTGTGGATGGTTCTCACTCTCCACTAAGGCTCTGGGTTCTTCCTTTCTTGTTCAGATTCTGTGGTCCTAAGTATCAGGGCAACTCCCTTAGCCTACTAGAGAATAGAACCTCATTTATTACCGACTCAGTTACTTTTCTGTACTTGGTCATTTAGTTATGTTTCTGTATATGAAACAAGAGCAAAGCATTGTCTTTTAAAAAATAATTATTGATCCATTATTATATGCCAGCCCTGGGGAATATGTTGAAGCAAGGCTGCTAATTGAGTTTGGAAACCATGGGATGATATTTATGGATTCGTTTTCTTACTATGATGAGTATAGAGAAGATCCTATACTTTTTTCCTTTCTTTCCTTCCTTCTCTTCCCTTCCTTCCAGCCACTTAAAGCTATTGGGAAAGAAAGTCTACTTTCCTTTCTTTCCTTCCTTCTTTTCCCTTCCTTCCTTCCACTTAAAACTATTGAGAAAACAGTGCTCAAATTATAGTGATGGGTCTTCAGGTTAAAAAAACTAAAGTAAGATTCATCTATATTTAAAGAAAATAAAACTTTTGTAGAGGCATTTTGTCTCAGACCTAATTCTTAAATCTTCTGTCTACCTATTCTTAAATCTTCTGTAATTATGTACTCTGTATTTATGTAATGGGTAATCTAGTGTTATTTCCATTATATATTTCTGAGATGGGGTAAACTATTATTATTTTCATTACGTTTTTCATGTGTCCTGTATTTTTAGATTCATAATTAGTTATAATTTTAAATTTTCTAAAGTGAAAGTCGCTCAGTCATGTCTGACTCTGCAACGCCATGGACTGTCCAGTCCATGGAATTCTCCAGGCCAGAATACTGGAGTGGGTAGCCTTTCCCTTCTACAGGGGATCTTCCCAATCCAGGGATCAAACCCAGGTCTCCCACATTGCATGTGGATTCTTTACCAGCTGAGCCACAAGGGAAGCCCAACTGACTTAGAGATATGAAGTTTAAACTTCTGTAATTGTTTTTAGAATTGGTTCTTTTTGCTTTTTGAAATGTGTCACTTTAATTATTGACATTTTCATTTGTGGCACTAATAACCTTTTAAAAATTAGTTTCTTATGTTTACCTTTTGCCTCCACCTCAGGAATCAGAGATGGAAACAGAAGAAGAGGTTGACATTTTAATGAGTAGCGATATTTACTCTGCAACCTTATCAACCAAATCAATTTCTTTCACGCGTGCCCAAACTGGATGGCTTTTTCGGGAAGATAAAACAGTATGTGTAAATCGAGATTTTTACTCTTTAAAAACTGTTCGGTATTTAATATTGCCAAAATAATATGATGGAAACGTATGTAGAACCAGTAGCTTAATTAATTGTCAAGTCATGTATTCTTTTCTCCTTGAATCCAAATAGGGAATTATAATGGTTGGTTACAGAGTTGGAAGATCATCTTACAGAATCCAGAAGAGAAAGCTCCAGGAGAGAAAGCTTAGTTCATTTGAATTTTATGTTGAAAAATATTCTTGTTATCAGTTGCCTTGTTGTTAAATAGGAAACAATGTCTTCCCATGGTTCTGTTATATTTCTAATGCTTTAATTTTAAGAAGACCATGAAGAAGCTACACTTTTAAATTCATTTCTCTGAACCTTTTTTCTACTTTTCAACTTTAAAACTATTTACTTACCCATCATCTATTCCCGAGTATTCCATATATTTGACTAAAGCTAAATAAGCTTACATTTCTACAGTACTTGTTAAATTAAATCTCAATGGAGGCTTCTCCATTAGTAAATTGTAAATTCTTTCCATAATTCTTATTTCATCTGCTGAAAATATACTCACATTTTTTTAGTTGGATGTATGAAGAAGCATTTTATAAAATTTTAAAGAATAAATAACATTGGATAAGGGCCAAGATTTTATGAATTTATCTTTTATTGCACACAACAGAAATATATCTTTATTAGAAAGACAAAAGTAAATTAGGGTTCTCTGAGAAGCAAAATCAATAGGAGTTGTGTATCTATCTGTATATATCTCTGTGTGTGTGTATATATATATATGCACACACACACACACAGACAGGAGGAGAGAAGGGTGAGGAAGAGGTTGGTTTACTTTAAGGAATTAGCTTGTGTGAATGTAGGAGCTGGTAAGTCTCAGATTTGTAGAGCAGTCTAGCAGGCTGAAAATTCAGGAAAGAGTTGTATGGTTTTGAGCCTGAAATCTATAGAACAGATTCTCAGGTAAGGTTTCTGTGTTGCAGTCTTGAGGCAGAATTGCTTTTCCTTTGGGAAACCTTAGTCTTTGCTCTTCAGGCCTGCATTTGATTGGAAACAGCCTTCCCATGTTATGAGGGTAATCTGCTTTACTCCAAGTCTACAGATTTAAATTTTAACTAATCTAAAAAATGCCATCTTGGAGTTCCTTGGCAGTCCAGCAATTAGGACATGCTTTCACCACCGTGGCCTGGGTTCAGTCCCTTCTTGGAGAACTGAGATGTCGCAAGCTGAGTGGCGCACCCGCTAACACCCGATGCTGGCTTCGTAGCAGCATCTCGACTGGTGTTTGATTGAACAGTTGGGCATCATAGTCTAGCCAAATTGAAATAAAATTAACTACCACACAATCTTACATACAAAGCTGAGAAATCCTCCTTGACTACTGCTTACAGTCCCAGAGTCTTTTGCAGAAGATTATCTAGCTGTATATCTTCCTGACTTTTTTTATACTTTATGTGCATTGTTGTTCATTGCTCAGTCATGTCCAACTCGTTGTACACTGATATATATCTATAATAATCAGTGTCTCAATGTATATTGATACATATCTATAATAATATTTAGTTATTGATAAAGTATTTATCTTTTCATAAAGTGTCATTGCAATGTATCTATTGTTTTGCAACTACCCCCCCCTGCCCCTGCCCAATTTTTAGTATGTCTTAGAAGTGTTTTCTTTTCAGTAGTATTACTTTATTCTTCTTAGCTTCTTAGCATTGTTTTCCATAATATGGATATATTGTAATTTATTTACTTACTCTTATTTTTGGATGTTTAGGTGGATACACATTTGTGTCCAGTTTTCTCCCACTATAAATGATGTTACATTTACCATCCTTTTATATCCCTTTGCATTGTCTTTTATAGCTAGCAAGAAATAGAATGGTTGTACTATGGGAAATATACATTTAAATATTTTTATTGATATGACTTGTTTTTTTATTTATTTTTAATAAATGCTTTTTCATTATTAGATTTCAAAAATTGATCATTATCACCTGAGTGTTTCTCAACCACAGAAAAATTCTCTCTTTGAGATCTAGGTTCATCAGTTTTCATCTCTAAGCCTATTAGGCAACAAGTAACATTATAGGATTTCCAGATGAGAGATCCTATACTGCAATCCATTTGTTGGCCTGAGTCTTATTTGTTTGTACTCTGTTCTTCTGGACAGCAATTAGAAGGATCACTTCAAGAGAAGATAAAAATTGAAGCTGCTGTTCATCTAGTACTACTGCTAAGCAGCTCAAAGCTCTTGAAGAGTGTCTAGGTGATCTTCTTAAACCTTTGACAGGTAAGGAGGGAGTCAGTAATTGCTTATAGTTCCCATTTTGTAGGTAGAAACAGGTGCAGAATGGCTTCCTTCCTAATGATTGGTAAGGAAGCCACAAATCAAGGTAGAAACAGAAGCCACTCTAAACACTTAGTTTTGGAATACCAGAAAGCAGCAGTAAGAGAAGTGATTTGCATACAGGTGGAAATGGGAAGCCTGTTTTTAGTAAGTTACTGATCATGTTGTTTGAGGTAAGGTATTTCAAACTTTGACCACCTGTGGGTCAGAAAAAAGTGAAGGTTAATGTTGAAGGAGGACTCTTCTTGATGTCCTTTTCTTCCATTTGAGTCCCCCATTCCCCATCTGTAATATGAATATAAATTGTACTAGTGAGCAAGACTGCTTGGTTGTTCTCCTTTTGAACAACCAAGAACAACAGTTGCTGCTTGAAAGAAGCAAGCAACTGTATCTCGGAAGTTTGGGCCTTTTAGAGAATATAGGAATGGGTAATTAATTTTAGTTGTACTAGAAGTTTTTATGTGACTTAGCTTATTTCTTTTTATTCTAGTTTTTATTTCTATCTATAAAATGGGAACATTAATTATCCCTGACCCCTCCTTATAACTCATGATATTTGACTATTAGCTAAATTAAGTTTTCTGTAGCTTTGTGCTACTTAGTAGATTCTAAAGGAATACTATGTGCCTTTTTTACTTAGTCTTAATTGATTGGAGATTAACTACCTGCGTTTAATGTGTTTAAAAATTTTCTTTTACAAATTTAAAATGTGTAATGTTATGTATTTTTTAGCTTAATAGAATGTATAAGATAATTTGATAATTTTAAGTACCAGAGGAATATTTATTTTCATCTAAATGTTACATTTTATGGAGAGACTGTATATTTTACTTTGAAACTTTAAAAATCTAAGGTAAACTTTATTTGTTTTATTATTTTGAAATATTTGATTCCGTTTTAGGAAAGGGTAGGAAACTTTTTGGCCGACTTTTATCTGGTGAATGGACTTGTTTTAGAATCAAGAAAAAGAAGAGAACATCTCAGTGAAGAAGACATTCTTCGAAATAAGGCCATTATGGAGAGTTTGAGTAAAGGTGGAAACATAATGGAACAGAATTTTGAGGTATAATTTTACTTTTCTTAATTTATAACGTTCTGAGGGAGGGGGGTATACTTCATTCCTGGCATTCCGTGAGTTTATTTAAGTTAAGAATGCTCGAAGGTTTTGTTTACCATGTATCACCTTTTATTTTTCTGTGATGGTCTGGTGATTTTTTTGTGAATCCGATGTTGGCTTTTGAGTCTTCACTAATGAATATATTAAAATCATTTTGTCAGCATGAAACCAAAGCATGGTGCCTTTGCACGTGTTTTTCTCTGCTTCATCAACCAAACCCCGCTGCTGCTGTGCAGGCCTGCTAAAGTCTGCCTACTGTATGAGGCCGTTTTAGCCAATACCATCCCACAGATTTTTTATTCAGTGTGTATTTATTGAAAATATGCTACCTGCAAAGAATTGTGTGACAGTTAGGAAAGGGGAAGGAAATGAAGGAAATATTTAGGTACAAGACCTGGTAACTTGTATCTACAATCTTATTTCCTTAGTAAGATGAATTGGACGGGTTCTTAAGTGTTTTTTATTTTAACAATTTTAGATTTTAAAACCGGAAAAAAAGAAAGATTCCCAAAGATGAACATTTTATGACATTTTTTATACTAGTGTTTTCATATTGTAGAATTGGGACCCCCTAGTGGATTATGAATTCAGTTTAATGGGCTATTACGACTCCTGCTTTTTTTTTTTTTTAAGTAGAATCTAAATTCAGATAATAAAAACTAGAGCGCATAGTATGTATGTGCTCAGTCGCTCAGTCATGTCCAACTCTGGGGCCTTATGGACTTGTACCCCGCCAGGCTCCTCAGTCCATGGGATTCCCCAGGCAAGAATACTGGAGTGGGTTGCCATATTTCCTCCTCCTAGAGATCTTCTCATCCTGGGAGTCAAATTCTTGTCTCCCCCATCTCCTGATGGGTCCTTATTACTTTATGAATCAGTAGTGTCAGGGATGTGTGTGTAACTTGTGTTTATGTGCATATGTGTGACTGCTGGGTTATAGTGTAAAACGTGAGTCCCAGTCACAAAAAGATTAAAAGCTACAAAGAGGAGACTTGAAATCCTTGAATGTTTAGTCTCTCCCCTTTGGTGTTGTGCCAAATTACATTTTCAGTTCAATTTAGTTGCTCAGTCATGTCCGACTGTTGGCGACCCCATGAACTGCAGCATGCCAGGCCTCCCTGTCCATCACCAACTCCTGGAGTTTACCCACTCATGCCCATTGAGTCGGTGATGCCATCCAACCATCTCATCCTCTGTCGTCCCGTTCTCCTCGTGCCTTCAATATTTCCCAACATCAGGGTCTCTTCAAAGGAGTCATCTCTTTGCATCAGGTGGCCAAAATATTGGAGTTTGAGCTTCAGCACCAGTCCTTTCAGTGAACACCCAGGCTGATTTCCTTTGGGATGGACTGGTTGGATCTCCTTGCAGTCAAAGGGACTCTCAAGAGTCTTCTTCAACACCACAGTTCAAAAGCATCATTTCTTTGGTGCTCAGCTGTTTTCACTGTCCAACTCTCACATCAATACATGACTACTGGAAAAACCATAGCTTTGACTAGATGGACCTTAGTCGACAAAGTAATGTCTCTGCTTTTTAATGTGCCATCTAGGTTGGCCATAACTTTCCTTCCAAGCAGTAAGTGTCTTTTAATTTCATGGCTATAATCACCAACTGCAGTGATTTTGGAGCCCAGAAAAATAAAGTCAGCCATTGTTTCCCCATCTATTTGCCTTGAAGTGATGGGACCAGATGCCATGACTTTGTTTTCTGAATGTTGAGATTTAAGCCAACTTTTTCACTTTCCTCTTTCACTTTCATCAAGAGGCTCTTTAGTTCTTCTTCACTTTCTGCCACAAGGGTGGTGTCATCTGCATATCTGAAGTGATTGATATTTCTCCCAGCAATCTTGATTCCAGCTTGTGCTTCTTCCAACCCAGCATTTCTCATGATGTACTCCACATATACGTTAAATAAGCAGAGTGACAATATACAGCCTTGACATACTCCTTTTCCTATTTGGAACCAGTCTGTTGTTCCATGTCCAGTTCTAACTATTGCTTCCTGACCTGTATACAGGTTTATCAAGAGGCAAGTCAGGTGGTCTAGTATTCCCATCTCTTTAAGAATTTTCCACAGTTTATTGTGATGCACACAGTCAAAGGCTTTGGCATAGTCAGTTAAGCAGAAATAGATGTTTTTCTGGAACTCTCATGCTTTTTCAGTGATCCAGTGGATATTGGCAATTTGATCCCTGGTTCCTCTGCCTTTTCTAAATCCACCTTGAACATCTGAATCACGGTTCACGTATTGCTGAAGCCTGACTTGGAGAATTTTGAGCATTACTTTACTAGCATGTGAGATGAGTGCAGTTGTGTGGTAGTTTGAGCATTCTTTGGCATTGTCTTTCTTTGGGATTGGAATGAAAACTAACCTTTTCCAGTCCTATGGCCACTGCTGAGTTTTCCAAATTTGCTGACATATTGAGTGCAGCACTTTCATAGCATCATCTTTCAGGATTTGAAATAGCTCAACTGGAATTCTATCACTTCCACTAGCTTTATTTGTAGTGATACTTCCTAAGGCCCACTTGACTTCACATTCCAGGATGTCTGGCTCTAGGTAAGTGATCACACCATCGTGATTATCTAGGTCATGAAGATCTTTTTTGTGTAGTTCTTTGTGTATTCTTGCCACCTCTTCTTTATTTATTATTCTGCTTCTGTTAGGTCCCTACCATTTCTGTCCTTTATTGAGCCCATCTTTGCATGAAATGTTCCCTTGCTATCTCTAATTTTCTTGAAGAGATCTCTAGTCTTTCCCATTCTGTTGTTTTCCTCTATTTCTTTGCATTGATCACTGAGGAAGGCTTTCTTATCTCTCCTTGCTATTCTTTGGAAATCTGTGTTCAAATGGGTGTATCTTTCTTTTACTCCTTTGCTTTTCGCTTCTCTTCTTTTCACAGCTATTTGTAAGGCCTCTTCAGACAGCCATTTTGCTTTTTTCCATCTTTTTCTTGGGGATGGTCTTAATCCCTGTCTCCTGTACAATGTCACGAACCTCTGTCCATAGTTCATCAGGCACTATGTCTATCAGATCTAGTCCTTTAAATCTATTTCTCACTTCCACTGTATAGTTATAAGGAATTTGATTTAGGTCATACCTGAATGATCTAGTATTTTCTCCACTTTCTCCAATTTCAGTCTGAATTTGGCAATAAGAAATTCATGATCTGAGCCACGGTCAGCTCCTGGTCTTGTTTTTGCTGACAATATAGAGCTTCTCCATCTTTGGCTGCAAAGAATATAATCAATCTGATTTCGGTGTTGACCATCAGGTGATGTCCGTGTGTAGAGTCTTCTCCTGTGTTAGGCATATATAAACTTTGTAAAATAGTATGCCAGGTTTCAACTAATTCATGGTGATACTGTGTGTGTTTGGAAAATTATTTTAATGTTTAAGAAGTTTATATATTGAGCCAATCAGCCATTGTTTAATGAGTACAGGATGTAAAAGTACTTAAGAATCCACATTCAATGTTTAAGTTAAAATTGTCATCATACCAGTTTAGTATGATCCTGTTCTCTTCCTGCCAGATCCTCTTTGCAGTCCTCATTTTTATTTTGTCCTTGGGATAGAGCCTCACCAGACACCACCTGGTATTTACTGATCTCTTGATCAGTAGGAGATGTAGGATGTGTTATGTTCAGGTAATAGGAGATGAACTGAGAGAGGGAATGATGAGCTTAATCTTTGACAAAGTCACTACCTTTTTTCATTGTTAAAGAGCCAAAAAAGCCATTTCTTTGGATTTAAATTGTTATTTACATTTTATTACAGTTTTTTTTTTTTAAAGATGACATTGTTGTGCTTATTGCTTATAGCTGCCTACTGCTACCTTTGTTTAATTTTGGTAGCAAACCATTTTGAGATAAGTACACAAGTTATTTTCTTTAGGGCGGAATTTATAACTTAAAGAAATTGAATTGTTAAAGGGGTCTTTAATTGACATTATAATCAAGTACAGTTTTACACATTGAAAGTAAAACTTAGTTTAATCCCAGTTGCATATATAATAGAACAAAATATTGTGTGTTAAATAATAAAGCTTTTGACTTCTAACTAGGAATCAAAGGAAATGGTTCCTGGGTATTGTGTAAAGTATTTTTTCATATATTTTCCCATTTAGTTATTAATTATTATAGTGACCTCCTGAGATTGAAGGCAGGAGGAGAAAGGGACAACAGAGGATGGAATGGTTGGATGGCATCGCCCACTCAATGGATATGAGTTTGAGTAAGCTCTGGGTTGGTGATGGACAGATAAACCTGTCTTGTTGATGTCTTGCTGCAGTCCATGGGGTTGCAAAGAGTCAGACATGACTGAGCGACTGAACTGAGCTGAACTTAGATGACTAGCATTATGCAATTTTATAGAAAGGAGAGTGAAGTTTAAAGAAATTAATATATCTTAAATCATAAAGCTATAAGTAGCAAAGATGGGTTTTGATTCTAGGACCCTTACCCCAGGTTGTTCTTGTTTTAAGTATATTGCTTCCCAGTCTGCCTTTGTATAGTCTCTTTTTGGTGTGTATCCACATATTTAACTCATCTTAGAAATTCTTTCAGAATATTAAGACGTTGTACCTGGAAAAGGAATAAGGGAAGTTTGCTATTGAAAAGTGTACTAAAAATTAGTATTGTGGTGTTTTTTTCAGTGATGTGTCTATAACATATTAGTAAAAAACATGTTTTTGGCTTTGGAGCATTATTGAAAATTTTGCAAGCCTAGAAAACATATTTGACTATTTTTATTATGATTGGTTTCAAAATACATGAAAATATTGTATACTTACATATATATATATATATATATATATATATAATAATTATTATTATTATTACTTCCATTTTTGGGTGGCATTGCATGTCTTGTGGGATCTTAGTTCCCTACCCAGGGATTGAACCTGTGCCCTCTGCAGTGAAAGTGTGGTGTTGTCAGGGAATTTGTTTGGCAAAATATAGAATGCCAAAATACTATATTTTAAAGCCACATTTTAATAAAATTTCAGTTCTTAAAAATAAATATGCTAGTCTTTTTCAGAATGAATTTATGTTCTTTATTCTAAAGAATTAGCTTTTGAGTTTCTTCTTGTTTTTATAGCCAAATATTTTTTTAATTTCTGTAAGAAATAGCTTATAGGTAGCATTCAGGGGAAATTGCAGTTTAACTAGTTTTGCCATACCTACTTCTTCTTCTCCCCTCCTTTCCAGACATAGTTCTGATATTTAGTATATATTTTTAACAATATTTTTTATAATAAAATTTAAGTGCTCAGAAATTCTTGAGTCATGGCTACTTGCTCCTATACTTTTGGTGCTGCTTTCCACTTTGTTCTATCCAGTTGGAGGGAGCAGTGTCCTATTTACTTTTATTTATTATTATGTCCTATGAATGATTATTTAGACAGTCACTGATAAAAGTATTAATTGCATGCCAGCTAGATATATGTATAGAATACTGAGTTAAACTCTGTTAGTGATTATATATTTTTTAATATATAAAATCAAAATAGGAACACATAGACATAAAATACATGAATGCCTTAAACTTCCAGAAATATTTGCAACATAAAATACTAAAATTTAGCAAATTTAGCATTAAATTAAACTCGTTTTTTGTGCTTTAAGAAAAACAGGCATTAGAAATTTGCATTTCATTATGTAGGAAAGGTTTGAGATCATTTCAGTTACAGAGCCTTTTGACTTGGGGAAATAACTGGCGTCTTGTGGCAGCCTTCATGTCTTCCTGTTTCATTAAATAGTTTGGAGAGTTCCGTGGAGGAGACACCTCTGGGCTCAGCTGCAAGTATCAGTATGTGACAAAGGCAAGTTAGGATAAACATAAACTAAGACAGAGCTTATTAAGATGTAGCAACTGATTTTCATAACGATGAGGTGAAGTGTTCAATAAAATGTTAAATTAGACTCATTACAGTCTCTACTAAGATGAGGGATATATAATACATAGTTGAGAAGGAATTCTACTGGGAATAGTAGAAACTGCTTAGAGAAGTTTATTACCTGAAAAAATATATGACATGCTACATTAATTATGCCAGGAAAATGAGTCTTCACTAAGATTTTATATATGTTTATAAAACACTAGTTATAGCCAAATATATATACAAGTATTAAATGTATATAGGTATTAAATAGACTGGTGGCTCAGTGGTAAAGAATCTGCCTGCAGTGCAGGAAATGCAGATTGGATCCCTGGGTTGGGAAGATCCCCTGAAGGAGGGCGTGGCAACCCACTCCAGCCTGGAGAATCCCATGGACGCAGGAGTCTGGTATGCTACAGTCCCATGGGGCTGCAAAGACTTGGACACAACTGAGCGACTAACACTTTCACTTTTTTCATGATGTTAGTTTGGCTGACTATAAGAGGTTCAAAATTACAGTAACTTAAACAAGACAGGGCAGAAGGCAATGGCAACCCACTCCAGTACTCTTGCCTGGAAAATCCCATGGACGGAGGAGCCTGGTGGGCTGCCGTCTATGGGGTCACCCAGAGTCGGACACGACTGAGCGACTTCACTTTCACTTTTCTCTTTTCCTGCATTGGAGAAGGAAATGGCGACCCACTCCAGTGTTCTTGCCTGGAGAATCCCAGGGATGGGGGAGCCTATAGGCTGCTATCTATGGGGTCACCCAGAGTTGGACACGACTGAAGCGACTTAGCAGCAGCAGCAGCAGCAAACAAGACAGGAGTTAATTTTTTTCTTATGTAAAAATCTGAGTTTGTGCTCTGTGATTTCATCTCAGACATATCTTTTTTTTTTTTCCCTGTCTTATCCATATTTCTCTAACATTTCTAGGATCTAGCTCTCGTCCACATGGTATATGATGGTTTATTACCTGTTTAGTATCCCAACTGTTAGGAACAGTACTTTCTAATAGTAATTAGGAAGGAAAGGCCATGCCTGTTGTGGTTGAGAACCCAACCAGAAGTTGCACACGGCTCAGATCCCATCAGTTAGAACTTAATTACGTGATAGCACTTAGCTGGCTGTAAAGATGGCTAGGAAAGAAGTCTTTTATCTAGGAAGTGATGTGTCCAGTCAAAAATTGGTAGGAAGGTTCTTTTACAACAAAGAATAGGAGAATAGATTATTGATTGAGTAGACATCTCGTATTCTCTCATGTCTCTGTGTTAGATACATAACTGATGCTTCAGTTACCGCAGAAATACTAGTAACTCTCACCCAATGTATACCTTCAATTCTGACCTGACTTCAGTCACCAGATCTATAGTATTTTCCTTCCTCCACATGGATGAACATAGCTATCTAAAATTTAGTATGTTTCAATCTGATCAGTTCTTTTCCTTCTCTGTCTTGAGTGGTACGACCATTATCTGCTACCATTACCGAAGTTAGCGCCCTGACATTTGTCCTTGAATTTCTTAACTTTCCTTACCTCTGTGTCTGTAATTGATCACAAAATCCTAACGATCTCATGAGTCTCTCTTCTTCCCCTTATCATTTCTCATTTGAATTACTGAGATAGCTTCCTAACTTACTGCTGCCAGAATGAGCTCTCTGAAATAGATTGAACTATGTAAAGCCTCAACAGCTAAAATGTATAGAATATTTACTATTTGTTAGGCACTGTTTTAAGTATTTTAGGTTAACAAGCCAGTTTTATCCTTCAACAACCCTGAGAGGGGATAGTTAACACTTGAGACAAAAGAGGTTGAATAATTTTCCAACGTCAGCTAGTAATTGGCAAAGCCAGGATTTGGTCGGTCTCGCTCCAGTGTTTGTGTTCTAAAAAAGTGAAGTTGCTCAGTCGTGTCCTACTCTTTGCGACCCCATGGACTGTAGCTCACCAGGCTCCTCCATCCATGGAATTTTCTAGGCAAGAGTACTGGAATGGGTTGCCATGTCCTTCTCCAGGGGATCTTCCTTGCTCAAAATATTTGTCCGTTGCCTTTTGAGTAAAATACAATCTATTTGCTGCATAAAAACCCTCAGTCTACTTTTTCTCTTCTGTCTTGCTGTGTTTCCTTTCATGTGTGCTACTTACGCCAACTAGGCACACCGCACTTGTCGCTTCCTAGTACAGCATGCCTTTTCTCACTGCTGTTTGTTCTTCAGCGTCCTTCGGTTGGTTCTTCTGTTCCCTTTCTTTCAGACTTCTCCCTTAGGAACCAGCCTTGCTCGCACATCATTTTGGCTGCCTGCCCCAGCCTGGGTCCGGCAGAGCTCTGCTATGTGCTCCTTACGCCATCCTCTTGATCTCTCTATCATAATTACCATCACCCTGGATTAGAATTATCCACTTCCTGTGTATCTCCTTATAAGCTTCTCAAGGGCAGAATTTTGTCTTTCCTACTGCCCGATGCTCAAAAACCGTTAGTTTCCTTTTTCCCCACATTCTTCTGCCGTTACTCAGAGATCATCAGTGATGGCCAGTTTTTCAGGCTTCTTTAAAGTCTTTGTGTTATGGTACTGAAACAGTCTTTTCACTTCCGTGATACCTTGGTACTCTTTTTTTTTCCCCCTTATTAATATCTCCTTTAATTTTGTAGGCTTTTAAAGCCTCCTTTCTGTCTTCTTCCTGCACTCCCCCTACCCCACCACCCCCAGTCTATGTGATTTTTAGGACTCAGTCATCAGTCTTGTTTTCTTACTTTTTATTTAGTCAGAGAATTCTTAACATTATTTCTAAATATGATTTCCTTCCTTCCTTCTCTATTTGTAACTGCCCTTTAGGAACTTCCCAGTGTAAAATACTCATCATTATTTACTGAATCTTTTCTAATGTGCCAAGCACTAACCCTTTCTATACATTATCTCATTGAATTTCTAACTAGGAGGTGATGGTCCTGTTTCCATTTTGCAGGTGAGTTAAATTGACAGTTATATAAAGTTACTTGTCCCAGTTCACACAACTACCTGCTAGTGGAGCTGGGTGGGATTCTGGCTCATTTTTTTGTCTTCAGAATCCTTGGTTTAACATGCTGCCTATTAACATCCTAAACTCATTATATCCAAAACTATACTTCTCTGAAGGGAACCTCTCCCAGTGGTACTGCTTTTTTGGTTGTTGTTGTTATTTATAGCGGTCTTTCACTTTATTACCCTTTTGCTGTATATAGTTTGTCTTGTTCATTTTTCCTTAGCAATTTCTACTCTACTCCCTTATTCCTTTATTGCCAGTTGATCCTATAGTGATCCAAATCCTTAGTTAACAAAGACAAGGGGTAAGTTTTAAATCTGATATGACCCTTACCACTGTTCTTGATATTGCTTTTGAACTTTCCTCCTTAGTTCAAGTCAATCTAGTATTTTCATTATTAATTCTCCCTTTCCAAAATATTCTTTTTCTTCTCTTTCCTTTTAAATTGGAGAGTTAATCTTCTAATCTCAATTTATTGTCTGGAGAAGACTGCCCTGTTTTCTGAACCCCTGTATTACCTAGTTTTTTGTAAGCAAATTTTGTTTTTAATCATATAATATTTTGTATTCCTGATTAACTGTTCATGTTTGTATATGTTTTCTCTTTCCAGCTCTGAACTGTGAGCCCCATGAAGTCAGGATTAGTTTTTATACATCTCTGTAGTTCCCATGTTCAGCATCTAGCATAATGTCAGAAACATTTTAGATGATTAAAGCATTGAATGAATGGATTTTACCTCTTTGATACTTCTCTTTTTATTTGAGATTTTAAAAATGGTATTAATAATAAATATTACCAATAGAGCTTATATCATCATGGAACTATCTCCAAATAACCTCTTAAAGCATTGTATTGATGATATTAAGGAGATTACAGTTTATTGTATGTTTTAATTTTATATTTTTAAAAATATGATAATTTTCTTTTCTCTCTCCCTCTCGGTCTCTCTTTTGTCTCTATTCCCCCCTCCTCTTTCTCTCTCTCTCTCCCCCTTACTCTTTCTTTCTTTGTTTTCTTTTTTTGGCAGCCAATTCGAAGACAGTCCCTTACCCCTCCTCCTCAGAACACTATTACATGGGAAGAGTATATATCTGCTGAAAATGGAAAGTAAGTGTTGATTTTGTGTGTTTATGTTTTTTTGGTTTATAGAAAAAGTTTTGTAAAAAATTTTTTACAGACAATTATTAGTGTAGTTTTGTCTGAAGCACTTCTTTTTTCTTTTAAAAATGTGGATGAAGTATGATGAGGGAGAAGCATCCTCAGTTATCTCTCTTCAAGGAAATTGTAGAGCCTCAGTTCTACATCCCTCTTGCCAGTTTATATACTCCCAGAAATACATACGGCAGTATTGTAAGGAAATAGAATATGAAGACTGCCTAGTGAAATTGCTTGTTTGAGTTTTTTCACTGTAAGATAAACTTCATATTCTCTTATTATCCAGAGTCTTTTGCAAGGTGTGAAGGCCACTCTTTGTTTATCTGCGTTTTACCTTCCCATGTCATCATCCCTTTGTTTCAGCCTCTGCCAGACTACTTATTATCCTTACCCAAGACAATCGCTTAATGTTATATTGCTTATAATTAGTAAAGTACCTAGTACATAGTTTGTAGCCAGTAAATGTTGATTGAATAAAAGAATGATGAATGAATAGTTTATTTTGAATGGATAAATAAATAAATTTTTCTAGCTGACCATATCAAAGAAAGTACTGTCTTTCATAGAAAATGTTCTTTTGTTGGAGAATAAATATTACTTACCCTAATGCTTAGGAAGAAGTTGTCTTCTTTTTAATGTTGGAAGGTTTGTAGTATACTTTTTTAATTTCTATAAAATGTTTCCTTCTTATAATATTTGATCATTAAATATAAAATTCTTTACTCTTTACCTTGCTTCTGATCGATCAGTGCTGAGAACCGTAGATAGGAACAAGAGATTGAATTGAATAAGTGATTTAAAAGATACAGAATGATATTTTTAAAGTTTGTCGTTTTCTAGCATTTTGCTTTGTTACTAAAAATAGTGATTATTAAAATTATATTCAGTGTGAAATTAACTTTTTATACCTTGTTATTTTCCTTGTTACCCTCGTCTCAGTTGTTATACATGTCTCATTCTCTTTTAGCATAATTTTATTTCTATGCTCAGAGTAAGAAAAGATGAAATATTATTGAATGTCATTGGAAGATGACAGATTCTTCTTAGGACAATGATGGAGTGTGGAAAAAATTTCCTGATATTTTCTTTTTCAATTTAGAGCTCCTCATCTGGGTAGAGAACTGGTGTGCAAAGAAAGTAAGAAAACATTTAAAGCCACAATAGCCATGAGCCAGGAATTTCCCTTGGGAATTGAATCGTAAGTTTGTTACTAACTGCACAAGTTTATGAAAGAAACTATTAAAATCTTAAGGCTATAATAATATGTGCATCTGAGTGGTGGATTTGAGGCCTTTGAAATGTAAAATAGCCTTTACTTTGGCAGTGTCTACACCCTTCTAGCAATTTTCCAGCTCTCAAAATATTAACATTTTAATTATTTCAACTAAATAAAATTTTGAATAATTTTTTTAAATTGTAAAAATAATACATGAATACGTGCTTATTGTAGAAAGCCCTATATTGACCTAATAGTTGACAGGTAAATAACTAATGTATTTTTGTCTAAATTTTGCTCTGTGTTTTTTTAGCATTTTTTGTAAAAATGGGGGAGTAATCTGCATTTTATTCTGTTTCCTTTTTTTCTTTTACAAGTGAGTTTAAAAGTGAGTTATCTTGGAATTCTTAAAATAATTACATTATCTTTTTTTTTTTTCTTTCCTTGGTAGTTTATGGTACTAATGTACCACCATCTATTTTTTTATCCTCCTACCGATAAACATTTTAATTATTTGTAGTTTGTCACCAGTATATAAACAATACTCCCATGAATATCTTGAATATATCCTTCCAAACTTTTATTCATCAGTTGCTCATTAAAAAAAAAAGTTTGGAGAGATGTGTGGAATGGAGGTGGGTAGCTAGAGCTGATTCTGACAGAACTGTAAATTCAGGCTTCTCACTAAAGCAGGGTATTAGTTGAAGCCCTAAGCTTTCCTTCCTAGATCCTTCTACTTCCAGTCTGACCTAATACATTAAAAAAAAAATTCTTTTGGAAGAGAGCAGGACCTTGTAGATTCTGTACACATCCTGTACTCCTCAATAGCCAAGCTTTAGAAGAGTAGATAGAATTCTACATCTAGTCTTCAAGCTGTTGATCAAGGAGGCAAATAAATGAATAGTTCTCAGAAAATACAAGAAGGGAATTAGCCAAACATACAAGTCTGCAAAATTTATCTTATCTTGGACCCAAAATGACTCCAAGATACTCTAGGTATATATTGTAAGGAAAAAGGAAAGTGTGGAAAATTATAAGATGCTGTCAATTTTAGGAGTTATTCCAATTTCAGAGATGTTAATATGTGAATAAAAATTAGGCATCTTAGAATTTATAAAATGTGGCAGTTATAACCATTCCCCTTTAAAAAAGTAAAATAAGGAACATAGTATGTAAAAGCTAGACAAAGAATTCGTTCTAGAATAAAATATAAGTAAAGTCTTAGAAATACTTTAGGAGAGCGTAAAAGAACATGATTGGTAAACTAGATCACTCAGATAAGACAATAGAATGAAATGAAAAGGAGATTATAAAGCTAAGGAAATAGGCACTAAATAACACTATCGCAAAACAAATACATTAGAAACAACAATGAACGGAACAGATGTGGCCAAAAAGTCAATTTTGATGGCTTATAGTGAATCCAGTAAAAGAAGAGCACGTGTGTGTTAAGTCTACCCAGTCGTGGCCGACTCTTTGCGACCCTGTGGACTGTAGCCTGTCAGGCTCCTCTCTCCATGGGATTCTCCAGGCAAAAATGCTGGAGTGGGTTGCTGTGCTCATCTCCAGGGGAATCTTCTGGACCCAAAGATCAAACCTGCATCTCTTGTGCCTGCTTCATTGGCAGACGGATTCTTTACCACTAGTGCCACCTGGGAACCCCAGTGAAAGAAGAGGTTAAAGGAATTTGAGAAGTAATATTTATGGAGGATAACAATATTCAGTCCTGAATATTCATTGGAAGGGCTGATACTGAAGCTGACAACAACAATAGTTTGGCCCTCTCATGCGAACAACTGACTCATTGGAAAAGACCCTGATGCTGGGAAAGATTGAAGGCAGGAAGAGAAGGGGACGACAGAGGATGAGATGGCTGGATGGCATCACCGACTTGAGGGACATGAGTTTGAGTAAGCTCCAGGAGTTGGTAACGGACAGGGAAGCCTGGTGTGCTGCAGTCCATGGGGTCTCAAAGAGTTGGACACAACTGAGCGACTGAGCTGAACTGATTTATGGAGGAGAGTGGTTCAATATAAGGATCATTGCTATTCTACTTAAATAAAAAGCCTCCAAAATGTAAACAAAATAGTATTCAGAATATGATAGAAGAAAATTTTCTTGTGTGGAAGAATTAAATGTGTAGTCTGATTAGGCTCCAATAAAAATTAATAGACAAGAAGTAGTAAAGTGCTGCACTTAATATGCCAGCAAATTTGAAAAACTCAGCAGTGGCCACAGGACTGGAAAAGGTCAGTTTTCATTCCAATCCCAAAGAAAGGCAATGCCAAAGAATGCTCAAACTACTGCACAGTTGCACTCATCTCACGTGCTAGTGAAGTAATGCTCAAAATTCTCCAAGCCAGGCTTCAGCAATATGTGAACCATGAACTTCAGATGTTCAAGCTGGTTTTAGAAAAGGCAGAGGAACCAGAGATCAAATTGCCAACATCTGTTGGATCATTGGAAAAGCAAGAGAGTTCCTGAAAAACATCTATTTCTGCTTTATTGACTATGTCAAAGCCTTTGACTGTGTGGATCACAATAAACTGTGGAAAATTCTTCAAGAGATGGGCATACCAGACCACCTGACTTGCCTCTTGAGAAACCTGTATGCAGGTCAGGAAGCAACGGTTAGAACTGGACATGAAACAACAGACTGGTTCCAAATAGGAAAAGGAGTACATCAGGGCTGTATATTGTCCCCCTGCTTATTTAACTTATATGCAGAGTACATCATGAGAAATGCTGGGCTGGAAGAAGCACAAGCTGGGATCAAGATTGCCGGGAAAAATATCAATCACCTCAGATATGCAGATGACACCACCCTTATGGCAGAAAGTGAAGAGGAACTAAAAAGCCTCTAGATGAAATTCAAAGAGGAGAGTGAAAAAATTGGCTTAAAGCTCAACATTCAGAAAACTAAGATCGTGGTGTCTGGTTCCATTATTTCATGGCAAATAGATGGGGAAAAAGTGGAAACAGTGTCAGCCTTTATATTTTTGGGCTCCAAAATCACTGCAGATGGTGATTTCAGCCATGAAATGAAAAGACACTTACTCCTTGGAAGGAAAGTTATGACCAACCTGCAGAGCATGTTGTAAAGCAGAGACATTACTTTGCCAACAAAGGTCTGTCTAGTCAAGGCTGTGGTTTTTCTAGTAGTCACATATGGATGTGAGAGTTGGACGGTGGAGAAACCTGAGCACCAAAGAATTGATGCTTTTGAACTGTGGTGTTGGAGAAGACTCTGGAGAGTCCCTTGGACTGCAAGGAGGTCCAAGCAGTTCATCCTAAAGGAGATCAGTCCTAGGTGTTCATTGGAAGGACTGATGTTGAAGCTGAAGCTCCAATACTTTGGCCACCTCGTGCGAAGAGTTGACTCATGGAAAAGAGCCTGATGCTGGGAAGGATTCCGGGCAGGAGGGGAAGGGGACGACAGAGGATGAGATCTTTGGATGGCATCACCAACTCGATGGACATGGTTTTCGGTAGACTCTGGGAGTTGGTGATGGACAGGGAGGCCTGGTGTGCTGCGATTCATGGGGTCGCAAAGAGTCGGACATGACTGAGCGACTGAACTGAACAGTGATTATCTTGATTAAACTATTGCATTTCAGTTGTTAATTGAGAACTCTCTAAAGGCATTCGGGAGAAAAGATATTAAAAAAACAGCCTGACTTTACATTTTTTTCATGTCTTGACATTGCTGAGGCAAAATATGGTACCATAATTAGGTAAGATGCATTTCTGTATCACAGCAATTGAAAAGGACACAGAAGAACTCAGTCAATACAGCAGCCCTGGGCTTTTTGAGAGAAAAGTACTACTAATTTAAATCATATTCATCCAACCGAAGGTGAAAAGGAGGAAGTACAGTATAATGACCAGTGTAATACTGAGTGCTAAGAGTACCTGAGACCGCTTAGCACTCGCTAAGAGACCTTGTGAAATCGTGTTAGTTAAGAGGGGAATAAATCGTGTTAGTTAAGAGGTTAGTTAGTTTCAGTATAAACTGAAACTTTATGCCAGTCAGATTCCCCTTTCGTATGCAAAAAAGAAACACTCATTTTTCAAATCTGTAATAAATCAAGAAATAATAAACACCAGGCATCCAAACAGTAGGCTAAGTAAAGAATTTGGGGATGTGTAGACTTTAGGAGGAATAGTGTGAGCTTTGAGTTTGCTGAAATATAGATCTAAGATCAAATAACTGAAAATTATGGCTACACAATAAAATGTAAAAGTTATAGACTCTGATATAGTGAAAAGAATAATAAAACAACAAAAAATGAGGTAAAGGAGGTATCATTTTTTCATCTTTAATATCTGTGATATTAAAATTTGAAGCTGTTATACTGTGAGTTTGGAGCATGTAGTTATAAAACATAAGGACACAATAAAATCAACATGAAAAATTTTTTTTCTCCTTCCATATTTCAGATTATTGAATGTTTTGGAAGTAATAGCTCCCTTCAAGCACTTTAATAAGCTTAGAGAATTTGTTCAAATGAAACTTCCTCCAGGCTTTCCTGTAAAACTAGGTAAGAAAAAAATTGTCATGTAAGTTTAATGTCTATTAGAAATATGGAGCTGTTTACTAACATTTAAAAAGAAATATAATTTGAAGGAATATGGATTTCCTACTTTAAATTTTATATGGTTTTTCTGTGATTACATGCATTCATATTCATATTTTGTCAAATATATAAAATGCTTGATGAAAACTCCTTTATTTAAAGCAAATGTGAGGGATATACAAGTATTTCATTCAAGATGGTATGAGTGAACTTATACACTGTGATAATATTTTAATGCGAAATTCAGAAACAGGATTTTAGCCCATATTTTCTGCAGAAATTGAGCTTCTGGACAGTGGGAATATTTCTGGGGTCAACAGTCATTATTCAGGGATAAAGTAATACTTATTACATTTTATTTTTCAGTCTTAAATATTTAAACTCAATTTCTCTTTAAACAATGATCTTTCCAAACAGTAAACTCATTTTGCATATATTTATCTTCTTAACTATATTAAAAAAAAGCGGAGTAAGACACTATTTACAGGTTCTTTAGGAGTTGAGGCTTAGACTTTGCAGTGATTTAAGCTCCATGGGGGGCTTCCCAGGTGGCTCAGATGGTAAAGTATCTGCCTGCAATGCGGGAGACCCGGGTTCAATCCCTCGGTTGGGAAGATCCCCTGGAGAAGGAAATGGCAACCTGCTCCAGAACTCTTGCCTGGAAGATCCCATGGATAGAAGAGCCTGGTGGGCTACTGTCCACGGAGTCGCCAAGAGTCAGGCATGACTGAGTGACTTCGGCTCACTAAGCTCCATGGGGGCCTTCAATCCCGCCACCAAGTAGTTCATCAGTGCATGCTGTGTGCCGACCCCTTTTCTAATGATGAGAGACAGCAAAAATCCCTGTCCTTTTGGTGGTTATATTCTGGATGGGGTAGGGGGTACTATAGAGTAAACATAACTTTTATACAATTCCTCTGATATATTTATCTTGTTTCACTCAGTATTACTGAATCCACATCTCAGAACAGTTAGGGCAGGTGCTGTACTCCCAGAAGTAATGCTTTTATTACTAAAAATTAAACCCAACCGTCTTAATTTTTCAGATTTGGGGATATGCATATTGTGAATTAAAATTGATTTAAAAACATATTCTCAGTATGTCATTCTAGATTCCCTGTGTGATATAAAAGTACTGAGAACCCAATATCTACTCAAGTAAACCAATGATAAGATTGTAGGCAGAAATTGTTAAAAACTAAAGCAAAGAAGAGCTGAGTGTTTGAGTTACGGATCATCACCATAACTTTTTCTGCAGAACTTAAAATTCCACTGTCATTATCTATAGCCAGAAAATAGTTCAAGCATTGGACTCTCTTCTGTATATTGTATTTAAGAGGCACAGTAACAAACCTGAATAGAGGGCAGGGATTAAATATATGAAACTATCACTGTATTTGCATTTTTTTAAGTTCCAAACCAAACTCAAAGTTCACAATACAAGTTTTTGTGAAAAAGAAACACCTTGGTTATATGGGAAAAAAGTCTACAGCACTTTTTGCAGGCATTTCTCTGACATGAAGCTTTATTGACAAGGGGTTTATAGTGTTTTGCTTATATACTTATAGGGAATTTGCTTAAGTAATCTCTCATCTCTGTCCTTCTTTTACAGTGACCCTATAAAATCTAGTCCTAGGTCAGTTTAACCTTCAGTTATTTGTTTCTATATTTAGCATAGAAGGTACAACTGAGTGGGAAAATTTGGAAATTGTTAACACAACTGTAGTTTTCACAATGAGCCAGAGCTTTTTTGTTTGTTTTTTTGGCTGAGCTGCATGTGGACTCTTCACTGCTGTGATTGTGGCTTCTGTAGGTGTTTCTCTTGCTGTGAAACATGGGCGTGGGCTTAGTTGCCCTGTGGCATGTGGGGTCTTGGTTCCCCAACTCCAGGATCAAACCCATATCCCCTACATTGGAAGGGGGACGCAAACCACTGGTGTGCATGCGTGCTTAGTCGTTTCAGTCGTGCCCGACTCGGTGCAACCCTAAGGACTGTAGCCCACCAGGCTCCTCTGTCTGTGGGATTCTCCAGGCAAGAATACTGGAGTGGGTTGCCATGCCCTCCTCCAAGGGATCTTCCCAACCCAGGGAACCAATCTGTGTCTCTTATGTCTCCTGCATTGATAGGTGGGTTTTTTACCACTAGTGCCACCTTCTCGGAACCACCAGGGAAGTCCTCAGCCAAAGCTTTAAATGCTAATTTTGAATGATCTTTTCTCTGATTTGCTGCTTTCTCTCAGTCTGCTTTCAGAGGATAAATCTGAGCCTCCTTCATCAGTCCCCATCTGCATCCCCTCGATTACTTCCTCCCACAGTCTAAACAGATGAGTTTTTTTTGTTTTCTTAGTTACAAAAAGAGGCCATCAGAACTAATGAGACCTCATTACTCCCAACCTCTCATACAAACTTTTTTGCCCCAAGCCCTATCTTTTCCTCCAGCTTTTGTATCTCAGTGGAAGTGGTGTCTCTTTCCTTAGCTTGAGTAATCTCTTCATTTGTACTATGGAGTCTGTTCTCCTTCCTACTTTTTAAAAAAGCTTGCTCTGTTTTACTACATTTCTCCTTTACCTCCCAACTGCTTTAGTACAGCCTCTTCTCTTAGCTGTTAGGTTGTGTTCAGGTCTTTAAAGTTCAACCAGTCGAAGGTCTTTCTCCTTTTAAAATTCAACCAATCTAGGAAATTTCCTAGTGGCCTGGTGGTGAGGATTCTGGGCTTTCACTGCCATGGCCTAGGTTCAATCCCTGGTTTGGTAACTGAGATTCCACAAGCTGTATGGCGTGGCCAAAAAAAAAGTCAGGGTCAGGGAGATGAGGAAAGATGGCCAAACCACAGACAAAAATTCAACCAGTCTAATAAAACAATTCCTTTAGCTCCACCCTACCAAGCACTTGTCTTTAACCTTTGCTTTTCATAGCCAGGTTACTCCAAGTCTACTTTCATCTCTCCATTGTTTCTATTTATAGTTATATTATAAATAGAGGAAAGTGAAAAGGAGATAAAGAGAGGCAGGGTTTTTCAACATCACTTGAGCTGCTGAAATGATGACATCAGGAGCCAGTGATAAATTAGTTACATATAATGTATACTTAGAGCAGCCACCAAAAAAAGGTGTACAAAGAGATATACTCAAAAATGCTATCAGTTCGGTTCAGTCACTCAGTCATGTCCGACTCTTTGCGACCTCATAAATCACAGCACGCCAGGTCTCCCTGTCCATCACCAACTCCCGGAGTCCACCCAAATCCATATCCATTAAGTTGGTGATGCCATCCAGCCATCTCATCCTCCGTCGTCCCCCTCTCCTCCTGCCTCCAATCCTTCCCATCATCAGGGTCTTTTCCAATGAGTCAGCTCTTCGCATGAGGTGGCCAAAGTATTGGAGCTTCAGCTTCAACATCAGTCCTTCCAATGGACACCCAGGACTGATCTCCTTTAGGATGAACTGCTTGGATCTCCTTGCAGTCCAAGGGACTCTCCAGAGTCTTCTCCAACACCACAGCTCAAAAGCATCAATTCTTCGGTGCTCAGCTTTCTCCACCATCCAACTCTCACATCCATATGTGACTACTAGAAAAACCATAGCCTTGACTAGACAGACCTTTGTTGGCAAAGTAATGTCTCTGCTTTTAAATATGCTCTCTAGGTTGGTTTTAACTTTCCTTCCAAGGAGTAAGCATCTTTTCATTTCATGGCTGCAATCACCATCTGCAGTGATTCTGGAGCCGAAAAATATAAAGGCTGACATTGTTTCCATTGTTTCCCCATCTAGTGATGGGACCAGATGCCATGATCTTAGTTTTCTGAATGTTGAGCTTTAAGCCAATTTTTTCACTCTCTGTTTCACTTTCATCAAGAGGCTTTTTAGTTCCTCTTCACTTTCTGCCATAAGGGTGGTGTCATCTGCATATCTGAGGTGATTGATATTTCTCCCTGCAATCTTGATTCCAGCTTGTGCTTCTTCCAGCCCAGCGTTTCTCATGATGTCCTCTGCAAAGCAGGGGGACAATATACAGCCTTGATGTATTTCTTTCCTGTTTGGAACCAGTCTATTGTTTCATGTCCAGTTCTAACTGTGGATTCCTGACCTGCATACAGGTTTCTCAATAGGCAAGTCAGGTGGTCTGGTATTCCCATCTCTTGAAGAATTTTCCACAGTTTATTGTGATCCACACAGTCAAAGGCTTTGACATAGTCAATAAGGAAAAATAGATGTTTTTCTGGAACTCCCTCACTTTTTTGATGATCCAGCGGATGTTGGCAATTTGATCTCTGGTTCCTCTGCCTTTTCTAAAACCAGCTTGAACATCTGGAAGTTCACGGTTCACGTATTGCTGAAGCCTGGCTTGGAGAATTTTGAGCATTACTTTACTTGTGTGTGAGATGAGTGCAATTGTACAGTAGTTCGGGCATTCTTTGGTACTGCCTTTCTTTGGGATTGGAATGAAAACTGACCTTTTCCAGTCCTGTGGCCACTGCTGAGTTTTCCAAATTTGTTGACATATTGAGTGCAGCACTTTCACAGCAGCATCTTTCAGAATTTGAAACAGCTCAACTGGAGTTCCATCACCTCCGCTAGCTTTGTTCGTAGTAATGATTTCTAAGGCCCACTTGACTTCACATTCCAAGATGTCTGGCTCTAGGTGAGTGATCACACCATCGTGATTATCTGGGTTGTGAAGATCTTTTCTGTATAGTTCTTCTGTGTATTCTTGCCACCTCTTCTTAATATCTTTTGCTTCTGTTAGGTCCGTACCATTTATGTCCTTTATCAAGCCCATCTTTGCATGAAATGTTCCCTTGGTATCTCTAATTTTCTTGAAGAGATCTCTAGTCTTTCCCATTCTATTGTTTTCCTCTATTTCTTTGCATTGATCGCTAAGGAAGGCTTTCTTATCTCTCCTTGCTATTCTTTGGAACTCTGCATTCAGATGGGAATATCTTTCCTTTTCTCCTTTCCTTTTCACTTCTCTTCTTTTCACAGCTGTTTGTAAGGCCTCCTCAGACAGATAAATACAAATAAAATTCTTAAATGTAGTCCTGTCAGGATTTTCTGGTGTTCCATTGGTTAAGACTCCATGCTTCCACTGCGGAGGGTGTGGGGTTTGATCCCTGATTGGGGGAAGTTCTGCACACTGAATGTTTCAGCCAAGAGTAAACAAATAAATAAATAGTCTTCCTGTAACCTACAGGCAGACAAGAAAAATACATGAAAAAAGAGACAACAAAAAAAGCAGTGAAATAGCAGAATTGTCTTAGTATATAAATAATTCCATTAAATGTAAACAGTCTAAACAGACCATTTAAAAGATAGATTGGAAAAATAAATTAAAAAACTGTGACTCAACTACATGCTCTCTTCAGGAAGCTCCCTTCAAATATGATTTTGGCCAGTTGAAAATGAAACGAATGGGTGGAAACAGATGTATCATGAAAACGTGAATCAAAGGGTAACAGGTCTAGATATATTAATAGTAGACAAAGTAGATTTCAGAGTAAAGAAAATTACGGAGGGGAAGGGTATTATATAACAATAAAGGTGTCAATCCATGAAGAAGAAAGCAATCTTAAATATGTATACACCAAACAATAGAACTGCAGGATGGTGAAGCAGAACTGAAAGAAATGAAAGGATAAAAAGATTTTCAATTATAATTAGAGTCTGCAACATCCTTCTGTCAACAGTTAACAGAACAACTGGAAAGAAAATCAACAAGGATATTCTATATATAGCCTTATCACACTATAAGCCAGAGCACCTAGTTGGCATTTATGGGAACACTTTGCCCAACATCAGCAGAGTACACCTTTTTTTAAAATACTTCATGGAACATGTACCAAGATAGGCTGTATCTTGGGCTATAAAACAAACCTTAAGAACTGAAAAGGAATGGAAAACCAGTCACAATAGAGTCAAACTAGAAATAATAACAGGAGAATCTCCAGTTTGTGGTATTTCGTTATGTACTCTTCTAAATAATATATGGGTCAGTGGTGAAATCTCAAGGGAAAAGAATATATTGAACTGTATGAAAATAAAATTACAAATACCAATATTTTGGATACGACTTGGCACCTGAAAAACAACCAAAAATTAAAACCACAGTGAAACAAGTAAAGTACAAGTTGGTCAGTCATGTCCAACTCTTTGCAACTGCATGGCTAGTCTGTGGAATTCTCCAGGCCAGAATACTGGAGTGGGTATCCTTTCCCTTCTCCAGAGGATCTTCAACCCAGGAATCGAAACGGGGTCTCCTGCATTGCAGGCGGATTCTTTACCAGCTGAGCTACCAGGGAGGCCTAAAACCACAGTGAGATCATTGTATACACCTACCAGAATAGCTAAAATAGAACCTTTCTGGGGCTTCGCTGATGGTCCAGTGATGGTCTGTCTGCCAGTGCAGGGGCACTAGTTCTGTTCCTGGTCTGGGACGACCCCACATGCCACAGCGGAACTCAGCCTGAGCGCCACAGCTCCTGAGCCTGCGCTCTGGAGCCCGCGAGTCACCAGAGACGCTGCTGCAGTAAGCCCATGCACCGTAACCACAGAGTAGCCCCCGCTTGCCACAACTGGATGAAAGTCCGTTAGCACAGCAAGACCCAACACAGCCAGAAATAAATAACACTGTTGTAAAAAGCCAAAAGATTGTGATGAGTCCAGATGTTAGTGCAGATGTGAAGAAGCTGGGTGGCTTGCCCCTAAATTGCTGGCGGTTATGTAAAATGGTGCAGCCACTCCAGAAAACGTGTTAGCTGTTCCTTTAAAAAAAAAAAAAGCATAAAAACTAGGCATCCAACATCCATGCCGTCAGGCAATTGCATTCCTAGCCTTTTGTTCCAGAAAAATAAAGCTTTACTCAGATAAAAGCCTGTATACAAAAATAAGTTTGTAACAGCTTTAAGCTAGGAACAGCCCAGCTTCTTGGTGCAGATTCTCTTCATCTCTTCCGAGATAGAGTTCTCTCTTGATTTTCTTCCTGCCGCCATGACTGCTCCCTCTGGAACACATCTCTCTTAACTTTTGTCACCCTACATTATATCCTCATTGTCTCTGTCCAGACTTAATTCAAATGTGTTACTGGTATGCTCACAGCCATCCACTGATTTCCATCTCTCCAGAGTAAAAGCCAAAGACTTTTCCTTGACTTAAAGCCCACTTGACCTGGCTGCCTACTTCTCCTCAGACCTCATCTCTGCTAACCTGTCCCTTACTCATTTGGCTGTCCCCAGAATAAACCATACTGTTTTATTTTAGGGCTGTTTTATTTTTTTTTACTTACTCCCTTTACTTGGAATTTTCTTCCTCTAGGTAACTGTATAGTTTCTTCTCTCAGGTCTTTGCTGAAAGGTCACTTTATTGAGGTTTGCCTTTGAATCCTAATCAAGAACTCTTACCCTCAACAATGAAATCGCCTATCCCCCAACTTGCTTTTTTTTTTTTTTTTCTGGATCCTCAGTCACAGTTACTCTTTACTTATTTGTTTGGCTCTCCTAACCAGAATGTAATCTTAAATGCATTATTTGTTTTCTCCTGTTTACTGATGTATATCCAATGCCTAAAACAAGGGTCAGCAAACTTTGCAGACCATATGGTTTCTGTCACAACTATTTACCTATTATTAGAGAATGAAAACCGCCATAGATCGTAAGCAAACCGTGTGTTCCAATAAAATTTTACAGTGGATGATGATGTTTGAATTTCATAATTTTATCTGCATGAAACATTTTTTTTAAACCATTAAAATATATAAAATCTTTTCTAGCTCATAGGCCTTGCAAGGCCTAGGCAACAGGCCTTCATTTGCTGACCTCTGAATCAGAACAGAATCTTCACACAGTAGGCCCCAGTGAATGAGCTCTTCCTCAGAAATAACTGGAAACACTCTGTAATCCTTATGTTGATTTCTGTGTGTAGGGTTTTTTTTTTAATGAGAATATTACTTTCTGCAATAAAACACTAGGTTTGTAATGGTCAGACTTAGTTTATGGTTTGCCTTTATCCTAGACAGACGTTCAGCTTAGCTTTCATAGAACCATTTCAGAATTTTAAGGAGGGTTTCAAGGTTTTTTTTGTAGATGAAATCCTTGAGCCTGATAAGTTAAATGACTTGTAGGAATCAACCCAGGTTTTATAATTTGTGTTCTTTCCAATCAGTTGTGTTAGGAATAAAAGTAAGCAAAGTGATCGAATGTTGAGTCTTAAGTTTTTTCAATGACTGTATTCACTTGTCTAGTTCTGGCTTGCTGCGTCCCCGTGGTTTTGCGTGAGCTTTCTCTGGGTTCCGTGACCTGGGACTGCTCTCGGTGCAGCACAAGGGCTGCTCCTTGCAGCGGTTTTCTTGTTGCAGAGCGCACGTTCCAGGCGCGCAGGCTCCGTGGTCACGGCTCGTGGTCTCTAGAGCACAGGGCTCATTGCTTGCAGTGCACCCGCTTCGCTGCTCCATGGCATGTGGAATCTCCCCAGATCAGGGATTGAACCCATGTCCTCTGCTTTGGCAGGCAGTTTCTTATCCACTGCGCCACCAGGGAAGTCCCATTTGGTCATTTTGGATGTCAGATTTAACTCACAATTTCAGCTAGAAATGTATATTATTTAGAAAAATATTAGGCTGTGGTAGTATGATATTACTCCAATTCCGACAAGATTGTTTTTAATCTCATATATTTGAGTGATGGAGTGTTTTTAGTGTTTTAAAAACAAAAAACTAAAAAAAAAAAAGCTAAACAAACCACGAATGCATTTCATGTGTTAAATGAAAAAAAAATCAGCTCAGATTCAGAATCTATATACATTACATTCTAAAGAAAATATATCAGAATGCAAAAAAGTACAAATGTAGCCATCCTTTTGCCTTAAGAAAAAGAAAAAATAGTCTAGTGGAATCTGCCATTGTAGTTCTAAGATTGGGGAGCAGTGGGACCCTGATTTTTTGAT
This sequence comes from Antilocapra americana, assembly GCA_007570785.1. Classification (NCBI taxonomy): domain Eukaryota; kingdom Metazoa; phylum Chordata; class Mammalia; order Artiodactyla; family Antilocapridae; genus Antilocapra; species Antilocapra americana. The sequence goes on along the minus strand of ML661344.1, from coordinate 7,985,155 downwards.
ATAATTCTTGATGCCTTCGTGTCTTTCTCTCCTCATAAGGAGCCAAACTTCTCCCCCCACATCCCTCCCCCTGCCAAACACACTCATATTAGATATGTATTAGGGTTTGTCTGGTCCCTGAGTGCTTTTTTATATTTTAAGGAATATATATATATTTCTTTCTCTTACAGTATTTCATTGTCTATAAACAAGTTACCATTTCATTTTACAGTGTTACCATTAATTGTCCTCTCCAGATATACCCGTGTTTCCTACGATCACAGCCACTGTGACTTTTCAGGAGTTTCGATATGACGAGTTTGATGGCTCCATCTTCACCATACCTGAAGACTACAAGGAAGACCCAAGCCGTTTTCCTGATCTCTGACTGGCACAGAAGATGGTGCCACCCGACCACGGAAAGCTAGAGAATACAGAGACCCCAGAGGGAATCCGGATCGAAGAGGCGGATGCTTTCATCGAGGAAAAGGGGATTATGCTGACTCAACACATCAGTGATATAATGAAATGGGCCTCTAATAAGAATTTCAGCAAGTTTCCTGATGTGCCATTTTCAGTCTTTTTAAAAATATACATATTATAAGTGTAATAGTTTGACACCTTAATGACCCCAAGTCCTTCTTATGTAAAACAGCTATGAGTGCTGTGATTTGTTTTTAAACATTTTTACACTTCTTGTTGAAATATATATGCATATATCTATATCTATATCTAAAACACTCCTGGACCATTAACATAAATTAAACGTCTTAAAAGATATGACGCCCTTTTACACTTGTCATCTTATATTCAAGGTGACCTTTATAAATATTCCTTCAAGCTTTGTTTTCATAAAATGTAAAGTATGTAACATTATGTATAGTTCAGTAATTTGAATGTTCGTTCAATATAATGAACTAGAAGGAATGCAGCTTTCTGTAGATGAATGAACCAAATGGTAACCATTAAACAGTTGCATTTATATGTTGCAATACATTTCAGAAGGAGCGCTCACTCTGCAGGGAATAAGGTACCTCCTTTAGCACCTTAGTGCAGTTCATCGTGGTGCTATTTGTTTTTACCTGAATTCTTTCTTCAATGGAAAATGTTTGTTACTAATCTTCCTTTCATAGAACCTTTTTTTTTTCTAAACTTGAGTTTAAAAGTCCTTTTTTGTGTTCATAAGGTACAGTTAGCATGCTTAAAGATACTCTTCTTCCAAATCTGAGCACTTTAAAGAAATTCCAAATATTTAAACTTGCTTCCTAATAAGTGCACATCATTCTGATTATTTTGTTTTTAGTGGTATATGGATACATTTGTGTCAGTTTTAAAAACAATCCACATATTTTGGACATCCCTACATATTTAATGCTTTCAAAATAAGGTAAAAACATTTTATATGCTAACAGAATATATTTGTTACAAGTTAAATTCCAGAAACGTACTCGACCGACAATTCCTACTGTTATTTTTTTAAGTCACAAGAAAATATTTATTGATTTTAATTACCTCCACAGTGTTTAAATCATGCATTATTCATTTTTGCACTTAAAATCTTTCATACTTATTCCAAGATGGTTTGAAGGTCCAAGAATGAAAATAGGGAAAATAATGTATTAACAGTCATAAAATGTTATGTTACATTAAAGAACTTAGCTGAAGAAATGTTTTTTAAATGTATCCTGAGAAATGTATCAGAATGGATCTGTCAAATTTTTTAGAGTGATCAGTAATTTAAACTTTTTCCAGGATTTTAAATAATTTGAGTTTAGAGACCTTTATTGAAGAGATGATTTATTTAAAAATCCAAAGCATCAACCATAAGAAAAATTTTATAATAAACATCTTTGAAGCTGCATCTTCCATGCTGATACCTACTACATTGCATATGTTGACAGTTTATTAAATACATTTTATATGATGAAAAATAATCATAGTTAAAAATTCAAAGACCAGTTCCTACCTTATGTGGGTCTGTTGAATTCTGTGGAGAGTGGGTAAACCCATACTAGGTTTATTGAATAAAAGTTGATCCCTATTATTTTGGGAATGTTTGATCAAGTGACTTAGAGATTCTGTTATCCTGTCAGTGATTATATGAGGTTTTGAGAGACTGAAGGGCAATGAATGATCACCGTTGCTTTTAGGCTCCCTTATTGTGGGAATATGGTAGACTTTCAGGAATATACTGCAGATCTTTTTTGTACTGATTAGTTTACTGGGGGAAAAAAATGGTACGTTGCAGCTTAGGACTTATCAATTCCCCAGCAAGCTTGTGACTTTTGCCGGGGTACACTGGAGGTAGGAAGACTACTGAAAACTTTGCACTTGGATTTTAACTTTCTCTCATAAATAATAATAGAAAGAAATTATCCATTCCAAAATGTCTTTTTATCTGATCACAAAGGACAGGTAAATGTCAGTATCTCTGATGATGGTAAAAATAAGGAGTTATTTAATGCAAATAAACTTTTCACAATATTAGACTTTTCAAAATGTGCCTTTTAATCCAGCTAATGAGTGAAGCTATATGCTGTTTCCAGTAGATAAAGACTTTGCTTTGATACTGTTACATGAAAATTTTAAGTTTTATAATGTAGGTTCATAAAATTCTCTATGCCTTCCATTTGTGATTAAAATACTTGTTTAAAAATCGGACTATAAAATGGTTAACCTTAAATGGCCACTTGAAAGGCTCAATGTACCTGCCACCACTATGGTTTCAAAAGAATAGTCTTGTCTTAAATTATCCTAAAGACAATTTGTCTCTCTCTGTAGACTAGACATTCATGTACAGAAAATGATGAAGCTTCATTAAGAGGGAGGCACAAAGCTGATGCCCTGAGTATAGCTACACACGATGGTCCGGAAATGGAACACATTTCAGAGAAGCTGATAGCCAACAGAAGCTGAAAAACTATTGTTTCTTTCTCCTGCTTAGAACGGGTATTGAGCCCCAGTCACACAAATCAAAATGTTTTCATAGCATTATTCATGCACAGCTTATCATTCACATCTTGAGGGAAGGGTGGTGAATAACAAATGTTTTACTAAAGCTTCTCCCTAGTTTCTACTTAGCCTACAGCAGACAAGAGCTTGTTTCAAAGCCACAAAGAACTAAAGAAAATACTAAATTAAGGGGTGCTTCCTTTTGTTCATTCATAATTTTTTATTTGCCAACATGGTTTCCCTGGTGGCTGAGATGGTCAGGAATCTGCCTATAATGCAGAAGACCTTGTCAAAATATCCTGTTAAAGGGAATGGTACCCATTGCAGTACTCTTGCCTGAATTCCATGGACAGGAACCTGATGGGCTATATATATAGTCCATGGGGGGCAGACTCAGACATGACTGATCCACGCTCAATATGCTTGACAACAGTTGTAAAAATTTTGATATGTGACTTACTACCTGTGATGATCTTTAATTGGAGGTAATTACTTCCCAATAATGCGATGGTTAATGAATGCCATGAGGGGTACACCTGTGATGATTTTTAAACATTGTTACAGCTCCTTTTAGAATAGTACTTCTAGCTATGGTACATACGGTACATCGACTTTTAGCCATTTTAGTTCATCCTTGTGGGTTCCAGCTTGTGGTTTCAATTTAATCTCAACCCCTCCAACCAGCCTGCTTTTCCTGACTCCGGTGGGCTTGAGTCTCCAGCATCAGATGCACAGTATAGACAAGTTTGAGACCATTAAACCAGCTCCCACAATTAAGGTCAAATCTCTGTAACAAATCTTTGAGTCATTCTGCTTCATGGATTGAACGTTGACTGAAAAGAAGTGCTATAACTATACGATGCTAACCTGATGCTTGTCTTCCAAAACCTGGTATTTAACACCTACTGTAAATTTTGAGTATATTCTTACGGATACCCCCACTGGTAAAGAATTAGCATGGTTCACCCTTGAGTTATTTTGCTAAACAGTGTCTGAATGAATTGTAGGTATTCTTTGATACTAAAACGGGAACAAAAATAGAACACTCAGAATCAACCACTCAATAGTCTCATTTAAAAACTACCTCTGTAACAGACATATTCTGAAAGTATCAATAGCATCTTCATTACATCCATCTTTAAATACAACTACATGTACTTGATTAGAGAAGTATTTTAGATAGGAGTGAGATGCATTAGCTAGACTTGAGACAGAAGGAAAATACTAATCTTAATCCCAGCACAGAACACTTCAAACAGCATAGACCACTTAATCAGGTGCCCAAGTGAAGAAAGTGGTATTGCTCTACCAGAGGAAAAGCTGGCTTACGCAGGCTAAAGGGTAACGAGAGCAGGACCTGTTTTAAGATGCAGCTCCAAGGTAAACGTAAAATTAGTTTTTACTGTGCCTGAAGAGTTTTCCTTTCCCTTAAACGACTAGTTTTTTCTACCTTCCATAGAAATCACTACCAGGAAGCTTATTATCCAAAATCTATATTCACAAAAACATAAAGGGCATCACAGCCATCACTGCAAGAAATTTATCCTTGTGCTTTTGCTAAACCATTACCCCAAACTAAAATTTTATATAGCTTTGAAAAGCACCATAAGGAGTAGGTACCACTTACTGACCCCCGTGTAGAGGGCTACAATTTTACCAACGTTACGAGGTAAACATTACTCTCCATTTTACAAAGAGAAAAATGAGTAAAGAAGACAGGTCTTCCCAGCTGTAACTGAAGCAGAAATTCATGACTGGACCCTTAACACGGCCACTAACCTTCATTCACTCTTGAAGAATTTAAGCAAATAAATATCACAAACATTTTTCTAACAAAACCACTTTTATTTTTAAATCATTTTTACTATCAAATACAGAACAAAACTCAGTGTGGAGGCAGTGTTCACTTGATTCCGACTCATCTGTATTAAAAACTCAAGTAGCCTGCAACTCTGCCTTTGTGCATAAATGTTCACTGAAAAATAACCTAAATATAAACTCCCTTTCATGATAATATCTTAAGTCAGTAGCACTATTTAAGGCCAAAAATTTCTTAATCCCTTTTGAGAAATTAGCGCACTTTCTATTCAGAGACTAAAAGTGAGGGAATAGAATGAGTAAAATTAGGCTTAACCAAGTGAAACTGCCAATATTTTACTTGTTTCTGACTTACAAAAGACAATATCATATGGTTCAACCTTTTAGATTTTTTTTTAGTTTTTTTTTTTTAAAGTTTAAAGAAATGTCATTTGCATTCAACTTTGTGTTTAAAAATGCAGTGATTATTCGGACCATTACTACAATGTCTTACTATAGACAAAATTCCTTTCCATAAAATCTTTAAAAAGTTACTACAAACTGTAAAAACAATGGTGTTTTTCTATACGGCATTTCAATTTTAAAAGGTTAAAAAAAAAAGTCATACTCCAACTTGGATAAAAGCTACAATTCCACGTCTCATTTTCCCCTTAATCCCGGCCACTCAGACACTACTCATTTCATAAATGAATAAATATACTATTTAGTACTGTACAGCAGATACATACCATTGAGCTTCTATACTATCTCAGAAAAGTTATGTTTATATTCACCAAAAATATAAATTTACTAGATATAGGTGGGATCATTTGTTTATCCTAAAGTTCATTGCTTTACTCAACGCAAATCCTACACCCAAAATATAATAAAATTACACTTAAAAAGACTGTTTTAGAAATTATACTAATTTTGACAATTCTGATGGCAACTAATCACTACTGATGGATTTCACCTTACTGCTATATTAAAATATGTGGTCTGCAAGGAGAAAGAACTTGATTTGTAAAATGAGTGAGGTAAATGCCATACATTCAACAATGTAAATAAATACAAATACGTTTTTACAGAACATAAACATAAGTTTAAGGGTTTTATTATCAAAGTCATGTAAAACAATTTCAGAAACTGTACATCAACATGGCACAGACTGTAGCCTACTTTTGTTTTTACTGCACAAAAGTAAAGCCTGGAAACTCCTGTAAGAAAACAGTTGCCTAACTACTTTGCATTTAACATGGAATCACTGTGTGCATAAGATTACTATTGCAGTAACAGTAACACAAAATTTATTGGTTTTATACAACTTGAGATCAAATAAAAAGTACATTATCAAGTAGATCTGTCTTATTTTTAAAAGCATATGAAGGTCAGTTTAAAATGCACTATGCCCCTTTCCAACAATGAGATTAAAACAGATTAATACAAGTGTGGAAAACAAACTCAGGACAAGAGCTAACTTGCTTTTACAGATGGACTTCAGGATTGGCAAACAGCTTTCACTGATGTAGATGTGGAATAAATTATTTTAGGAAAAAAAATTTCCAAACACCTTATGAAAAAGTATACAACTCTACTTCAAAATATGCTATTTACTTACTGCCAAAGACAGTTTCTTTTGAAATCTTGTTTCTGTAATTAAAGCCTAATTATAGCCATCAAAAAGGTTAGTGCATATATAACCTTTCAAAGTTAAACAAAAGCCACAAAAATTTAGCCCCAAGGCTTAAAGGATTATCTATTTCAAATGCTCTTTTCCAGATGTAACTATAAGGTTAATCTGTCATGTCAACAAACGACCATAAGCAGACCCATCACGTGGAAGGGCTTTAACGACATGTAGGATGTTCCTGCCACAATTAACATGCAGTCAGTGCATTCCCTACGTGGCTCTATCACGGCAATGAACCGAATTCTAGAAAGACTATAAGTGAGTTTACTTAATAAAGGAGATCATACAACATAAACAATCCATGCCTGCTGTAGATGCATGCAGCTTTTCATTTTTGTTATGAAGCAGCACCAGAATAGTAAAACTGCTTGGTTACTCAATCAGATTTCACCCTGTCACGAATTGGTTACCCCTGTACCATTTTCCTAAAAGCTTTTGGATGTGAAGAACTAAATATCAACACCAGGAGCTTGATAACCATTTATGACTCAAGAGCTGTATACATCTGGGTTTGAGATGAACAAATACAGCATTAAGAAACCACACAGAGGAATGACACCGACGCATGTACACAGCTAGGCTCCCAGAGGCATGGCTCAGTCGCTCATGTCCATGTCTTCTTCATGATGATCATCCCCATTCACTTTGGATTCTCTTAGTGAATCACCAGTTCCCTTTTCCATAGAACATTCTTTTGTTTTAGGAGAACCTGGTTCTGCTGGCTTCTTCTCCTCCTTTTTCTCCTTCTCGCTGTCATACCCCTGTTCCTCTTCATCGTAGTCCCGTGTAACCTGCTTTGCCAAGGAGAATAATAAAAGTAAACGTCTTCACAGGAAAAATTATTTCTTTAAAGTACCAACATCAACCAAAACACCAAAATAAATTAGTTTGTAAACATACTTTCACATCTTTATCACTCTCTGATTTTCTCTCCCGTTCCTTTTCCTTATCTTTACTTTTTTTCTTCTTGCTTGTGGATCGCTCTCTTTCATCTCTGCTTCTTTCTTTGTCTTTATCTTTCTTCTTCTCCTTTTTATGTCTAGGAAGACAGTAAAATGCTCACAAGATGCTTGAAACAAAATGCTCAAGAATTTCTGCCATTATTTAAACAGAAATAAGTTTAAATTTGTTTTAGATGGTAAGCTTGATGTAAGTTCACTGATATAAGGTTAACAAAAATCCAATTTCAAATCACTGGACACAAGCTGTATACAAGTAACACAGGGAAGAAGACTGTAACTTGATTACAGGTCTAAAATGCCTGATCATAAACAGTGCTTATTATGACAATCCCAAGTCATGAAAAGAATGTATCAGCACATTCTTAAGTATTTTAATTCCTGAGAAGGAAGAAAAATTCTAGGGCAGTTCCTGAAAAACAGGATAGATCTAATAAAAAATTAATACTTACCTCCTAGGGGATGGTGAGCGAGACAATTTTCTTTTGGGAGACCTAGGCTTTTTAGGAGATCTTGTGCCACTTCTGCTTCTTCGTCGTCGTCTCTCTCTAGAACAAACGTGCAAACTAGACTTTAAAATACAGTGTTATTCAAACAACGCAGGCACATCAGAGCAGATGTGTCCACAATGGAACTCCACTAGAAACAGAAAACTCCATCTTCAAATATTGTTTTGGGCTGAAAAAGCAAATGGGTAATAAAAGTTGGCAACTTTTCTGGGGCAAACCATGTGCCTTTCCTTTAACACCCTTAGGAAAACTCTAATTTCTAGCAATTCTTAAAGACATGACGTCATCAAAACATCAGAAATGTTAAGCTCAAGGAAAAACTGATTAACAAAAGTTCTAATTCAAGTCTGAAGTAAATTATTATTCAAAGAACCAGCTTTAGATTCAGTCAATGGACAGAACATGTAAAGGATTAATATGTTGTGTTACGGAAGGCAGATGCTAATAAAATTCAAAACTACTTCTAAATCATTAGATAAAACTTAGAGAACTGAGAACTGGAGTTAGTGGTGGTGGTTGGTTAGTTACCAAGTTATGTCTGATTCTTTTGCAACCCCAAGGACTGTAAACCCACCAGGTTCCTCTATCCAGGGATTTCCCAGGCAAGAATACTGACGTGGGTTTCCCTTTCCTTCTCCACAGGATCTTCCCGATCCAGGGATCAAACCCACCTCTCCTGTGCTGCAGGCCAATTCTTTACCACTGAGCCACCAGGAAACGGGGATCAAACTGACTTCCTGTTGTCCTGCAAACCATGCCCCTAATCCAATCCCTATTTTGAGCAATTAGCTTTTTAATATATACCTCCTTCTCTTTTAATTGACTTAAAAAAATTCTGCTTCTACAATACAAACAGATGGAAAGTTCTGCTGTGTTCTTGGACTGGAAGCACCAATACTGTTAAAATGACTACACCACCCAAGGTAAATCTATAGATTCAATGCAATCCATATCAAAATACCAATAGCATTTCCTGCACAATTAGAACAAACAATTTAAAAATTTGTATGGAAACAAAACAACCCTGAATAGCCAAAACAATCTTGATAAAAAGAAACAGGAGCTGGAGGATCACATTCCCTGGCTTAAGACTATACTACAAAGCTACAGCAATCAGAACAGTATGGTACAGGTACAAAAACACACATCAATCAATAAAAGAGAGTAAGAGTCCAGAAACAAGCCCACACACTTATGGTCAGGAGGCTAGGATAGACAATGGAGAAAAGACCGTCTCTTCACTAACCGGTGCTGGAAAAACCAGCTGCGTGTAAAAGAAATTAAACATTAAACATTCTTTAATACCATATCCGAAAATAAAGTGGATTAAAGAGTAAAGTTTAAGACCAGATACTATAAAACTGGAGGAAAAGATAAGCAGAACATTCTCTGACAGAAATCACAGCAACATTTTTTTTGGAACCATCTCCTAAAGTAAATAAAAGCAAAAAAACACAAATGGGACCTAATTAGAGATTTGCACAGCAGAAGAACCGTAAACAAAACAAAACAGACAATCTACAGAATTGGAGAAAATATTTCCAAACAATTTGACTGGTAAGGCATTAATCCCAAAATATATAAATAGCTCATACAGCTCAGTATCAAACAAACTAATAAAAAATGGGCAGAAGACCTAAACAGTCATTTCACCAAAGGAGACATATAGATGGCCAGAAGTGAAGATGCTCAACACTGCTAATTCTTAAGAATGAGTTATCTATCACCTCACAGTGGTCAGAACAGCCATCATCAAAAAGTGTACAAATAATAAATGCTGGAGGGTGTTAAGAAAAGTGAACCTTCCTACATTCCTAGTAGAAAAGTAACCCCAATATTCACTGTACCATTTTTTAATAATTCTCAAGATATAGAAGCTATGTAAGTGTTCATCAACAGAAGAATGGATAAAGAAAATCGCTATTATTTATACAACAGAATATTAGTAAGCCATAAAAAAGAATGAAACTGTGCCATCTGCAGCAACGTGGATGGACAGAGGGCATTTAATTAAGTAAAGTGAAATAAGTCAGACAGAGACTGACAAATACTGTAGGATATAGCTTATACATGTAATCTAAAAAATGCAACAAACAAATGAATATAACAAAAAAGCAGACTCAGAGATACAGAGGAACTAGTGGCTACCACTGGGAAGAGGAAAGGTAGGGGACTTTACATGGGTAGACGATTAAGAGACACAAATTATTAGGTATAAAATAAGCTACTAGGATATATTTTACAACACAAGGAATATAGCCAATATTTTATAATAAACAGGGCATAATCTTTAAAAACTGTGAATTCCTATACTGTAATAGCAATTATACTTAAAAACCCACCTAATGACAAACAGCTATTAAGTTTAAGATAGACTCAAGGAGGTCTTATACAATATGGGGAATACAGTCAATATTCTGTAATAACTTCAAGGGGATAGTAAACTTTAAAAAATTGTATAACAATAAAAACACTGATTAAATGAAAAAAGTACATGATTTCAACACAAATAAAAAAAGACTAAGCCCCATACGCTTTGTCTTCATTTCAGCTGCCAAGTGAAGCTTTAAAGAACAAAAACCAACAAGTTGTCTGTGACCCCTGTCCTGGAAACATTACACAGAACTTTTCCTTCATCAAATATTTATTAAGCTTGCCAGGGTTGTATACCTAACACTTTTTCACACTGCTTTGTGTAACAAATATTCCATATTCCTTAGAAAAGATGGGCTTTAAAAAGTTATATGTCTGTGACCTATGATAGACTGTATGACAGCTGCAAACATGTCAGCAGGTATTCAATAAACATGTACAGAATATGCCACAACTTAAGAATCATTCAGGTTCCCTGGTGGTCCACTGGTTGGGAGTCTGCCTGCCATGCAGGGAATGGGCTCGGTTCTTGTCTGGAAGAATCCCACATGCCACGGGGCAGCCAAGTCCTTGTGCCCCAATGACGGAGCCTGAGCTCCAGAGCCCGCACGCCGCCACCACTGCAGCCTGTGCCCAGAGCCCGTGCACAGCAACGAAGACCCAGTACAGCCAAAAATGATGAGAAAGAATGACTCGGTAATTAAGCAGAGTGAGGCACTTAGGAGCAAGTCCATTAAACAAAGCCACAAGCAGTCTACACCTCCGGTCTCTAAGGTCAGAGTACAGAGCGCATCCCTCATCTTGTATGCCCCTCTGCCACCCTACACCTACTTCGGTATTCCTTCAGCACTTGTATCTGGCTTCAGTGTCTTTATATATACATAATATTTTTAAAAGAGCAATTTTCAATACCCTGAAGAGACCCCATGTCTTTAGCTATCATACCCCAACCACTAATCTCCTTCATAGACTCCTCCGTTCTGTACATTTCAGATGAACGAATCACACAGTGTGTGGTCTGCTGTGACCAGCTCCCTTCAAGGCTCACCCTCCTTGTACTGTCCATCATTACTTCGGCTCCTTTTTGCAGATGAATAATAATCTACTGCATGAATGCACAAGTTTGCTCATGCGTGTTAAGTGGATACCTGGGCTGACTTCTTGGCGGTGAATACCGCTGCCAAGAACACTCGTGTGTAAGTGCTTGTACAGATGTGTTTCTGTTTCTCAGGCATATCACCAGGAACAAAACTGCTGTGTTAAAGGGCTCTTACATTTCATTTCTTTAGGAACTGCCAACCTATTTTTCCAATGCAGCTACACAATTTTACATTCTTTCTATGAATGAGTTGTAACAGTTTAATATATTCTAGATAGAAATCCATTATTGGAAACATTTTTCTAGCACTCTGAGGCCTGTCTTTAACAGTGTTCTTTGAAACAAAAAGTCTTCAGTTTGTATTATTCTCAAACTTGTCTATTTCTCTTTTGTTGCTCATGACTTCTGTCACATGCAGGGAGCCACTGATGAATTCCAGGTCATGAAGGTTAGGCTAACTTGCATGCTTTTTCCTAAGAGCTTTTTAGTTCTGGCTTTTATGTTTAAGTGTCTTATCCATTTTAAGTTAATTTTTATGACAGTTTGAGTCCTTAGGTGAATTTAAATAATCAAGATTAAGAAAACACACTGTAGTAAAATGTGTAAGTAAGACAGGAAGAAAATGGAGTTTAGTATGGACAGTCCTTTTTACCATCACATGAATGCCATGTTTAAGTATGAAAATAACATTCTCTGAAAGGTGACAACACTGAATTTTCACCACAGCAGGTTAACTACTCTAAGAATGACACAAATTAGAACTTGCCTTGCCTCCAATTATTTTATTAACAAACCATTATGTATGGAAAAAAAACTATTTTGAGTATTAACATGTAATAAAATGAATCTAATGTGATAATGCAGTATACTTTAGCCATGAAATACTTGGGGGGAAAAAAAAACACACAAACAGTTCAAATAGAGCAAACATACAAACTGCCCTCTGTTGAATTCCACGGAGGTTCATTATTATTGTCAATGAACTCTATACCAGAAAGTATTAATTGAAAACTTATTCTTCACAGATGGCCTTTAGAAAAATTCACCATTAAAGTAAGCAGTACTGTACTGGGAAACTATTCACGTTTATAGCCTAATGAGGCTTTGCAAACAAAGTTTAAAAGACAATGCCAAGAATTAATAATGCCACCCTACCTGCTAGCACTCCTGGAACGTCTGGCTGTGCTATAACTTTTTGGTGGCGTTTTGGAACGTTTCTTCTCTTTATCTTCTTTCTTTTTGTCTCTAATAAATGAACACAATTTATTAGTGTGTTAGAAGATTCAGTTTATAGAGAAAATACATACACACAAATTAAAAAACAAAAGGACAATGAAATGGAATCTCACTCTTAAAATACGGTACTCTGATAAACACTTTAAGGTATTCTTTCAAAGCACACACCTGATGTAAACATCTATCACGAATGAAGCTGACCTTCTAATTGTTGCCCTGCTATTATATATTCTGGGCTATTCAATACTATTAGGAAAAAAAAATCATAATGGACTGGTTCTACAACCATACCTCAACTCTGAATCTTTTCACAGATTTTTCTAAGTTTACTTTTATTTCCCACAGCACTTTTTCTCATTACACATATATAATGTTATCTTATACCCTTATACTCATAAACACATACCTATTTTCAACTATTTTATAACTTTAGAGACGAAGTTATCTCTTTAGTTGTTCTAAACCAATTCCATCCTATAGTCTCTATTTCATTCCCTCCTGTCTTTGCTCACTCAGCTCCATCAGTTATATTTTCTATTCAGTCAAGTCTTTATTATCTAATTCCAGTATTACTTAAATGGTCCCTTAAGTGGTCCCAGTCATATTTTTCACAAATTCAGATTATACCCTTTTATCATAAATCTTTCAAAGTACAAATCTGAAAATATTAATTCTCTGCTCATCACGTTTCAGTTCATCCCCACTGACTTCAGCATCAGCTGGGAACTCCTCAGTGAGACAGTAAAGCCTTCAGTGTATGAGCCGTCTCAGCTGCCCTGACCTCATTTCCTGGTCCTTCTACACCAACATATTCCTTATTTCAACAGTTTTCTACAGCACCTTATTTCAAGGATTCATGCTAATTTTCTAAGTATTCTCACTGGAAATCTTGCTCCTGAGTCCAGTCAAATCTATCTGAATACTCAAGTCACCTCTCAATAAATCTCTTCCAACATCCCTAACAATGGCCCTTACTTGGTAATTACATTAATTTCTCCCCTAGTATAAGAGATGGTTCATTAAGTAAACTTGTTTGATTGACTAGGTCAAGAGATAACTAGCTCTAAAACATGATTAAAAGTCTCATCAGAGGCTGAATATGCAGTAAAGCTATCACAAAACCCAAGTCCCAACTTGAGTTATATGCTTACCAAGAGTAAATTTTGAAAAAAAAAAAAATTCTGCTGCTTTTTGCTGTGATTCTTATTACTTTTGATCACATAATTAAATACATATATGAGTAAAGTATAAAATATAGGGCTGTTTCTAGAAAATTAAGGCAAATATTTATGAAAAACAAATTACTGAATGAATGCTTAAGTCAAAATACAATGTTGCAGTGCGGATGTTTTGGTATTTAGTGAATCCTCACTTTAATTCTTTACTGGTCTCCAAATCATGGGATTAGACTCTTAAGTATGGTTCAGTGTCAGGAATATAGCAATACTAATTCATACTTAAAAGCTGCTCATGATGAGATATATAAAGAAGAATTAAGAAGACGTGCTTGTCTGCCAAAAACTCTGGCATATCAAGAAGTTGCTAGGAACACAAAATTCTTACCAATGGTTGAATGAAAAAAGGCAGCAGAAACAGCTAAGAATTCTCACTGCAGAGAAATCCTACTCACTTGTTGCTAACAGTTTTCTACAGCACCTGTTTTTTTCTGCACCTGTTTTTTGACGCACTCCTTGACCTTCTACCCCTCTCTCTGGAATGAGATCTTCTCCGTCTCGGACTTTTGGATCGTCGTCTACTCCTTGACTTTGAATGTGATCGCCTTCTTGATCTGCTTCTTGACCGCCTGATAATGTAAAAGGAAGCAGACATATGTATATAAATCTAAAAAGACAAGCTCTACTTTTGATTATTTCATATAAGTGTAGGACCAAAGATTCAGACATGTTGGCTAGCCATCATTATCATTAAGTGAGGGTAATTTTCTGCCATTATTTATTCCACACAACATCTGATACCCCAGAAGTTAGAAAATACCTTTTTAACACTTTTAATCTTTTGTTCAATCTGTCAAACACCAATCCTACTTTGCCCACTGAAACTACAACTCCAAACTTAATAAAAAATGACTCATTTGCATCACTTTATAATTACACAGCATTTTAGAATGTACCTAAATTTATTCCTCATTATTACAAGTTAAATCCATTTACTACTTATCAAATAGTTACTTATCCCCATTACATGTTTATTAATATTCACTCCTTTACTTTAATAATAAACCTAGTTAACAGTATATACTATTATTATTCCTATTTTGGGCTTGCCAGGAGGCACTAGTGGTAAAAAAAACTCACCTGCCAGAGCAGGAGACTTAAGAGTTGGGAAGACCCCTGGAGAATGGGCATAGTAACCTACTTCAGGATTTCAAAAGGACACACACAGTGTACTGGTTTCTATGACTTCTAATTGCTGTTCTCTGATATGCATTCCTCTTCTTTAATGTCTAGTTCAAGAGAAATACAAGCAATGCAGGCCGGATACAGATCCATGCCATTCAGTATAAACTACCCCTCTGACTCTCACGTGTCCCCGACAGGGTATGGTCATCTCTCTCCAGCCATGTAAGACGTTTCTCCGAGCCTACTGCATCATCACCGCCACTCTCCATGTTTTCTCTAAAAGGTTAAGTGCAATTAACCTTTTGATGTTCTCATTGATCTTTTCCCTATTTTATTCCTTCCTATTTTAAGAAAAATTGAAAGCAAATGGCTGTTCTTTGCTTAGACTTGGTCATTTAAGTTAGCGAACCATTCAACCTCTTTCCATGGAAAACTTCAAATACAATTTAAATTTCTTGCTTTCATTATTTTCAGAGTATCAAAGGATAGACATTTTAGTAATGCAAAAGATTTGTGTTCAAATCTCCCTTTTAAAGTCAGTTAATAAAAGTATTCATTATTTACCCTAAGCCTATTATTTCAGCAAAAAAACAGCACCTACATCATAAAACACTTGTAATGGAAGCAAAATGATAAAATCCAGGTCAGCACCTTAGTGTAAACATATAAATTAAATACCGACTCCCTCTTCTCTTACTGCTGTGCTAATATAGTGTTGCCATCATTCTCTAGAACAGCTGTTTCAAAACCCATTAGGAGTAACGTCTCATCAAATTCAGTAACTATATTTTGTACATCACTTATTTTTGAACATATCTGAAACTAAACAATCCCTCAATAACATGTCTATATCCCAGGAAGTTTTCATGTAATGCTTACCTACCTTCCTTTAAGCTCCATAAGGACAGGGATATATATATCTACCTTATTCACCAACCGTACCCTTGAGCAACAATTACTATACTGTGTAATGAAAGGTACTACTAATGTATTTTGAGTGAAACACTGACCCTCTAGAAGATCAGAACCATTACTTTCTTATGAAGAATTGAAAAAAAAAATTATGGAAAACCAAAATCAATGCTGTTTGAATTAGCTACTGTTCATCTTCTGAGAAATTTGGCTTTAAAAAAAAATTAAACAATCATTTTAGCAAAACCATGTAACACATTTATCTCTAATGTATACAAAAATGGCTGTAAAAATTATAAATGCATTCTTGCATGTTTCCTTCTAAATGAAGTGATTAATAATAGAAAATTAAAAAAAAAATCTAATAAGCAGAAGTATTATATCTATCAGTTTTACTATAAGGTCCTGAACCAGTTATTTTTCAACAGCACTGCACTGCAGTCATTTCAACATTCAGTTCATATAAGCTTTTAAAAATTAGAGAAATATAGAGATTACCATATATTTTATATAACAAAACTAGCTAGTTGGAGGTGATGGAACTCCAGCTGAGATATTTCAAATCATAAAAGATATTGCTGTTAAAGTGCTGCACTCAATATGTCATCAAATTTGGAAAACTCAGCAATGGTTGGTCGCAGGACTGGTAAAGGTCAGTTTTCATTCCAATCCCAAAGAAGGGCAATGCCAAAAAACGTTCATACTAATGTACAATTGTGCTCGTTTCACAAGCTATCAAGGTAATGCTCACAATCCTTCAAGCCAGGCTTCAACAATACATGAACCAATAAATTCCAGATGTACAAGCTGGATTTAGAAAAGGCAGAGGAACAAGAGATCAGATGGCCAACATCCGTAGAAAAAGCAAGGGAATTCCAGAAAACTTACTAATTCTGCTTCACTGACTACGCTAAAGCCTCTGACTGTACGTATCACAACAAACTCTGGAAAATTCTTAAAGAGATGGGAATACCAGACTACCTTACCTGCTTCCCAAGAAACCTGTATGTAGGTCAAGAAGGAACAATTAGAAATGGACACGGAACAACAGACTGGCTGAAAACTGGGTAAGTAGTACATCAAGGCTGTATACTGCCACCCTGATTATTTAACTTACATGCAGAGTACTTCATGCTGGCCTAGACGACTCACAAGCTGGAATCAAGATTGCCAGAAGTTTTCAACAACCTCAGATTTGCAGGTGATACCACCCTAATGGCAGAAAGTGAAGAGAAACTAGAGTGCCTCTTGACGAAGGTCCAAGAGGAGAGTGAAAAACTCAACATTCAAAACATGAAGATCGTGGCACCTGCTGCTGTCACTTCATGGCAAATAATGGGGAAAATATGGAAATAGTGGGAGATTTTATTTTCTTGAGCTCCAAAATCACTGTCCACAGAGACTGGAGCCATACAATTCAAGGACGCTTGTTCCTTGGAGGAAAAGCAATGACAAACCATTGACTTCCCTGGTGGCTCAGACGGTAAAAGCATCTACCTACAACATGGGAGACCCAGGTTCGATCTTTGGGTCAGGAAGATCCCCCTGGAGAAGGAAATGGCAACGCACTCCAGTACCCTTGCCTAGAAAATCTCATGGATGGATGGAGGAGCCTGGTAGGCTACAGTCCATGGGGTCACAAAGAGTCGGACACGACTGAGCAACTTCACTTTCATTTTTTCAGACAGCGTATTCAAAAGCAGAGACATCACTTCACTGACAAAGGTCCACATAGTCAAAGCTATGGTTTTTCCTGTAGACATGTATGCATGTGAGAGTTGGACCATAAAGAAGGTTAAATGTCAAAGAATTGATGCTTTTGAACTGTGATGCTGGACAAGACTCTTAAGAGTTAAGAGTCCCTTGGACTGCAAAGAGATCAAACTAGTCAGTCCCAAAGGAAATTAACCCTGAATATTCACTGGAAGGACTGATGCTGGAGCTTCAATACTTTTGCCTTCTGATGAGAAGAGCTGACTCATTGGAAAAGACCCTGAGGCTGGGAAAGGTCTGAGGGCAGGACAAGAAAGTGCCAACAGAGGATGAGATGGTTGGAGGGCACCACCGACTCAATGGACAAGTCTCAGCAAACTCTGGGATAGTGAAGGACAGGGAAAGCTTGCGTGCTGCAATCCATGGGGTCACAGAGTTGCATACAACTGAGCACTTGAACAACAATTATTATATTATTATTATTTATATATAAGTAAAATGCATACTGAAAGTAATGGTCATTTTATATGTCAAGATGTTTAAAATACTACAATTTATAATAACTATCTTTCTGCTATGATATGTTACAAGTGTTCCAAAGGACTTTTCTCTCATGGTCATAACAGTATGTCACAATGGATTTTTGGTTTCCCAGTACATTGAAAGTTATGTTTACACTATAGTATAGTCTATGAAGTATGCAATAATAGCATTATGGCTAAAGAACATTGTACATACATTAAAAAAATATTGCTGCTCAACTGCTAAATATCACCTGAGCCTTCAGTGAGCCATAATCTTTTTTGCAACAGTTAACATCAATGATCACTAATCAGAGAGTACCATACCAAATATAATACCTAAGTTATAAGTTTTGGAGCATCAAATCTTAAATGTTGAAAGGTTAAACTAAGACGAATAGTAAGGTTCTGTGTGTCATTAAGGCAATGGGGAACTTCTAAAGGAGTTCAATGCAGCCCTCAGATGTTCTAGACTTGGGTTTTTGAAAGACACATCTTTAAGCATGAAATGGGCTGGGGTGAAGGTGGATGGTAAGACACACCAGGCAGAACCACCCTTTGACATTTTGCTACAGAGTGAAACTTTGTGTCCTTCCAAAATTCTTACAGGAAACCAAATACCCAATGTGATGATGTTACGAGGTAGGAGCCTTTGGGGTGATCAGGTTAGGAAGGTCCAGCTTTCATGACAGTATGAATGCATTTATGAAAGACGTCTCAGGGGGCTTCTCTGGTGGCCCAGTGGTAAAGACTCCACCTGCCCATGCAGGAAACCTGGGTTCCATCCCTGGTTCATGAATATCACACATGCTATGGAGCACCAAGCCTGTGAGCCACAGCTACTGTGCCTATGCTCTGGGGCCTGGGAGCCACCACCACTGAGCGCATGTGCCACAACTGCTGACGCCCAAGCGGGCTGAAGCCTGTGCTCCGTAACAACAAAAACCACTGCAATGAGAAGCCCACACACCGCAACTGCAGAGCAGCCCCACTCACCACAACTAGCTAAAGGCCTGCGCAGCAACAAAGACTCAGCACACTCAAAAATAAATAAAATTATTAAAAAAAAAGAATCTCAGAGATAGTCCACCCCTGGTCCATCCTTCTATGTGAAGACGCAGTGAAGATATAGCAAACTATCAGTATCAATGAGGAAGTAGGTCCTCACCAGATAGCAAATTTTCTGACCCCTTGACCTTGAACTTTCCAGCTCCCAGAACATTGAGAAGTAAATTTCTATTGTTTATAAGTCACCCAGTTTATGGTATCCTGTTATAGCAGTCAAATGGACTAAGGCACAGTCTTAAGAAATGACTTAACAATACTATGGGAGTTATAAGGTCAATTTCCTGCCCCCCACCCCGAATCATAACAAGGTAATAGCTGACTTTGCCACTTTGACATTTGTACCAATGGTGCAAAAGCATCTCATTACAAATCAAGATAGCGGCAAATGAACCTGTTATTTACTGTATTCTTCACTGGCATTTGTAGTGAAGATTTTGTAGTGAAAATCCTGCCATTTTCAACAAGGACGTCTTTGACAGAGCCAGTAAAAAACTATTAATTTTATTAAATCTGGTTCCTGAGTACCACTAAAGTATTATCACTATTGACTAGAAATGTTAAATCTGGTCCCTTCAGCAACATTCTGTGCAATGAAATGAGCAGTATGCATAAATTATTTCTGATAACCTTTTAAGTTCAGTGACTGTCAAGGAAGACATTTGTGTGATTGAGTGTGAGCTTACCTAATTGCTTTTGCCATGAAACATCAGACTTGGGTATCTGGTAGACACTTTCATGAAAAATAAATTGTTTATCATTTCAAGGAAAAAAATTTGTTGCCAGTATAAATGAGCTTTCAGGAGAAAACTGAACTTTGGAAAACTGAAACCCACCATTGTGAACCTGACAGCTTCCTAACATTTTAAAAGGGTTTACTGGTAAGATGTATGGTGATATTACCAAGTCATCTTTTGATACTGTGTAAAAAAGTGTCAACATTTGAAAATTTGCATAATGCAATCAATAAATTATTTTCCAAACCATGAATGCATTAACTGGACAAAAGGATGCCTGGGGAAAAGAGCCACTCAAAGTATAATAAAGGTCAACATATTTTACAAGTTTATATCAAAGAATATTACTCCCAATTAGCCAAAAAGATTATAAAATTACTTTTCCCTCTTCTCACTGTGTATTTGTGTAAAGTCAGATTTTCTATATATATATTAACCAAAATATACTACAATAAGCTGAATGCAGAATCCTTTACATCTTCTACTAAGTTAAATGTTAAAGAAATTTGCAAAGATGTAAGATGTAAACAAAGCAACTCTTTTAATTTTTTGGGGAAAAGCTTTGTTTCAAAGCTAAGTTAATATGAGTGGGTTTCAATATTCATTATGACTTCAAATGATGGTTTCAAATTTTACTATGGTCAACACTGACGCTATAAACCACATAAACAAAACCTCATTGGAGTTCTTATTTTTTTAATGAGTACAGAGGTCCTAATACCAGGAAGTTTTGAGAGTCACTGGTCTAGAAAGATCCTTAGAAATCTACACAAGTATGTCATGTGAGAAAGAGAATACATTGGTCCTTTTACACCGCAGAGTCCTACTCTACGTAGATACCATCATGTAGTTTATTCAGTAATACAAAGAGCAATCTCAAAACACGTCATCTGCAAATGGGTGAGCTAAGGTTGCATAACAACCCTCCATTGTTCAAGTCAGAAGCCTAGTGAAATGTCAGAATTAGAATTCAAGTCAGAAGTGTCACATTCAGTGTCCTTTCCAGAGTACTAATTCATTTTAGTGCTCGAATTCCAGTGGCTTCTTCCTATCCCTGGATTTTTTGGGGGAATTTTAAAGTATCTACTATCGTTTCTCTATTTATATACCTATTCATATACCAGTATATACCTCTATATATACTGTTTGTGAACAGTAATTCACAGACTCTGCAAATAGCAGTAGTTATCAAAACCACTGTAACCATGAGCTAATTAATTAGGGCAACAGCAGATATTACATGGTGAAATTATCTTTGTCTAAGGAAGAACTTACTACCAAACAGCAATCAATCTAATTACCTGTGCCTAGAAGATGAGGGAGTCCTCCTCCTCCTAGAACGTGATCTTGATCTTGAGTGCCTTCGTTTTTCTTCTTTCTTATCTGGATTTAAATGAAAAGGAATCTGGATTTAGAAATCATTAAGCAGAAAGATTACTTCCATGTAGGAGTTACTCTTAAGAGTTTACTACTCTAATTTTCAGGTTTAACATATGATCCTTAAATTCAGGTAACTAAAAGTTTCTGAAGCTGTGACGTGTCATCCACAAAACAATCTATGAAAATAATTACCTTTCTCATTCTTTACTCTTTAGAGGTTTCTAAATCATGAGTCCTTTTTGCATTCCTTAGGTTCTTTCCCAAACATAGCTACAATTTACCCATATTAAAACTCTACTCTGTACATGTTCATGTATTAATAACACCTCCCCAAACTATAAGTGTAAAATGTTTATATTTATAATAAAAATGTAAGATAAACATTTTAAATTCTTGGACTAGCAAAATGTTCCTTTTTTAGTCATCACTTAGCTCTATGCTCCTTTCCTAGATATGTCTCATTCAATCATTTCTATACATCTGGGACAGAACTGGATTTTACTAAACCAGCTCTCTTTTTAATCTTTCTGTTCTACTTTTGCACTCATTTTCAACACTGTGTAAGTTTATGGAGCAGAGCAAGAATGATCTGTTACCATTTAGTAGTTTAAACAAACACATAAATTCCTTTAACTCAGGACCTAATGAAGGAGAAATATAGCCACTGAAGTCTTCATATATGGACTATCATTCAAAGTGAGAATGCTGCCCCCCAAACCCCTCCCACACCCTCCAACTGAGAGTAAAGAACTCATGTGCAATGCAGGAGCTGCAATGGGTGGGGAAAATCCCCTGGAGCATGGCAACCCACTCCACTATTCTTGCCTGGAGAATCCCATGGACAGAGTAGCCTGGTGACCCGTAGTCCATAGGGTTACAAGAGTCAGACATGACTGAGGCGACTTAGCCCGCATGCACAAAGTGAGAATGAGTTCCTCTTTTACGTTTCTATCATCTCACTAATAGAATTCAATCTATTGTGAATATCAAAACAAAAATTCATGCAGCAAAAAAAATTTCATAAAGTTAAGTCGTTTTCAGTCATTTCACTTATGAGTTTCCAATAAAAGCAGAAATGGTGTTCTGCAGTCTATATAAACTTGCCATGTGACCCTGGGTTAATGGATAACCTGTTTAATGACATAATACACATAAAGCATTTGGTATTAATTTATCTATTATACTTTATAATCATCTAATACCATATACAATTAAAACCATCTCATTAAGAATTGGAATGAAGAAAATAAAGTATTGTTTATAACTGAAACAAATGGTATAAACTTAACTTTTATTAGGCTTTCTTGGTCAAGTAAAAGACTATATGAGGCTACCTCAATTTCACTTCAGTTTAGTCACTCAGTCTGACTCTTTGCAACCCCTTGAACCACACACACCATGCCAGAATTCCTGTCCATCACCAACTCCGGGAGTTTACCCAAACTCATGTCCACTGAGTTGGTGATGCCATCCAACCATCTCATCCTATGTGGTTCCCTTCTCCTCCTGCCTTCAATCTTTCCCAACATCAGGTCTTTTCAAATGAGTCAACTCTTTGCATCAGGTGGCCAAAGTATTGGCATTTCAGCTTCAACATCAGTCCTTCCAATGGGCACCCAGGACAGATCTCCTTTAGGATGGACCGGTCGGATCTCCTTGCAGTCCAAGGGACTCTCAAGAGTCTTCTCCAACAACACAGTTCAAAAGCATCAATGCTTTGGTGCTCAGCTTTCTTTATAGTCCAAGTCTCATATCAATACATGACCACTGGAAAAACCATAGCCTTGACTAGACAGACCTTTGTTGGCAAAGTAATGTCTCTGCTTTTCAATATGCTGTCTAGGTTGGCCATAACTTTCCTTCCAAGGAGTGTCTTTTAATTTCATGGCTGCAATCACCATCTGCAGTGATTTTGGAGCCCCAAAAAATAAAGTCAGCCACTGTTTCCACATCTATTTGCCATGACATGATGGGACCGGATGTCATCATCTTAGTTTTCTGAATGGTGAGTTTTAAGCCAACTTCTTCACTCTCCTCTTTCATTTTCATCAAGAGGCTCTTTAGTTCTTCACTTTCTGCCACAAGGGTGGTGTCATCTGCGTATCTGAGATGATTGATATTTCTCCTGGCAATCTTGATCCCAGCTTGTGCTTCCTCCTGCCCAGCGTTTCTCATGATGTCCTCTGCCTGTAAGTTAAATAAGCAGGGTGACAATATACAGCCTTGATGTATTCCTTTTCCTATTTGGAACCAGTCTGTTGTTTCATGTCCAGTTCTAACCGTTGCTTCCTGACCGGCATACAGGTTTCTCAAGAGGCAGGTCAGACGGTCTGGTATTCCCATCTCTTGAAGAATTTTCCAGTTTACTGAGATCCACACAGTCAAAGGCTTTGGCATAGTCAATAAAGCAGAAGTAGATGCTTTTCTAAAACTCTCTTGCTTTTTCGATGATCCAGCTAATGTTGGCAATTTGATCTCTTGTTCCTCTGCCTTTTCTAAAACCAGCTTGAACATCTGGAAGTTCACGGTTCACATATTGTTGAAGCCTGGCTTGGAGAATTTTAAGCATTATTTTACTAGCATGTGAGATGAGTGCAATTGTGCAGTAGTTTGAGCATTCTTTAGTATTTCCTTTCTTTGGGATTGGAATGAAAAGTGACCTTTTCCAGTCCTGTGGCCACTGCTGAGTTTTCCAAATTTGCTGACATATTATTGAGTGCAGCACTTTCACAGCATCATCTTTTAGAATTTGAAATAGCTCCACTGGACATCACCTACACTAGCTTTGCTCGTAATGATACTTCCTAAGGCCCATTTGACTTCACATTCCAGGATGTCTGGCTCTAGATGAATGATCACACACCATCATGATTATCTGAGTCGGAAAGAGCTTTTTTGTATAGCTGTTCCGTGTATTCTTGCCACCTCTTCTTAATATCTTCTGCTTGTGTTAAGTCCATACTATTTCTGTCCTTTATTGCGCCCATGTTTGCATGAAATATTCCCTCGGTATCTCTAATTTTCTTGACGAGATCTCTAGTCTTTCCCATTCTGTTGTTTTCTTGGCACTGTTTGCTGAGGAAGGCTTTCTTTTCTCTCCTTGCTATTCTTTGAAACTTTGCATTCAGATGGGTATATCCTTCCTTTTCTCCTTTGCTTTTCACTTCTCTTCTTTTCACAGCTATTTGTAAGGCCTCTTCAGATGGCCATTTTGCTTTTTTGCATTTCTTTTTCTTGGGCATGGTCTTGATCCCTGTCTCCTGTATAATGTGATGAATCTCCGTCCATAGTTCATCAGGCACTCTATCAGATCTAGTCCCTTAAATCTATTTCTCACTTCCACTGTATAATCATAAGGGATTTAATTTAGGTCATACCTGAACTTAGGCAAACATAAGTGACTAAAAACAACAGTAAAACCCCCCAAATAAAAAACAACCAAAATACCACATGAAGCATCAGGTAATCCTAGACACCAATGTTTCAGAACGAGTAATTCTGTTTCAGGAATTGGGAGGTGCTTGTCTTGAACACTCTTAAGATGTTTAGCACATCTCTGGCCCTCTACCCACTGGATGCAGTTTATACCAGCATGACAACTAAGTTTCTCCAGGTATTTCCAAATATGCCTGGGTGACAACACTTATCCATACCACCCATCCTCCTCTGAAATGAGAATCACTGCCCTAAATGATCTTTTATCAAAATATGGGGAAAAAATGACTGAAGTATTATTCAACAGACTTCCAAACATAATTGCATAAGTCTATTTTACCTGGTTCTATAGCAGCAGAAATTAGGGACTGTGCTTCTCGTACTCTCTTCATGGCTTCCTCTATTTCTTTACTAGAGGTATCTGATTTCAGACTTGGTGAAACAAGACCAGCAGCAACATGATTCAATCTGGAATAGAACCAAGAATTGCATTTCATATATTTAAAAACATATTTATATATCTAGTTAAATACATGTTTTCCATCATCATTTTACTAAGATACTCCTTGGAAAAAAGTGAGAAGACTCCATGATAATTTTGACAAAATCATACACAATATAGTAAAATGGCAGTATGCAAAATGGCACTCACCATTTAAAAAGATGCAGATATGTCAAATAAGAAAAAAACTAATTTTGCTGAACATCCATGAACTTTCCATATACTTTCTAAGAATTGTTAGTAACTGAGAATATAATAACACTACTGATTTTTGACTAACAGAACGTTCCTTCACGTGATTTAAAAAACTTTTCTACTTCATCCTCATTTCGTTGGGGAAGGGAATTACTTTTTAAGTTTGCAGAACACAAACTGAAGCAAAAGCCAATGACATACCAAAGTCACTTATGAAATTCCTGACTGAAAAGGCTAAAGGGTTTAGCCTTTAGCCTTAAGGGTTTATAAAAATGAGAAAATATAGACACCAAGTTGAGGATGGTAGTTATTTGTGGGCAGTGTAAGATGTAAACAAGAATGATTATGGGGAGGTTTATTTTTTAACTCTATTAATCATGTTTTACTTAGTAAGCTTCATGGTAGATACATGCTTGGATTTCACCTGGTCATTTTTTAGAAAAAATGCCAGTAACTACTATAATCAAATGATTGTGTTCTGCCTCCCCCCATGCTCTCCTACTGACAGTGACTTTCACCCAGTTAAAATCAGTTCTAATGAGGTGGATGAAACTGGAGCCTCTTATACAGAGTGAAGCCAAGTCAGAAGGAAAAAACACCAATACAATATACTAATGCATATATATGGAATTTAGAAAGATGATAACGATAACCCTATATGTGAGACAGCAAAAGAGACACAGATGTATAGAACAGTCTTTTGGACTCTGCGGGGGAAG
This sequence comes from Antilocapra americana, assembly GCA_007570785.1. Taxonomy (NCBI): domain Eukaryota; kingdom Metazoa; phylum Chordata; class Mammalia; order Artiodactyla; family Antilocapridae; genus Antilocapra; species Antilocapra americana. The sequence goes on along the minus strand of ML661344.1, from coordinate 7,959,022 downwards.
GCGAGGGTGGGATGATTTGAGAGAATAGCATTGAAATGTTTTTTTTTCATATGTGAAACAGATCGCCAGGTTCGAAGCATGAGACAGGGTGCTCGGGGCTGGTGCACTGGGACGACCCTGAGGGGTGGGATGGGAGGGAGCTGGGTTCAGGATGGGGAGCACATGTACACCCATGGCTGATTCATGTCAATGTATGGCAAAAACCACTACAATATTTAAGAAAAAGAAAGAATTAAAAAGATAAAAAAGCAAAAAATGAATTTAGGTCAGATTTAACACACTACTAAGGTGCTCCCCTTGTGGCTCAGCTGGTGAAGAATCTGCATGCAATGCAATTGAGACCTGGGTTCAACTCCTGGGTTGGGAAGATCCCTTAGAGAAGGGAAAGGCTACACACTCCACTATTCTAGCCTGGAGAATTTCATGAACTGTATAGTCCATGGGGCCGTAAAGAGTCAAACACGACTGAGTGACTTTCACTTAACACACTATAAAATGACTAATGAAAACATCTTAAGAATCCGTGATGTGTGAAGTAGGAAATATAAATGGCGGCATGAATAAAACTTTTCAATGCACCAAGAGACAGTGACTTTTAGTATATTACTCTTACTCTGGGCTAGTGCTTCCCTCACTTGTCTTTCCCTTATTCATCTCCCAGGCTTCTCTGATCTTCAAGCCAAGTTCTTCTCCTTGTAATAATGTTCTTACAGCATCACTGTACTTAGAGTTGGATGCATATGCTTCACTGTAGTTAAGTAATGTGTCCCTTCCTGAGTATAAACGCCATGAAGGTACAAGCTTATAGGAGGTAGGTGATGTAATATTTTTAAACTTTTTATTTATTTATCTTTTTTAGGCAATATAATTTTTTAAATGAACCAACAAAAGATAACATTTAACTCTCTATTCGTCATCCTGAGACAATCTTTAGGATGATATGCATGAAATAAGTCTGAGAAACAACTTGACTTGCAGTAGAAAGGCAATCTTGATTCCAGCTTGTATTTCATCCAGCCTGGCATTTCTCATAATGTACTCTGCATATAAGTTAAATAACAGTGACAATATACAGCTTTGACATACCACTTTCCCAATTCTGAACCAGTCTGTTGCTCCATGATCTGGTTTTAACTGTGGGTTCTTGACCTGCATACAAGTCTCTCAGGAGGCAGGTAAGGTGGTATGCTATTCCCATTTCTTGAAGAACTTTCCAGTTTGTTGTGATTCACAGTCAAAGGCTTTCATGTAGTCAATGAAGCAGATGTTTTTCTGGAATTCCCTTGCTTTTTCTGTGATCCAGCCCTGTGGCCACTGATGAGTTTTCCAAATTTGATGGCATATTGAGTGCAGTACTTTAATAGCATCATCTTTTAGGATTTGAACTAACTCAGCTGGAATCGATCACATCCACTAGCTTTGTTCAGAGTAATGCTTCCTAAAGCCCACTTGACTTCACGTTCCAGGATATGGGGTACTAGGTAAGTGATCACACCATCATTTTTATCCATGTCCTTAAGACTTTTATTGTACAGTTCACCCACGTATTTTTACCACCTCTTCTTAGTATCTCTTGCTTCTGTTATGCATGCCCTTGCCTTTTCTGTCCTTCATTGTGCCAATCTTTGCATGAAATAATGCCTTAGTATCCCCAACTTTTTTGAAGAGATCTCTAGTCTTTTCCATTGTATTGTTCTCCTCTATTTCTTTGCACTGTTCACTTAGGAAGGCTTTCTTATCTAAGTAGTCTTTGGAATTCTGTACTATCTTTCCTTTTCTCCTTTGACATTCACTTCTCTTTTCAGCTATTTGTAAGGCCTCCTCAGACAACCATTTTGCTTGCAGGATTTTTCTCATAGATGGTTTTGGTCACTCTGGTTTAAGCTATTTACAATGATCTTCGAAGATTAAAAATTACACCAAACAAAACCGTCTATAGATGGGCTTACTTCTTATCTTTCTAGAAAATAGGATTATGTATTGCATGCCTCGAGATGAATTTCTTTTAGCTATCAAAAAATAACTGCTATCTGTAGACACTGACATATTTCTATCATCAATGGAAACAAAAGGAAAAAAGTTCTTACTTGGGATCAACAGTACTCATAAGTTTCAGCAACTGATCTGCAGCAAGAGACTGGAAAATAAAAATATTAAAAATGAGAACTCACAGAATAATAAATGATTACTATTTTAATATTTTTGGCAAACTTATAGAAGCTAATATATTCCAAGCACCATAATGACCAACAGAAACAGAATGCCAGTCAAATATGTCACAGTGAATTTTCTAGCTGCAAAAAGATAAACAGATGACAACAGTGACTACAGTAGTGGATATCCAGAGCTGCTCTATCAAGTTAAATACAAAGATGATGAAGCGGAAGAGTCCAGATTTTATAGATTAGCTCCTGGTTATGTAAAGATTTCCTGAGGATAAGTAACATTTTAAGGAAATATGTAAAACAAAAATCAAAGTACTCAGATCAATATAATAATAAAAAGGTTTTCATAAAGAACTTCAGAAAACTTTATCTAAATTGCAATGAGGTAAAACAAAAATTTTTAAGTAAATCACAAGAGAACAAATTATGAACACACTCCTATCTTTTCATGACTTGTATTCTGACTTTGCAACATTGATGTGGTAGTGGCTTCCTATGAAACTAGTCTTTACTTTGAACATCATAAAATGAGAAATTCTTTGATGGGTAAGGGGCTAATGCAGTGACCTTTTAAATCTCTCATTAACAAGTTTAAGAAAAACTCACTAAAATATTAACAGTCAGTTATCTCCTGCTGTTGAAATGCAAACTAAAATCTAACGAAACAAATTCTTTTATTACAAAAACGAGCTCAGAGTTCAAGGATATTAAATTACCTGTGAGTTCAAGTTTGCTCCAGGAAGCCCAAGTGCAGCAAGGGCAGGATCAAGGGTAGGAGCTCCCAAAGCAGCCAATGGAACAGCGCCAATCTGTGAAATTTCAAATTGTATTTATTTAAAATTTTGTTTCTGTCTTATTCCGTCAGGTTGGGAGAGTATAACAACTTTTTTTTTTTCTCTCTCTAAAGGGTCGGATGATTACTAGTTGAAGTCTGTAAGCTGTGGGGGCTCCTCCCCCCAACTACATGTATACTTTAAGTTTATTCCTTAGGGCTTCCCTGGTGGCTCAGATGGCAAAAAATCTGCCTGCCATGTGGGACCTGGGTTCCAACCCTGGGCTGGGAAGATCCCTTGGAGAAGAGAATGGCAATCCACTCCAGTATTCCTGCCTAGAGAATCCCATGGACAGAGGAGCCTGGTTAGCTACAGTCCATGAGGTCACAAAGGATCTGACATGACTTAGCAACTAATACTTACTTACAGTTATTAGCCTCATATATTAATTAAAGAGTTTCCTAGTAATTTCCTGTTGTATGTTCTTAAGTCTCTCAGTCGTGTCTGACTCTTTGCAATCCCATGGACTGTAACCTGCCAGGCTCCTCTGTCCATTGGATTCTCCAGACAAGAATAGTGAAGTGGGTAGCCATTACCTTCTCCAGGAGTTCTTCCCGACTCAGGGATCGAACCCAGGTCTCTTGCATTGCAGGAGGAGTCTCCACTTTCTGAGCCACCAGGAATTCCTCAAAATCAGTCAATTTAATACACACAAACAATGCAAAAATCTTACAACTTTGCAGGCAGTTTGAGCCTCTTCACTAGCACTGTACTTAAAGTTCTCCTGGTTTCATCATTATTATTAAGTATACGTAGCAAACACACTGTAAATTGAACCATTCACTGAGTTAAAATCCTGTTAATACAGTTGATCCTTGAGCAACATGGGGGCTGGGGGTGCTGACTCATGTCGTCAGTAACAGACCTGCAACTTCAGTCAGCTCTCCATATCCACTGGCCCATATTTCGATTCAACCAATCTTGGGTTGTGAAAGTGTTAGTCGCTCTGTTGTGTCCAACTCCCTGCAACCTCATGGACTATAGCCCACTACGATCCTCTGTCCATGGACTTCCCCAGGCATGAATAATGGAGTGGAGTGGGTAGCCATTCCCTTCTCCAGGGGATCTTCCTGACCTAGTGATCAAACCTGGATCTCCTACATTGCAGGTAGATTCTTTACCATCGAGCCACGAGGAAAGCCACGTAGTAAAAAGAAATCCACATATAAATGGAGTGAACAGTTCAAACTCGTGTTGTTCAAGGATCAACTATTATAAAATTGGCTTAGTTATTTATTATATAATTTTATACGTCAAAGGTATTTATGAATTTACCCAGATCTTCAAATTCATCTTCATGTCATCTACTTAATGTAAATCCCAAGAGCAAAAGATAAAAGGGTATAGGGAAAGAAAAAAAAAAGTCATAACTTCACACCTTAATTTTCTCGGTTCAAATGAACATACTATTTTAAACAACATGTGCAACAGAAATGTGCCTCATGATTTATGGGCTACTTTGAGTCAGCAACAAAATGATAAGATATATATTATTTTTCAGAATGTCCTTAAAATGTAAATGACCACTTTAATACTTACAGCATTTTACTACGATTACAACAGCATTTTACAATGCCCTTACCATGTGACAGCAGTCTGTGAAGTGGAACCACACAGCACTCAAAAAAGGCACAAATATATTTTTATCCACCATTCTGTGTTCCTTTGCTTTAAGAATTCAATAGAACTAATACCTGGGTAAGTGGGTTAGGAGTAGGCAGGAGTCCACCACCAGGCAGAAGACCTGCCACTGCATTAGCTGGTGCCAACAGAGACAAAGCCTTAGTTTCATCAGGAATAACTCCTGCAGAGAAACACCCATGCATTAGAACACACTCTTCTGCAAGACAGAAAACACACAAAAACACCCAGAAAATGTCTCCCTGATACACCACCTGAGTTTGTTGAAAGTACTTATGTTCGCTAAAATATAAAGCTTGATTTCTATGATTATTTATCATTAATTTTATGTCAGAATGAAACTTCAATGTGTGAAAATTTGTTTCCTTTTTCTCTACAAATGGTTAAGTTTCTAGAGTAAAAAAAAAATAGCACAATACACACTACTTTTTTGTTAACACTGCCAAGATTTCATCACCTGTACTCGATTTTTAAGTCATGAACCAAACGTAAGCAAGCACAGTCGGTTCTCCAGGGGTGTGCTCTCAACTTTCAAAAGCTGTTTTATGAACAACGACTCGTGTCGGCTGCTTCACTATAAAGCACACAGAAAAATCAAGATACACAAGACAAAAAAAGTTTGATTTAGGGGTTAATAATATGGTACAGTTACTATGATTTTCTTTTACACCTACCATACAATTTTGTAAAAATTAAGAGAAAAAAGTATGTAAAGGAAATACTCTGTTGAATCAAGAGTAGGGCTTTTGCTGACTCATGAAAATGAATATGAATGTTTCTGAAGGTCTCTGAATACACACAGGATGTGTGTGGGAGTGGGTGAGAGCAAAAGAGAGAGAGAATAAGTAAAACATGGCACATTCCTTACCTGTACAGTAAAATGCTTTATGTTCCAATATGTGCCATGCTAACCATACCAAAAATGCTGCTAGATAGTGTCAGTTCAAAAGCTAACTTAGCCAAACTCCTAAAGCCAAAAACAACATGTTTGTCTTTTTAAAGCCTAATCTGTGTATTCAGATAAAATCTAAGGGTCCTGAGACAAATATTTATGTAGACAATTTAAATTCTATCCAACAGCAAAAGCCCTATACAGATGGATTAATCTGTTAATGTGCCCAAGCCCCCAAAATGAGAGTTCAATAATACAATTAAACTACATATTTGCAAATACCAGTAGTATTTCTGTAATACATATTAAGAAACTGCATCTCATCATAAAACATACAATATGTACAGGGCACTTAAGAGAAACTGGATAAGCTGCAGAAGAAAACTGTTGGGTGGTATTTTCAGCAGGGCCTGGTATATAGTTCAGGCTGAACCAGGGAAAAGAACTGTAAAACACAACAACAAAAAAGAAAAACCACTGTTAAATAAAGGTAATGGTTCCTTCCACCTAAACTGAGAAGTGCCGATAATATAAACAAATGTATTCTACACAGCACTGTTATCTTGCTTGTGTCAGAGCTGTCATCAATTTAGATACCAAGAGTTATGGAGGGGGGGGAGAAGGGAGAAGATTTAGATATAGGGCATTAATGCATCATTATTAACAAACCTACAAAGATTATGGGATAATTTTGCATGCAAAATTATGTCTCAAGAGGATAACATTAAGTATCGACATCTTGCTAAAATTAGTGCATTGGCAACATTTCTGGCAAACTAAAATCCTCTTGAATTTATTGTGAGACACCGGATAGAAGATCTGCATCCATTAAAAAAAAAAGTCATGCATCTGATCCTCTGATTAAAAAAAGACTATTTAAAAATAAAACTACAATTTAAAAATAGCAATGAGGCCCCTCACCAGTTAATTTTCATGCGTCAAGAGTATTTTTTTTACTGCTGCTTTGATAGAACCATGAAATACTGCATGAATGTGTAGAAACGAAAGAAAAAGAAACAGACAAAAGAAACAAACATTAACCAAGGAACCTAAATAGTCCCCAAATCCATTATTATTAAGAGTTCCTTCCAAATTCAGCTATCTCAGTTTTATCGGTTAAAGACTATTCCTTACCGTAGACTCTGAGTCTATTGTTCTAAAACACTGACCAAGAAGCAAAGGCATAATCTAAGAGCTAAAACCAGGGTGAATGGGGACAAAAGGGTCGACCTACATCAGTTATTTAGTGGAGGCAACATTAATACAGCATATCATACCAATAATTACCAGTAATATACTTATAGATTCTGTAACTAAATATGTCTGTAATTCTAATAATCTACTCCCTAAATATTTGTTTCAAAACAAATCCAAAAAAATTACTATGGTCTAAAAATATTTATGAAATCTAGTTATATGATATACTGTATTATGTTCAGGGCTTGGGAACTATGACCTAATATTTGGCCAAAAATAATTTTTAAAATTATAAGGCTAACTAGTGTTTTGCAAATTACTCACATGATTTGACCCTTGTTCCAAAAGCTATGTTCTACATTTACTTATCCTAAATTTAAATTCTGTAAATTTTCTCTTGATGGTAAGTCATCCTACAACAAGCACACTGACAGAAAATGCTTAATCAAAACATACCAACTCACAAGTTTATCACTATATATATTATATATACACTTTAAAACCTTGAAACCGGGCTCATACACTTTAATATCACGGAGACAGATTTACTATTATATAGCATGCCTTAATTTATCCATGAATGCAACTTAATTTCTTTAGAAAACCAGAGGAAATTTTTCTAAGTTTTAAGGACTAGACATTTCACAATTTTTACAAGGAATGGTTTAAATGTTCACATCAGTATTCAAAGATAGCAACTAAAGTTAACAGTATCTAGATTCTGCTTCCACTGACCAGTTCACTAAGGAACGGGGAAAGCATTTATACCCTGGTCAGCATATATGTTAATAAAATCCAGTCATTTTAACATATTTCAGTGATTTCTTTGACTAAATTTACAGTTACCAAAAAGCAAATAAAGTAGCAGTACACTGGGAACAAGCTAAGCATAAAGTATGTCTTAGAAAATTTCACAAAGTGGAATAAAAATAGTGTTGTCTTGTCACAGTGGCTTTTTAAGATCCAAAAACCCTGCTCATTATTTTTCTGCCAAATTACTTTAACAGCCTAAAATGTAAAAAGAGAGAAAATGTAGTTAACAAATGGTTACACCAGGAAAACACTTGGGGGACTTGAGTGCTTGCTGGCCTTTAGTTAATGTCTAGAATCCCCTGTAGCTGCAGAGGACCCACTGTTTTTCAGTCATCTGGAAGAGTTTTGCATTTGCCTTCTCCACTACAAAAATCACACACACAAATAACAGAGAGAAGAATTTATTATTTAGAGATAATCTAGAAAATATTGCAAGAATGAACAAGAAAATCTGGCATTAAACAAAACACCCAGTGCCCATTTGGCACCTAAGCTATAGGAAATATTGAACTTCATAAAAACCAAAACCATTGCGACCCTTGGTATACTGAAATTCAATGTGGGATATATTTTTTAAAGTTACTGATAAGAAGAATCACTAAGGAAATAAAACCAACCTGGTCACATTTATTCAAAATAGAAACATCATCATGCATTTATTTGACGGTTTCTGTCTAAATGTTCATGAAGTGAACCGTACACCTTCAGGACTTTTGTATTAAATTAACTAAGTAGATGTATCTTAAGGATTAGGGAAGTGGTTTTAATGAACTTAAAAGTGTTTTAAAGCAATGCAAAAGGTTAAATATAAAAACAAACCAGATTTTGAATTTTAAGTTAGAAGGCCTTCATGTAAAAAATATGGACCACAGTATAACAAGGGTTTCAAAATGTTAATAACTTAGATTTTTTTTTTTAACATGCTACTAATGCTCACTCTGAAACTACACTGAGGTAGATGGTCATCATAGGATAAAGCACAAACCTTCTGCATATGGTACGACTATCAAAGCTCTGTCAACGAATACAGTGTTTGTCAGATGCTGTGCCACAACTGCTGAGTCCGGATCATGGAACTTAACAAAGCAGACTCGGGAGGAGACTGGTAAAGGCGAATCACTAAAAAATACACATAACATAAAGAGGAAATTATAAGCAAAACCACAAATGAATGACTCACAAATACTTGCATTCCAGAAGTTTAAGAGGCAGAGAAATACATAACTGCACACATATTAACCAGTTCAAAAATACATGACGTTTTTCAATAAACTACTATCCACAGAACTGACTATGGGAAATTACACCCAGAACAATCACTATTTAAATTCATAATGGCATCAAGTTAAAAACAGTTTGAAACCAGTCTCAGAGTCTGAACATATCACAAAAATGTCAACATTTATTTCATAATATCAATACCAGACATTTTAAAATACAAATAGTAAGTAACTAGTTTTGGCTTGGAAAACTTTTCATTATGGTTAACCTTCTAGAGTTAAAAACACATTGGAAAACTTTTCATTATGATTAACCTTCTAGAGTTAAAAACACAAATTTTCCATTTCAGGGACCAAAGAATATTATGGTCAAGTACACCTATTTGATAATCAATGAATGAGTTTTCTTGACCTGCCTACTAAATGTCCCATCCTCTTTCATCTACGGCTTATTAAAACTCCCGGGCATTATAAATACTTAAGGGTCTCTCAGGGCACTCACACAGAGAAAAAAATTAAGCACTCATGGGAATAATACTAGCCCCCCCGACTATTACCCAAAATTTCAATTAACTAAAAGTCACTTTCCTTAGCAACTTATGTAAAACAAAAACAAGCTAAGGTACAAGCAATGGTCGCTCTAAGCAAGATAAGATTAGGAAGGGAGCAAGAATTCTTAAAAAATATAAGACAGTTAAATTTCAGCCAGTAAACTTTTTGTGGAAGTAAAGATTATATAAGGTAGGGGTTTCGTTTCTCTGCTCTCTAACACCAAACCAAAAGCTATCTGAAAATCAATGAACTAAAGTAATCACATTATCCCAGGTTTATATTAGAATCTTGGAACTGGGGGAAGGACTACAATTAAATCAGTATCTCTGATGAAAGAAGAACTGAATGATGCCATCTTTAATCCTCCCTGATGATTTTAATATGCAGCCAGTGTAAAGAACCACTGCTTTGTTTTAACAAGCCAATTATATCTTGAGACTCAATAATGAAGAGGGAAATCCTGCAATACTTTTGAATTATTAGAAGGGGGTAATTGTCAACTTTTCTAAATATACAAGATTTTCATGTATACATAAAAATTGATTACATCAGATTGGTCACACTAAGTATTCAGATAAAGCGTTGTTGAAAAGAAACATTTTCTTGTAATTTGGGCATGATATGAAAATAAAAACTTCTTACCAACATCAATCTATAATCTGAGAACTCTAACCTCTTAGAATGTAAGTTTTCTTAAAGGCATTGCCCTTATTAGCACAGATGCTAATCTAGGTTCAAAACAAAGCTGTAAATGTTATGTCCTGAACTGGATTTAAGCCATATTGCTACAATTTACTGGAAAATGTTTTTTTTGAAAGGATACAAATTTTTTTAATGTGAAGCATCACTGTTCTGAAATTTAAAAATGCTACACCCAGTATAGTGAAAATAACGTTTTTTCATCATTTGTACTAGAGCTACACAGCTCTTCCTATTTCTGACAGCCATATTTTTACAACTAAATTAAAAAGCTCTTTAAATGCTATCATTTTATGTTCTAAAGTGTAAGCACTTACATTTCTTAAAAAGGACCCTACTATTCATCTCTACCAATGACCCAATTTTGTTTCTATTTGCAGGGCAGGTATAGAGATGCAGACGTAGGGAAGAGATATGTAGACATGGGAGGGGACAGTGGGATCCCCTGGGAGCGTACGACTGACATATACACCACCATGCGTGAAGCTGCTGTGCAGCACAGGAGCTCAGTTCGGTGCTCTGCGACAACCAGATGGGTGGGATGGAGATCCAAGGAGGAGTGGGCACATGTACACATAGCTGATTCGCTTTGTTGCACAGCAGAAACTAACACAACATTGTGGAGCAATTACACTCCAGTAAGAACAGTGACCTCTGCTATTTCTCTGACACCATCTACTGTCATCTAACTGAAAGAAAATATGACATCAAATATTAGGTTATTAAAGAATATAAACAATCAAAGAGTTCTTCCTTAAAAATTAGGAAAGTATGCCTACATGCTCCCAATATATGCCTACATGCTCCCAATATATTTCCATTTAGTGATCTTAAATGTTCACTTTTTTTCTACCCACTCATGTCTATGCAACATTATTTGACTACTCTATCATACCTGTAAGTAGTGGTGAGATAATGATAAAATATGAACAAATTAAATATTATGGGAAAGTATAGTAAGAACTCAGAAGGGCAAATAATTCATCTCTCCCCACTTTAAATTGTCGTTTAAAACCACTGCCATTTGGTCCTGCAATTTATACTGTCACAGTTTCTCAGTTAAAATCAATAAAAGAGATGTTAAGAACTTATGTCGGAAATTAATTTTCCCACCCTAGGATCTTGTGCAAGTACCACTGCTAAAAATATGACTGTTAGGAATTAACATAGAATTATGTTTAAGAATTAAACATAATTTACCTTTAAGAATATCCTTACCTTTTAAGAATTAATATAGAAGAAGCAGTGCAGTTGAAAAGAACTGAGGATCAAGATAGGGAAAAGTAAGCCTTGTGTGATGCTTTCATCCTTTACCTAATAGTGGTGGTGGTGGTATTGTGTCTAGTTTCTTACAGTAACCTCTGAGGCTTGTTTCAGAATCTTCTGGGATGCACACATAAAATTCAGATGACTGTTTTCCACCTCAAGCCCACTGAACATGAGAATTCTTTTCATAGGAAGGCTCTGATTCTTAACAAGATCCTTAGCTGATATTCATGACTGCTAAAGTAGAAAATCTGGCCTGGGTCAGTTCTTTCAACCTTATCTTAATATTGAGCTAACCATTTCAGAGCAGAGAATTTTGAGCTTATAAACAAAGTATCTCTTAAGCTCCACAAAACAGCAAGTCTGTGACAAAATTAACAACTCTGTTGACCTCACATCCTCTTTCCCTCATGTGTTCTTATTTAGTTCTAAAAAAATACAGTAAATTGTTGCGTTTAGTTTTAAATATACATTTTATATTTTAAAAATTTTTTTAAGATAAATTATGTTCTCTCCCTTACCTAACTATACTAAGTTACTTATCTGATCATTAAAGTATCTCTTTTTGGTCCCTGAAAAGTTAGTAATGGATTTATCTGCAGTGTTACAGAAGTCTTCAGTTATTGAGTAACTGACATATGCCTCTCAAGGATCATTACCTGATAAGCACTCCAGTGACTTTCTCCACTGATACCCCAGTAAAATCAAACATTTGAAGAATACATATTAGGTGTAAAAGAATGATTCCACTCACAAGTTGCTTGGCTTTGAAGGAAATCATGATGAAGTGGTAGAAAAGAATCACATTAGGTTTTCAAATACTAGTTCTGACACTGGTAGAAACCTATGTGAATTTCAGTTCACCCATTTGTAAAACAGGATACAAGACTTAGTTCCTCTGAATATATAAGGTTATCATACGGAAAGAGGGATAAAATACTACTTGTTATGAAGACAGGTCATATCACTGCATAGAATTATAAGTTAGTAATTTTTGGCTTAAAAGAACCAAGAAATAGGTGAATTTGATAATAAAATAAGGGGAGACACCTTCGTGGGGTTCTCAATGAAATGTTTGTGATCCCAGGAATTTTCCCCACAAACAGGAATTTGGGGCTAAAATAAGAATTTCAGTAGGTGTGGGTTGGAGCTCAGTCATATAATACTTTAAAACTGCCCCTCAAGTAATGTTGATGATGACCCCAAGGAACCTTATTCTAGAAGACAGAGGAGTTAAACTTGTCAGTTGGTGAACATCTCTCCAGAGAAAAGGCAATTAAATTGAATAGAGAAGGAAGCGGTTGCATTTTTATATATCATGAATCGGTGACATTTGAACAAAAGAAAGCAAGCATGTCAGAGTTCCAGGTGGATATGAACACCTTCTGGGAGAAACACACACCCATTAAAAAAAAAAAAAAGAAAGAAAGAAATCAAGCAACAAATATATTTACAATCAATAGAATTTCAAGTAATAAGTCATTTAATCTTATTCTATGAATAAAAGTAAATTTTTGGAATACTTTTGGAAAGATGAACCCCTTTTAGACTATCAGGACTCCATTGCACATTATCTGCAACAAACTACTACTGAAAACTATAGGGAACTTAAAGAAACTGTCTATAAAGTATTCCCAAATCATGCAGGATGGATTAGCTATTAAGACTTCAATTAGTAAACAAACAAAAAAACTATATATTCATACACACACAATATTAAATGAACAAAAGGATCTACATCCACACTATTCAATTTGGAAAGACCATTAAAGTAATGTAAAATTCACTACATTATAACTTAGATATTTTCAGGAAAGAAAATAATCTGTACATGGGCACATATATGAAGGAGTCAGAGCAAAAATATGTCAATATTTATTCTTCCCAATGTAGGGAAAAAACCCTCTTAATGCATAGCACCCCAGAGATCAAATTACCTGCAACACACAACTCTCCTGGGTAGGATGGAACCACTCCATTGACTACATATCAAAAAAGCCAGTCTGTTCTATCATGACTCCCCCTTGAGACACAGACAAGGTAACGTCCCACACTTCTGTCATCTTTTTATGAACATTTTCACAAGAAAACCATTTCATACCAACCAACTCTAAAAAAAATTCTTAATGATTTGTGGGACTGGAAATAATTTTCTTATAAATAAGTCCAGCATCTCCTATACTTGAAGAAATAACATGATCACAATCAAGTAATCAATAATAATCAGATGTGTCACTTTCATTTCCTGCCATTTTACCATTTATTAATACTACTAACAATAAAAGGAATGCTGGGAGAAAGTAACAGCAAAACATCTATTTCTCTAAGTTCTTATTATGAAAGCCATTTGTCCTTCATTGTCAAAATAAATACCTGTTCAAAATAACTTCAACAAAATGTTTGTTCCTAGAATTCTACACTTCACGTAAATTAACTCTAAACCTCCCTCCATATGTATAATACGCCCAAATTAAAGACAATACAACACTTGAAAACACCATTATCTGAAAATACTTTAAGGAAAACATGATGAAATACAGTAATAAATACCGACTGCAGTATGATCAACTTTCATTATTTTAAAGCACACAGATTTATCACGACCAGGTTATTAATGATTTATTACAGCCACAGCAGTGGATTCTTTGCGGATTCCGATCTCCTGTTTGGTACTTAAGTGGCATCATAAAAAAATTATGGTACAGCTGGAACTGAATATCCACTGACAGCAAAATCTGAATTTTCACTCTTCTCAAGGAGCACCGTTTTATTATTTCAAATTTTTGCTCTAGTATTTATCACATCTTGTTACAGCTTTTTAAAAAATTTCTGCACTCATTTAACACATCTGTGATAAAAATAAGAAATGTAAGACAACAGGAAAAAAACAAAAACCACGTACACGCCACACTGAAAATTTTAACGTTCTAAAAATTTCCTTCTGAAGAACAATTCTAGAATATAAAAAATGTGTACGTTATTTAAACAAAATATGAGATTTCAGCTGTAACTGTTCTCATTTTAAAAAGTACTCAGGCTCACTGAATGTCTGTCAAAGTATTAACTGAATTATGTTCAACGGGCCAGAATCACTTAACAATATTTAGCAGTAAGTGAACAGTTTATAACGTTCAATATCAAAATAACACAGAAACGAAAATTTTTCTTTTCAAAGAATTCAAACGCTTTTTTTTTCTGAGCGATTAATCTACACAAAACACAGAAAATGAAGTTTGTCTTGCTTTTAAGGGCCCCGAGAACGACCACGCGGGCACAATTTAAAGAGAAAAAAAACCCAACCAAGATTAGAAGTCAGTGCCTCCTAAACCCCAAAACCCTGGCCCTGCCTGTTTGCATCCATAGCAGGCCTAACGCACAGATTTCTTTCGTAAGTAAACCCAACAGCCAACCTCAACCGAAGCAGCCAGGCCAGGGAGGCAGAGACAAGGGCCTGCAGGAAATGGTATGGGGTAGGCCCAGGCTGGGGAGGAGCTAGCAAAAACCGTGATGGTGGACGATACTCACTCGGGCGGGAAGAGGCGCAGCTCGTCGATCTTGCCTAGGAAACCGAAGAGGGTCCGCATCTGCTCAGAGCTAGCGCTCGGGGAGACATTAGTCACCTGGATTACCTCGGTGCCGCCGCCGCCGCCGCCGCCGCCGCCGCCGCCGCCCGGCCCGCCGCTGGGGCCCGGGCCCGCGGTGCTGGGGACGATGGTGGTGTTGCTCATGGCGCCGCTCGCGGCCTCGCTCCTGCTTTAACACACCAAACACACAACAAACAGTGAGAGGGAGGGGGGGGAGGAACCACTCGCCGGAGAGGGCGCCGGACGGTGTCCGAGGCTGCAGCTGCTCCCGCGGCCGCCGCCGCCGGTCCCCGCCCCGCCGCTCGCCGCGGGGCAGGCAGAGGACGCGCGAGCCCGCGACCCGAGCACACGGACGGCCGCGCCTCGCCGCGACCCCGCTCCCGGCCGCGCGTCCCGCCGGGCCTTGCGGCGCGGCTGCGTCAGCGCCGGCCCCGCCCCGCCGGCCCCGCCCCCGCCGGCGCCGGGAAGCCGCGAGCGGGGCTGCCGGCCGGGGAAGGCCTCGGCTCCGTCCCTCTCCGCCCCGCTCCCCGCTTCCTGAAAGCGGAGAAACGCGGAAGGCGTTAACGTCTTTCTTTCTTTGTTTTTTTAAAAGCACGCCTCCACTCCCCGGCAAAAACTGCACACTTAAGCAAGTATTCTTATTTAAAATGCCCACGGTATTCCTTTGTACGGAGTATCTTCTACAGATCTGGTCAGTTACTAATGATATTTAACCCTAGCTATCAAGATTTTCCTCCCCACTACTATAAAATTTTTCAACCTCTTGTGAACTAGAATATTCTACCTTCATCCAGTGTTATCTAAAGACTTGCAGTTCCCCAAACCTGACAAAACCTTTTACTTCACTGTGCCTTTCCACAAACTATTAATGACCTCTCTCATTTTATCTGTTATCCTGCATAAGGCTTTCCTCACCTCACTGCCACAACTGCCTCAGGCACTGTTAGAGTTTCCTTCTCTCCACTCGAGGACAGAGGAGCATATGTATTTGTCACATTGACGTGTATTGCCCTGCCAAAAGCTCCTGAGTTTCCTGGGTCAGTTTAGGATCTAGCACAATGTCTGTCACACAGCCAATGCCCAATAAATGTGTCAAACACACGTACAGATAAGTGTTGATTAAATAAGTGTCATTTATTCTGACAATTGTTAAATAATTACCTGATCCTAAATACTCCTGGAGACCAAAATCTGAGGACTTACGGATTATTTTTGTTAGTAAATACTTCTATGGAACAATGCCACCCAGAGTGGTTTGTGAGAGATTAGAAACTAAAGTTACCGAGGTTTGGATATAAAGCCAACTGGCCAGGTTTACTCGCCAGTCAAGCCGTTCCTCCTAGCTCTCACACACGGGCAATGGTGAAGTGACCGTGACTCTGGCAGTATGATTGATTACAACCAATTGCGTGTTATTCACTAATGTCTCTCTGTTAATATCAAACATGTCAAGTAATTTTCTTCTTTCGAATAGTACATATGTAACTGCCAAATTCTTGTCTGATAAAGTTAATCAGTATATCAGTACCTACAAAATGGAGCCTGCCACAGTGACATGGTCCGTGCAACAAATCTAAACCTAAGTCAGTCTGCACTTACAAGAAACATCTGTTAAGGAAAACTAACATACAAATTCGCAATCTTCCAACTCAGTTTTAGCCAGGTTTCTTCGTCTTAAAAAATAAGACCTGCTAGCTTACAAGGAAATTCTCCACCTCTTGGCCAATGTCTCTTCTAATCTCTATAAAACTTCCTCTTGCCCAGAATCCCTTGAAGAGTGCTCCATGCTTGTCAGGCACCGTATTCCTCCAATCCATGGACTGTTTTCTCTTGAACAAATGGCATTAAACTCCTTACTAAATTGTATCAGTTTTGTCAGCTGATAAGTTTAACTCTCATTAGAAGTGGCTACCATGTACCAAGGCATGCTACAATGTTCTATGACAAAAGGACAAATAAATACAAGGGTTCATGCTTGTTCTTCTTTGTGGTGGATACACAGAAATCTTTTCTATTATTCCACATTTTTCTGTATGTTTGACACATTATATAATTAAAATAACACATTCAGGCGGGGGAAAAAAAACCCATACAGTTCT
Organism: Antilocapra americana; assembly: GCA_007570785.1. Lineage (NCBI taxonomy): Eukaryota > Metazoa > Chordata > Mammalia > Artiodactyla > Antilocapridae > Antilocapra > Antilocapra americana. The sequence goes on along the minus strand of ML661344.1, from coordinate 7,942,061 downwards.
GTGATAAGATAAATCTCTTAAATCATCAGGAGCCAGGTTATGCATAAAAACTTACTGGACATACAGATAGATGGTGCTTCCAGATGGCAAAACAGAATGGCAAAAAAGAATCATTCTAATGAGGATTCCTGAGTATTTTCAAATTATCTAGCAGCTAAAAACAATACTGGACTGAGAGCCACAAGACTGGCTTAAGATAAAATACTACCTTGTTATTAATTGTGACTTGAGGAAATTTCACTTCACTTTTAAGAATCTACTTCAGTCAGAAGCTGAGTAAGGAGCTGAACTATAATTTTGAAGACCCTGTTAGGTAGAATAGATAGATTGAATAACTACATAATTACCTTGTGTTATTATTGCCTATTTCCCATAGAAACGAAATAACTAATAATAAGAAAGGCAAATAACTAATATATGAAAGCAAATAACAGATATATCCAATATACACTAATTTTAAATCACTTTAGACTCATTTAGGCTCCCAATTAAACATAACTCCAGCTGGAAAAGAATATGCCTGCAATGCAGGGGACCTGGGATTGATCCCTGGGTTGGGAAAATCCCCTGGAGAAGGGAACAGGCTACCCACTCCAGTATTCTGGCCTGGAGAATTCGCAGAGTTGGACTCGACTGAGAGACTTTCACTTCAAAAAAAAGTACAGAACCTGGAGACAAGTATCATGCCTGTCTTCTTTACTTTAACCCAAGGATCATGAAAATGTTAACAAAAACTAACTCACAAATTCCTTTAAAAATTATGTTTCAGGATTTTCCCAGCCCCTAGAAATACAGCAAGGAAAAAATTAGGTAATGTTTCTGATCTCATGAAACTCCAGCTTCAGTATGACAAACTCTTAATAAACAAAAATGGAAGAGCGTAATGTGCTGTGGTGAAAATAAACCAGGATAGGACCTCCTAGGTTCAGTGGCTAAGATCCCACTCTTGTAATGCAGGGAGCCAGGGTCTGATCCCTAGTCAGGGAACTTGATCCCAGAAGCTGCAACTAAGAGTTCACCTGCCACAACTAAATCCTGCTTGTGGCAGCAAAATCAAAGATCCTACATGCCGCAACTAAGACCAGTGCAGAAAAATAAATAAAAAATAAATCTATATTAAAAAAACACACACACGATAGAAGATGGGGGAGGTGTTATCTGAGCTGAGACTTTATTAAAATGAGGAAGCAAGCAATTTGAATTTTTGGGGAAGAGCAATCCGAGCAAAGGAAATAGCCAATAGAAACTTAAGGGCGAGAACAAGTCTGGAGGTTTCAAGGAAACTAGGAAGCCCATTTTCCTTTGTTGATTACATGCTTTACAACTCACATTTCAGAGAGACTGGTAAAAAGATCCTCTCAGCACCATGTGGGAACTGAAGTGAAAGAAGCATGAAGAGAGAAGAGCCACAGCTCGTTTTTTGGGAGTGAGTTTGGGAAGGCTTCCAGTTATATTTGATTGATGAATATGGCTCAAAAGGTAAAAGAATCTGCCCGAAATGCAGGAGACCTGGGTTCAATCCCTCAGTCGGGAAGATCCCCTGGAGAAGGAAATGGCAACCCACTCCAGTACTCTTGCCTGGAGAATTCCATGAACAGAGGAGCCCATTGGGCTACAGTCCATGGATTGCAAAGAGTCAGATAAAAATGAGCTAACTTTCACTTTCACCAATCTTAGTAATGGTTAATGCTATTCCTAATCCAAAGCAAAAAGCAACCTGTCCTTTTGGCCTTTCTAGTCATGTTATGGCCTATTAGTCATTTCGGCCTACACATGCATATTGCAATGCATGATTTCTTATATATTTTTGAAACATGAAAAATAAGACTCCCGATAGTAGGACCCTATTGCTCACAGGTGAGCAACGTCTACTACCACCACACCGCCAAGACAAATTCCCAGTGGTCTTGATTTTGAAAAGAAAGTCTCTCAAAGAATATTACAAAATACTTTAGGGAAATTTTCAAAAACAATACCAATCCTCTCAGTCATAAAGAACAAGCTTTTAGTTCTTTCCAGTATCAAGGTTCTAAAAGAGCTCATGTATAAAAGAATGACACTAGACCCCTATCTATACCACTCACAAAAATTAATTTGAATGGACTAAAGGCTTAAATGTAGCACCTGAAACAATGAAACTACTAGAAGAAAACACAGGAAAAGAAAAAAATACCCTGATGTAGGTCTTAGGAATGATACTCGGGACATCTAAAGCATAAACAAGATTAAAAATAAACAGTGGGACTACATCACACTCAAAAGCTTCTGTACAGCAAAGAAAACCATCAATAAAATGAAGAGACAACCTACAGAATGTGAGAAAATATTTACAAACCATATATCTGATAAAAGGTTAATATCTAAAATAATACAAAGCACTCCAAAACACTCACATCTGTTAGAATGACTAACATCAAAAAGGCAAAAGATAGCAAAAATTAAAGAGGATGTGGCGAAAAGGGGACCCTTGTGCACCACTGGTAAGAATGCCAACTGCCGCAGCCACTAAACATCAACACCGTGTTGTGATGTCTGTGTCCCCACGTGTATAGCAGCGTTATGTACGATAGACAAGGAAAGTGCCCACTGATGGATGAATAAACAAGTTAGATCTAGAAAAACAAAGAAACAAAACCAAATTCATTAAAAAAAAAAGAGAGAGAAGATTTGTGGCTATCAAAGGTGGGAGTGAGAGGAGGGAGAATTGGAAAAAGGTGGTCAAGTGATAGAAACTTCTAGTTATAAGATAAATAATTACTAGGGATGTATGACATATATACTTAACAATGTTGTATGATATACATGAACGTTGCTGAGAGTAAATTCTAAGCATTCTTATCGCAAGGAAAAGTTTACTTTTATCTTCTATCTATATTAATGATGGATATTAACCAACTTGTGGTAATCATTTCAAGATATATGTAAGTAAAACTTTTATGCTGTACAGTTATACAGTGCTGTATGTCAATTATACGGCAGTAAAACTGGAAAAAAGTACTGCAGTAAAGATAGTTCAAAGGAAAAGACTTCATGTGTTTAGAAAGAAATTCTTTAATTAAAACATAGAATAGCCACAAATATGTATAATAACTTTATCCACTGGACACCATGCTCCCAGTCGGTTAAGTTACTTGTTACTATTAGCCACCTTTGTTTACACTATTGGAGAAGACTGTAGAATCCTCCAAATTTGACATAATTTTGCAAATCTGCACAAGTAACAGGTCTTTTACCAAATTAGTTGTTAAGCAGCTCTTTCCCTCTAGCAAATATACTTTTTGGGGAGGGAAAACAATGTATTTCTCTGTGTTTCTGATATCCAGCAATATTTTACTGGAACAAAGTAAACATTTAACAAAAACTTACTGAGTATCGTCTTTGTCCACTGAACAAGAAGAAGATCAAACCAGTCAATCCTAAAGGAAGTCAATCCTCAATACACATTGAAAGGACTGATGCTCCAATACTTTGGTTACCTGATGTGAATAGCTGACTCACTGGAAAAGACCCTGATGCAGGGAAAGATTGTAGGCAAAAGGTGAAGAGGGTGGCAGAGGATGAGATGATTGGATACAATCATCGATTCAATGGACATGAACTTGGGCAAATTCCGGGAGACAGAGAGGGACAGGGAGGCCTGGGGTGCTGCAGTCCATGGGGTCACAAAAAGCCGGACACGATTCAGTGACTCAACAACAAATGTGCTAGAAACTTTCTGCCTTACATAATCCACTCAACAAAAGCTTGGTTGAGATACTCAAACTATTTTGCTATACATTTTCCCCCTATAGCTACAGAAAGCAGTAAGAAAAACATAGGAAATAAATTGCTGCTTACAAACTAAAGTTAAAAAGTTAAAAAAAAACTTACCTACAGATCTATTTTGTTTTTCTGTTTCTAAAAATTATACAACTGAATTTTTCTTCTATTTCTAATTCAATAAATTAGATAACTGTAAAATGATTAATATCTATTTTCAAGTCAAAATTGCAAATCCCATGCTCCTTTTTCAGAGACTAAAGGACACATCAGCATTAAGGATGGACAGATGGATGGACAGACACACACCAGAATAGACAAAGTCTACTTACTTCCAAATACTTATTTTAATTTATGTTGTCTGTCAATAGCAGATATTCCATATCGACATTATAAGACTGACAGAGTACTTCGAAACTGTAGGCAAAAATCTGTATTTTTCATTTCATTTTTCATTAATCATTTGTTTATGATTAACATAGAGGGAAGAGTAGTTAGAGCATTAAGATACTATTGCTTATATCTATATGCACAGTACTCTTTAGCTGTAGTCCATACACCTTGTTTGGAAAAATCAGTCAGTTTATTTGTAACAGATTTGTTTGGCTTTTGGATTGAATGGGGTCAACAGAAATATCTGGAGGGCGAAGCTCTAGGTACTGACTACTCACTACTATCCTCTATGTTGTATACTATTTTTTAGAGTCTCAGTTGAGAAAAAGGCGCTTTGAGGGACTACTACTTAACCTTAAAAAAAAAAAAAAGTGAAAAAAATGCAGTTATTTACATGTATCTTTATCTAATAAATAGTTTCAAGCATTTTAATATTAAAGAGTTTTCCCTGATTAAGGAAGTAGACATTTGCACCATCTGAGCTCTTTTCCCCCTTACGCTATAAAATTAACTGTCTCTTCATAAAAGAAAATTATTTCTAAAAAATCTTAGGAAACTGATAAAACCCAAAATGTACTCAACTCCGTAATTTGAAGATCCACATTAACTGTATGCTTCTGAAATGCCCTTTAATCCTCACAACATTTAAAAGGTGCTACAGTGATTAACAATGCAGGCCTAAAGTCATATCAAAGGAACTCTGCCATCAATTAAGATATTGCAATCTTTGGCTTATCACTTTGTGCTTCAATTTCCTCATTTGAAAAATAATGCCCACCTCACTGGGTTGTCTTCTGGATTAAATGAAAATATTAATACAAATGCTTAGAAAAAATATAAACTATTATTCCTACTCTACAATTTGAAAACTTTTAGTTTGAAAAACGGTAACCTCACCTAGGTTCTATTTTACACCACTCTGTTTTAGGCTAGTACCTTTAACTATTTCTACTTCATCAATTACATGAAAGGTATGAATCAGAAGAGTTAATTTATTTAGTGGGAAAGAGTTTCTTACTTAAGAGCTGACATTCTAATATAGGTTTTTGGTGGTATATTCTCTTTTAAAAGATTATAAATTATCATATCAAACACATATCTCAGTGCCCAGCACACAGGTACTCAACAAATGGACTATACCATTACAGAAAAGTCTGTGTTCAACTTCCTCTTCTTTTAACAAATGAATTATAACAGTAATACTTCTGACTAACCTTAGAGCATTACTGTCAAATGCAAAAATACTTTGTAAGTGGAAGTAAACATGTGAAGTACACTATTATTAGTTATTCTTTCTTTCTTAAGAGGGTGCTGCAAAGGACACATGACAACATTTCAGATTTTCATATTCACTTTGTTCCTAAAGTAGCACTTTACCAATAGTATGTGTAAATAGATGATAGCTAAACAAAACATTCCTTTTTTGATAAAATGCAAATACTTCATAGAAAATGCCTTCTAGGAAGGGTTCGATTACTTGTCTCTATTTTTAGAGCAAGATCACTCACTATTCTAATTTTCAAAAGACAAACAACCCCACATACACTTGGTCAATTTTAAAAGTACACTGACGTGGGTCGGAGCAACAGACTATCAAATAACCAACGCACACGTTGGAAAAATAAAAAGGCAAACAGTAGGAAAAACATAAAAGAGACTGAATTTCTGACACACACTAAAGCTAAAGACTACAATTATTTTTTCCTTCAATTCCACCTCAGCTACTTTTAACTATAAAAACTATTAGTTTCAAGCCATAATTAGTTCATGTTGAAGTCTATAGCACGTGGAGACATTGATCAAATTATTCTGAAGGAAGGAACAGAGTGGGTAAAGATTCCTCATTTTTAGGAAATGAGGAATCAAGAGGAGCAAAAAAAATCAGCAGCTCTAAAGTGGAAAAAAATCAAAGCTGTATGTGTGTGTTAGTGACTCAGTCGTGCCTGACTCTCTGTGACCCCTTGGACTGTAGCCCACCATGCTTCCCTGTCCATGGGACTCTCTAGGCAACAATGCCAGAGTGGGATGCCATTGCCTTCTTCTCTGTTAAATGTCAGGTAAATTTACTGACAAGTGGAAAACATGTTACCTCTAGAAGGATGAAAAGCAAAAGCTCTTGTTTCACAGATTTGTATTGTGAGAACCAAGTATTTAAATGTTCACTAGGATTTTACCACCCCTCCCTGGTAATAATAGTCCATTCAAATCACATAAGTATAAGTAACTGTGATATTTTACAGGATGGAAAAAAAAAATGATTTAAAAAAAGTAGTGGACAGTTGAGGTATTTTGAAAGTTAAGGTAGCATTTATCTTAATTACAATTGTGAATATAAATATCCCACCTGCAAATTTACAATCAAATTTTTAAATAAAAATAAAAATCTATTAGTTGTGAATGTCAACAAACTATCAAATTAGTATCTTTCCCCTTATCAACTTAAGCCAGTATTAAGAATAAAGTCTCAGGAGCCATATCTTATCTTATTAAAGCTGTTGGGGGCATTTGCTCATACAGAACAATATTTATCATATATAATTATTGAGCAAATTTGTCTATTAGACAAATCTAATGTTGTCAGGGATGATATAAAGTCAAATATTAAAATAGTAGATTTTGATTAAAATGATTTAAAAAAACATTTGGTATTGATTTTGTATTTGTTAACACAAAGAATGGTATGAAGTACAATCTCAGGTTTAGTGTCCTAATTTTATCTCTATTATTACTTTACTACTTTAAGATAAATAAAATCATAAAAACTATACAATTAATGTTAAAATTAAGACTTTAAGTCACAGATCACATTCATAATGGAAAAACAAACAAGAAAACAGCTATTAAATATTAGGAGTTAAGACTCTCTAGAGATAATGAATCTGCCTGCAGTTCAGGAGACCTGGGTTCAATCCCTGGGTTGTGAAAATCCCCTGGAGAAGGGAAGGGCTACCCACTCCAATATTTTGGCCTGGAGAATTCCACGGACTGTACAGTCCATGGGGCTGGAAAGAGTCGGACAGGACTGAGTGACTTTCACTTTCACAGGATAATAGAAACATTTTCAGCTGATTTTAGAAAAAGAAATAATACCATAAGTGCTTCTTATTTAATGACATAAGTAAGACTCCTTTAAAACCTCTGTTCTAACTTATTTTCAACAGATGGACTATAAGCAAACAAAAAAAAAAAATCAAGATACAAAAACTTAAAAAAAAAAAACCTACTTCCTCCACTTCATGTGAAAAACAGTAACACTGTAAAAGCCTCTTTCTAAGAGGAAAGTAAAAATATTTTCTTAAATCTAGTGGACTTTTACACTGAAAGTAAAGAGAAATAGAAGACAACATTTGTATCAAATATTAAACCTCCTAGAACAAATTCACTGCTTCCTGATTCAAAACTAAGAAGAGAAATAAAGGGAGCATACAAAGAATATACAAATGAATAATCTAAGTAAAACACACTGTCTTCAGAAAAAATTACCACACACAGCTCCAGTAAAAATAAAATACAAGTCAAAGCCACATTTGAAACTGTGAATAAATATGCAAAATATGTACTGCCTTCAAGGAAATAGTATGTTTTCTACCAACTACTTTTAAAAGCTGGCAGTTGTAAGTTTAAATAGAAAACAAATGTGCGAAACGCAATTTTCAAAGGAAACTAAAGACATGTAACAAGCACCATTGAAGTTGAACGTTTAAAACATGACGAGTCCATGTGCAAAATAATTTGCTCTCCATTCTGACAATTGAAACCAATTTGTTCATAGAGTAAGGACAAACACAAAGAAAATTCTGAATAATAAGTATATGAGAATATAAAACATTCAACTCAGAATATTTAATAAGCAATACCTGTTAGGTACAACAGCTTGTCAATAATGACTGTTAAAAAGTAGATTGTTCTCTTAATAACTTTAGTATAAAATAGCCGCTCTCATAGATGAGACAATATTCTGAAAGGTGAACACTATACTGATTCAATATAGGCTAAATCTAAATCTGCCATTCTACAGAAAAAGAAAACTTCTCAGACGTTCCGCCAGCAATCAAATTCATTTAGCTCCTGATGACATTTTAAAAATTGTGCTTAAAAATGTGCACCAATTAATGCCATTTTCCTTTGTCACAGTTTCTCAATTTGCCTCAATAAATTCATCTTATCAAATGTACCTTTCAACAGTGAAAATATCTAACACATAGCAATGTTCATAAGAATAACACAGCCATGTTTTAACATCTTATTAAATTCTAGTGGTAGTGCACAAGCCGCTCTACCTTACTTTGATAAGTCTTACTTTCTGTTATGAGACAGAACACTATCTTTGGCTCATTTAATTCTTAAGCTCAATATATATTTGACTTCTTCATTTTCCGTTTTCATTTAGCAAAGCTAGAAGAGTGAAGCCTTTCATACTCCAATAAATGAATATAATAAACTATAGCTAAGGAAATTCTATTATAAAGCTAACTATGCAGTCTCCAGCCCTTATACAGGATATACATTTCACAATGTTTCAATAATCAATCTTTTTTTTTTTTTAAAAAGTAAATACTTTAGCTTCAATGCCCATGTTGAAAAAGGATTGGGTTTTTTGTTTTAATGTATTCTTTCGGAAGTGTTACAATTTATATACAGTACTAATTCCCACAAATATAACTATACATGACTACACTTTCTCATAAAGTTCAAGTTGATAAACTTTCAGTTTGCATCAATTTGAGACAAACCCCCTGATTCTCCTGACTGCATGAGGTAATAATTTTCACCTTTACTTGTTCAATCTGCACTTGCTACACAGGTATAATATATGGTGTACTATAGACATATACTTGTTAAATTTTTATACAAGTCAATTTATAACTATTGAAGTTTACTACAAGTGTACAGTCACATGGATTTTTCAGAATTACTCTACCATTAGTTAAATATGCTTCTCATACAAAATGCAACAGTTTCAATATATGTGAATAAGGAAATATTTAACATCAAGTAAAAGCACAAGAAGTCAAAAAACTATACTTTTCCCGTAATTAAAAAATGCTGAGCTATAAAAGAGTTTTAAGGGGGAGAGGTGGCTACTATAAATTTTTACATTCAAGCAATTAATCCTCCAAAAGTAGGCTTCTACACCCTACAAAAGAGAAAATAAGAGTTTTCTCTAATAATTCTCTCTTTACACATAATTGAAGTCTTCCTAAAAATGGTTGGAGGACAAAAGCCAGTTGAAAATGACGAAATAAAAGCCATCAGGCAAATCATAATGATTAACAAGGAAGGTTAGAGCTAGGTTCAAAAGCTTGGTCATACCACTTATAGAAACTTGTGACCTTTGGCAAGTTTCTTAATCCCTTCCACCTTCAACTTAGTGGGTGTTTATTAGCGATCTTGCAAAAACTACTATGTTCCTTCCTTCAAAAGCCACCTTTTCTTGCTTAGGAGTGTAATTACTAGTAGTGCTGCTCACTTTCGAGGCAAAGGACTCCAGAGAACTAAGAGAAATAATCGAGGGGGTGGGGGACCAGAAGCCAAATTTTATGGTTGGCGAGAACCTAGAGTTAGTAAAAACTGTGTGTGCTGCAGAATTCGTCAGCGGGCCGTCATATTACCTTTTAAATATCCTAAAGATCCCCAGCGTAGTTGAGGGGGCTTAGGAAAGTATTTCCTGGTGTATGCTTTTTAAGACAAAATTACTTTAGGCAAAAGAAAAATCTACCACCCAATGCAATACTAAAGATGATGAGTTGTTAATTACATATTGAATGACTCATTAAAGCTTTACATTTCAGATAGCAACTAACTTCCCAAGATAATCAACTTTGAACAAAATTTTCATCTTCCATTCGGAACTGGATGGAGTGCCTTTCCCCACCAAGCGCTCCATATTTAAAACTTTATTTTCACTTAATTATTTAAAAAATCGAAAGAGAAAGAAACGATTAACCCTAAATTAATGAAAAGGGAGTTAACTTTAAAAGCTGTCAAGCAAACTGCCTAAAGTTACACAGCTTGTAAGCTACAGAAGCAGCTGGGATTCGAACCCCTATCTCTCGAGCTCCGAAGAACAAGTTTTTACTCGCGACACTCAAGCTCGCGCTTCCACTGGGCTCCTCGCAACAGTCTGGCAGAGACGACATTTATTTTGAAGCTCTTTTTTTTTTCTCCCTTCCTTCCCTTCTCTGTGGCTAACCCTTCCATTTCACAAATTCCATGCAACAACCAAGGCGCACTAATGCTACGAGTCGGAGTAGAGATCAGAAGAGCCGAAATCGGCTTTGCTTCCTACGCGGAACGCAGATGTGGCGCCAGCACCACAGGCGACAAACACAGGCAGGGGTCCAGAGAGGCTGCAGACCGCGCCCAGGTCTCAAGTTTTAGTCAAGGCCCACGTTCCGGCCAGGCGAGAGGCGCAGAGAAGGTTATCCTTTTCTGACACCCTCGCCGCCGCGGGAGCGCAAAAGAGAAGACTGCCGTCGCAGTCATAGCGCACACAGTAAACTCGACACCGCCCTTCAGCCCGTTAAACGCACTTACTTAAGCGAAGTGATTCCAAGACCCAAGGCCGGCACCGGCAACGGGCAGGACCGCTCCGTCCTCCTGCCCCGGGCGCTGGCGATGACGACATCCGGGTCGCGCCGCCGAGAGCGAAGGCCCGGCGCACGCCGCGCGCGCTCCCGAGGGGGGCGGGGCGGCCCGGCGGCGCCGCCGTTGAGCGTCACGGGCGGGCCTCAGCCGCGGAGCCCGGGCTGCGAACATGTCGCGGCGGAAGGGGCCGGCCGGGCGGGATTCCCGAGCGGGTTTCCGGGCTGAGAGCAGAGACTGCGGGGCCGGCGTACCCCAGGGACTCTTAAAGGCGGCGAGGCAGAGCGGCCAGTTAAATCTGTCGGGCCGCAACCTCAGCGAAGGTAAGACCCAGAGGTCCCGCCCGTTTGTGCGACCTGGCACAAAGCGCTCGCCCCTGGAAGCCTCTCTCTCCGCAGGCCTGGCTTTGGCTGCCTCTGGCTCCGTATCCTAGCCAGGATCCCGGCGCTGGAATTCGGGCTTTTATCACAGATCCGCTGGTTCGGGCAGCTCGTGCGGTTTCTACTTTTCGTTCCAGGAAATGTCTGGTGCAGGCAATGTGTTGGGGATATGGCCAAAATTTAAACGGGGCGCTTTCTGGGATTCCCAGATTCTGTCGGATAAACAACATAACGTTTGATTAAATTAGCTGTCACATGATGGCACCTGCTTTGTTTCTTTGGCCCTCTGTTCCTCTTAATCTCGTAGGTCATTTACCAACGCCCAAATTCTGTATTTGATCTGCTCTGTGCATTTAGAATAAATGACACTGTTCTCTGTTCAGGTCCCTTTTCTGTCTGCATATGGACAGAATCCTAAATACAAGGAATATTTACCATATTTCCTAAATTAAAGATCAAGATGGATGCCACACAAAGTGAATTCGGGGCCATCCTGAAGATATACTAAAGATCAAATGCACAAATCTGGAAACCATGAGTGAATTATAGTCAGATGCTCTTCTGATTTTCTGTTGTGTGAGGGAGGGTGTGAAAAGTGGGGAGAGAGGGATTATGGCATTATTCCTGTAATGTTTCCCTTTACTTATATTAAGGTTTTAGGCCATATGGAATTAAAAGTTTCCATTTCCTTGTAATGATTGCTTTTTTAAAATTGTGCCGTGTATAGCGTTGACCATGCAATCAAATACTTGCTGAATGAAAGGATACATGATAAAATCTCTGCTCTACCTAGAAAAAGTTTTAATCAATGGGAACATAAATATTTTAAAATTACGACTATGCTGGTACACATGCTTATTCCAGAGCCTGGAACTTTCTACATGATTCTTGACTAGTGTTCACTTCTTGACTTCCTCAAGGACTCTGCTTAGATAGATCCTTCCTCACTACCCTATCTATAATAAATTCTCTTGCTAACATTGTATTCTCTAACCTGTTTTTAATAGCATTTATTATTATCAGAATCTGTATTCTGTATTTGTTTGTTTATTGTCTTCTCTGCCCTCTGCTAGAATATTAGTTGCATGTGGTCAGGGACCTTCATTTTGCTCATTTGTGTCCTTAGCACTCAAAGTCGTGCTTGGTACAGAGTAGATTCTTAGTAAACATTTGTGGAAGGAATAGGTAAATGATTGAGTTATTCCTCAAAACTAAGTGTGTGCTGGAATGTACTTATTGATTGGACCCAGATGGTTTAGTCTACTAAAGTTTCAGGGAGCAGATGAATTTTGATTGTCAAATGTTAAAGCAGCCTTGCATTCCTGGTGTAACTCCTGCTTGGTCATGATGTTTAGATGTAGTTTTTGTTTTTTGGAGTAACCCTCTGTTTTTAATGTCTCTTGATTTTGGTTTCAGAATAATGCTGATTTCATAAAATGAGTTGGGAGTTTTATTTCCTTTATTTTCTGAAAGGCTCTGTAGAGTTAGTATTGTTTCTACTCTAAATGTCTGCTAGATTTCACCAGTGAAGCCATTGGGCTTCGAGTTTTCTTTGTGCGATTGTTTTAAATAGCAAATTCAGTTTCTTTCATGGATGTAATGTGCGATAACACATTTGCTGTAGCACTGAAGCAAGTTAATACCTTATAGAGCTTCAGTTTTATAGTGGTAAACCTGAACTCTCTTTGTTTAACTTGTACAGACTTATTTGCTGTGTCAAAGGAATTGCTGTATTTGCTGCAACAAGAGTAACAATGCTGTTTTGTGTGTCAGATAAAATAGAGAGCAGCTCCCAGAGTCAGATACACCTTTCAAAATTCACTGAGAAACAAGATAGTTTAGCTTTTCCAGGGTTTAATCTTATCTAGCTGTATAACCCGGGGCAAATGATTCGTACTGTGTCCCATTTCTCTCATGTATAAAGTGAGAATAGTCGTAACACCTGCCTCATGGAGTTGTTATGAGATACAGGAGTTTGTTCATTTGATTTCCATATCTTGTCTGTTATGGTAACATAAAGATAGAGCCCATTCTTTATTTGTCTTATATATCCAACCACTATGTGCTATGCAGGAAATGTATACAGTAAATATAGTTGAATGAAGATGAAAGTGAGATCTAATATGAAAAATACATATCCCCTATTCTGTTTTAGAATAAAATCAAGCTTTCACTTTAATGTTGTTGTAATTCATTGCTATTTGTTTGATTTACTTGAAAGTTTTTAATGTTTCAGAAATTTCAGTAGATAACTTGAATAGCTGTTATCAACTTAACGTACTTAGTATCTCACTTATTTTTTTCTTTCCTTTTTTTGGTGTGGTATGGTGGAAATAGTGCCTCAGTGTGTTTGGAGAATAAATGTGGATATTCCTGAGGAAGCTAATCAGAATCTTTCATTCAATGCCTCTGAGCGATGGTGGGAGCAGACGGATTTGACCAAACTAATCATATCAAATAATAAACTGCAGTCACTTACTGATGACCTCCGACTCCTTCCTGCACTGACTGTTCTTGATGTAAGTTGATATATGAGTCTTGTTTGAAAAGACTCTGAAACTAAGTTTAGACTTTGAGAAGCAGAAAGCGCAATTGGTAGAGTGCAAGAAGAATAACAGTTTACTGTGTTAGGCAAAGCATCATGGTTAAGAATGCAGAATCAGAACCTCAGGCTTCCAGTTCTGACTCTGCTGCTTGATAGCTGTGTGATCTCGGGACAGTTACCTCTCTGTTCAGCTTCCATATCTATAAATCAAGACTGTTAGTACTGCCTATTCCTGAATTAAATGTGTTAACGCACACAAACAGAATTAGAATTAATGTTTAACTAGTGGCTTCTGCTGCTCGTCCTTTTTTTATTGCTATTATTTTATGATCATTATTATTCTAGACAGTAAAACAAGTACTTAAGGTTATTATTATTATGTTACTTATCTCCAATACTGACTTAAATTATTGGGCTTAAGTTTTTGTGAATTTATTCAGGGGCTTTGTTTTTAGTCCCTAGTTGCTATGTCACGTGGTAAAGTGAAACAAGAGTAGTTTATTTCACAATCCACAGATTTCTATATCACAATCCAGTGTTTTATTTAGGATCACCAAACATCTTCCAGTTTTTGTCTGAAAAAGTTGGATGTAGTCAGATTCCTAGAGAAGTTTTTATTTTCTTCATTTTTAAAATGAATCGGTAGGTGTTCTCTTGAAGCTTCCTTGTACCTTGAAAACAATATGATTCTGTGAAAACATGAGAGAAGAAACCTTCCTCCTCATATATTTTTTGTAAATGTTGGCATAATCATATCAACAGAGGGCTATACATTCTAACCCTCTCATCTCTCATTTGAGATTGAAATTCCACCCAATGAGGTGAAGTTTCCTTTTTTTAACTGTAATCTTTAAAATTAATGTCTTACCATTTCATGATCTCTGAACAGCAATGTGGTCAATTTCAAGCTCCTTTTTCTCTTCTATGCTCAAAACAAATTACCAATAGTTCAACAGTACTATTGAATTAGAATAATTAGAGTATTGTCAGTGAATAGTTTGTAGTAACAAAGTTTATGGTTATTTATAAGAGTTGGCTTAAAGTTCAACGTTCAGAAAACTAAGATCATGGCATCAGGTCCCATCACTTTATGGCAAATAGATGGGCAAACAGTGGAAACAGTGGCTGACTTTATATTTCTGGGCTCCAAAATCACTGCAGATGGTGATTGCAGCCATGAAATTAAAAGACGCTTCCTCTTTGGAAGGAAAGTTATGACCAACCTAGACAGCATATTAAAAAGCAGAGACATTACTTTGCCAACAAAGATCCGTCTAGTCAAGGCTATGGTTTTTCCAGTAGTCATGTATGGATGTGAGAGTTGGGCTATAAAGAAAGCTGAGCACCGAAGAATTGATGCTTTTGAACTGTGGTGTTGGAGAAGACTCTTGAGAGTCCCTTGGACTGCAAGGAGATCCAACCAGTCCATCCTAAAGGAAATCAGTCCTGAATATTCATTGGAAGGACTGATGCTGAAGTTGAAACTCCAGTACTTTGGCCACCTGATGCAAAGAACTGGCTCATTGGAAAAGACCCTGATGCTGGGAAAGATTGAAGGTGGGAGGAGAAGGGGATGACAGAGGATGAGATGGTTGGATGGCATTGCCTAAGTGAGGGACATGAGTTTGATCAGGCTCCAGGAGTTAGTGATGGACAGGGAGGCCTGGCTGCGGTTCATGGGGTTGTAAAGAATTGGACACAATTGAGCGACTGAACTGAACTGTTAAGAGTAAGATATTGACTGTGTCTTTTAATAACTTTCAGATACATGATAATCAGCTGACATCCCTTCCTTCTGCTATAAGAGAGTTAGAAAATCTTCAGAAACTTAATGTCAGGTAAAAGTTAAACTTATTTCGGTATTGCTTGTATAAAGGTATAAATCTAATATTCTTTAAAAAACTTTTTTTCTAACATGTAAAAATATTTTTATATTATCTCAGAAAGTGATTAAACAGGATAAGAGTTTTAAGCTTTAATTCTCTGATTATTCTATTTTTTGTTTTAGAATTGCCTAGTTTTCTGGTTTTACAAATTTAAGACCAATTAAAAAATGCTGTTTATATTTTTTGTAAAATAATTTTTAGTGGTTATTTCCAAAATCTTAGTTGACATCTCAACTTTTTTGTTACTTTGATAGTCTAAGATATATATGTGTTAAACAGTAGGAAGAAATTTAAAACAATTTTTTTCATCAGTGAGGAAAATTTCATGTTTTGATAGTAGCAGTTTTTAAACCTTTCTGAGGACTCCTGAGAGTCCATGGGTATTCCTCTGGTACTCTTTGATGGTAGCTAGCTGAGACTCCTCTGTTTGCCCTTCAGTATGCATTCAGACTCTGAAGAAAAATTACTGCTTTATATGTTATATATACACTGTGGAAAGGGGATTAGGGATGATTTAATTTAGGAGAAAAAGTTAAAAGGGTTTAAGAAAGCTGTGGCTTATAGAATAGGTATGGTTATTGATCTAACATAGCATGATCAAGTCTCGGTTTTCTGAAGTTAACTAGTTTGAGGGAGACCATTTCCTCAAATGACAGTCTTTATTTGATGAAAAACTTAAAATTGCCATGAATTAACAAAAATATCTGTACCAGAAATTGTTTAGGACAGTTAGTGAAGATACCTAGAGTTTAGTTGAACATCAGAACCTCTTCCCGTTGCAAGCCAAAGGCATATTCTTGCCCAGCTAGATTCCTGTCAGATATGCAAAGATTACAATTAAGTAACTGACAGTGTCAACCAGTTTTTAGTAGTTTTTGGTGGTTCATATTTTAGAAAACATTTTTTGGCCTTTTTGTTCCAGCTAGTTTTATTACAATTTATTATCATTGTTATATGCTTCTATTTCCCATTTCCTGCCTGTTATTTGTGAAGAAACTGTCTATGGCTAGACAGTAGAGTAGGATTCCCAAGCAAGTAGTTGGCATGAGTCTAAGAACAAGTTAAACCATCTCTTAATTATCAGGGAACGTGTTATTCTAAGTGACTTGGGACTTCTACACCAATAAACTGGAATCTATGCAGGACTGAACTGAAAATAATGCTTCAGTACAAATAAGATTGGAGTTGCATATTACACATTCAACTGGATATACTAGGCCCTCAAATAGAAATAGCTATTTTTGTCTTGAGTGCTAGACTGAAGCCTAATCCCCGTGTAAAATGTGACTTCATTGTAGTGTGTGTATGTGTCTTTGTCAAAATCTTAAAACTCTGATAGAGTGTGAAAATTTAGAGTCGAATGTATTGTTTCACATTGCATGTAAAATGAAGTTGATTAAAAGGAACCAATCAAAATTTCACAAATTATATCTTTGCTTCAAAATCTTTATTTCTTTGAGACACTCAATTTGATTACTGTCATTTTAATGGGTGTATCCTTTTAGGATGTAAAGTTTGATAAGTACTTAAAATTAATAGCCTTACTTGACTTTTTTAAAATGAGCCCAGGTAGTTGATTAGCAGAAACGCCTTATTAAGTATTTATTTTGTTGTCACCAAGTTATTCAGCATTTGTTTTATCAATCAATAGCCATAACAAGCTGAAAATACTCCCTGAAGAAATTACAAATCTAAGAAATCTGAAGGGCCTGTATCTCCAGCATAATGAACTCACTTGCATACCAGAGGGGTTTGAACAACTTTCCAACTTAGAAGATTTAGTAAGTTTTGACTTTGCAATATTTGTATAATTTGGGGCTGGAGGGATTTTTCATTTGGCTGAGAAATTGGGTGTATGATACCAATCATGAATACATGGGCACCTGTTTGTATGACTAGATTATCAAAACTAGGTATTGCAATTAGATTGCTAAATTAATAATTGCAAGTTTCTTTTCCTATGTTTTTCTTCTTTTTTCCTATGTTTTTTCTTGTGATAGAAATTACCTTAGATTTTAATTTCAGATCTAGAGTTTTAGAAGGGGCCTGATGATGATGACTTTGCTATTCAGAGTCTTTTATGACTTAGCAAAATAGAGGAAAGGTGTTTTTAGCCTATACTTACTCCGTTTTTTTTGTTTGTTTGTTTATTTGTTTTTAATATTTTTGGCTGCACGGGGTCTTTGTTGCCGCATGCAGGCTTTCTCTAGTTGCGTTGCGTGAGGGCCCCCTCTAGTTGCAGTGCTGGGCTTCTCGCTGAGGGGGCTTCTCTTGTAGATCCCCATTGCCTCCTCTTAAGCTCTATGGTTCTTCTGTTCCCTAAGTGTCCAGATGATACCTTCAGGGCCTGCCTTTTCTTCCCTGTTTTCCAGAGTGGCCACATTTCTTGGTGAAATTTTCATTCCATCTGTTTCACATCTTAAATAGAGATAATCATGAAGAAGTACAAATATTATTTTAGTCATATTATTAAGAATAATACAGACAGTAGGTACTTTGCTTTACGTATAGCTGAGTAGTTTCATCCAGTTGCAGATTTTTTAAAAAATAACATCCAAAGTCATACAAGTAGTTAAGGAATTCAGGATTTTAGCATCAGACAATTTGATTTCAAAGTATATACACCCTTCCCTCCCAAATTTACCACAGGAGGAGTAAGTCTCTACTATAAGCTATCCTATCTGAAAGACTTCAGTTGTATTAGATCAGATGTTCCAATATAAATCTCTACTCCATGTAGTTATTTCATAGTACATTCTTGTTCTGTTCACTATTACATGTTCTGAAAAACTAATTAGTGTTACTTTAGCCTGGAAGATTATTTTTTACTGAAGGACAAATGACTTCTTTAACTTATTTTTTTTCTTGATATTTTCCCCCATCTGCTCTAGTGTTTAAAATCAAAATATATACTCTCCTCAACCATTTCTTTAGTATCTCTTTGTTTTTCAATCCGATCAGATTGGAAATAAGTTTTGGAAAGTAAAAGGTAGATGAAATGAATGGAAAGGAAGGGAGCCATCAGATTTTCATATAAAATTTAGTGGTAAAAGATAGCAATTGATTAAAAAAAGAATCTAGTAGAAGGCTTAATGGAAACCTTATAAACTTTTGTTCTGGGTTCCCAGATACTCATTTTCTTAGTAAAAGAATGTTTCAGTTGAGAACTGTGTTCTTAAGAACTAATTATCAGATAAATCATAAATGTGAGCAACAATAAATTAAATCATTAAAAGTGTAAGATATGTAATAATTTAAGCTAACAATATTTCTTTTTTTTTTATTTAGAAATTTATTCTGTTTAATCCACAAGCTTTATATAGCTATAGTTTAAAACAAAAACAGTGACAGTAAGACACTGTTTCAAATTCTGGGCCCTTACAATTTCCCAAATATAAGAGCTCTGAAAGTTGTATATACCTGCTGAAACAAGACAAAATTATGAATGGAGTCATGACATTTCATGAAACAAAATTTTACATAACTGAAGGATCCTTCCTGGGACTAGTTATTGCCTTTACAAAAACAAAAGGAAAGAAAAGAATATAATTCCAGTGTTCTAAATCAACTTGTTACACATCAGTATAAACCCACAGTGTCCTGGCAAACAACATGCTTTCATTTTCTGTCTCATCCTAGAACTTGAATCCTAATTCATTTCAGCAGAGACTCCACAGGCAACAAGAAAGACTGTGGCATTAAAATATTCATTTATTCTTTTGTGGTAGCTCAATGGTGGTCTTATTTCTGGGAGAGAATTTAAGCTAGTAATATAAAGTTACATAAAACTGCTTAGCACACTGCTAAATAAATATTTATTGAAGAAATGTGTTGCATAAATAATGATTAATTCATATGCACTGTACTTATTTTGCATCCAGTTTAATCACCAACTGCAATAGTTTAATATTTAATTATTAGTAATTCTGTTACTTTAGATTCTTTACAATTTCTTAAGAATTTGTGAATTAATCTTCTATATCAGAAACTTTTTATATTTAGCTTTTGATATCGGAAAAATTTTAGATTTATAGAGAAGTTGGAAAGATAGTACAGAGAGTGTCTGTACCCTTCACCCATCTTAATAGGTGAACATTTTACATAACCATGGGATATTTGTAAAAACTAAGAAATTGACTTTGGTACAACATTGCTAACTAAACTATAGATTTTATAATATTTTCCCAGTGTTTTCACTAATGTCCTTTTCTTTTTGTTCCAGGATCCAATCCAGAATACTACATTGCATTTAGTGTCAGTAAATTCTGATATCACAAAATATTTATTAGTAATCTGTTGATTCTTAGACCTTAGAGTATTTGAGTTGTAGAGTATTATGTTGTATGTTGTAGATTATGTGTTGCTATTATAATAAGTATGTTTTAAAAATATGATGTATAATAGCATTTTTCCTTTTCCTGTTTTCTTGATTTATTTAGTTATAGTTATTTAATGTTAGACTAAATCATAGTCTTCAGAGAACAGTTCTTGTAAGTCATTTTTTTCTTATTTACTGTTGCCGTTGGCCCTACCTAAAAGTTTAGTGATAGCTGGTGGAATACTTGTATTTAATTTGAATGTCATAAGAAGAATACCTGATACATAGCATTGTCTTTTAAAGGAAGTTGCAAAAAAATTCTCATAAATATTTAGAGAAAAAGCAAAGACTTATAATGCAAAAGTAAGATATAGGGATTAATTAGGCAGGGTGAATGAGTGAAAACTAAACAGTAGGCTTTTGTACTTAGTTAAAGCAGACTTACTGTGATCAACAGAAGAACCAAGAGGGAATATTTTTTCCTCTCAAATTAAAATGGCCATGTTTTTCAGCCTTACTTTTTTTCTTTCAAGCATTTTTCTTTTTTGCAAAGATGTTTTTCTTTTGATATTACAGTTTAACTATACATTTTCCCTGATATATCATACTCAACAAATATTGGATGAATAAATGGATTTTTTAAAACCATGATGCAAGATACAGCATAACTTAGTACTAACAGAAACTTTTCTGTAAAATATTTTTGAAATCAATTCATTTTAATTTCTCTCTGCTACATTATTAGACATGTAGTAGGTCCACAGAAAATACTGAGGCAATGAATGATGATCTGTGAAATTGTCAGTGAATGAGACTTAACCACAAAGTGTATCTACTCTAAATAGTTTTTTTAAATGTTGCAATGCCCTTAAAATTCTGAACACCCCCCTTAGGGATCCTTCATTTATTTTTTTATTTACATATTCATTCATTCATTTTGTCTTTCTCTTTTTAAAGGATCTTTCAAATAATCGTCTTACAACTGTTCCTGCTAGTTTTTCTTTTCTATCCAGTCTGGTGCGTCTCAATCTTTCCAGTAATCAACTGAAGAGTTTGCCAGCAGAGCTAAGTGGAATGAAAAGTAAATCTTCTCTGTTTGAATAAATTTGAAGTTTGTGTAACTTACATTTAGAAAAATAAATTTTTATGTAGTTACAGAGGAGTAAAACAATAGATTTTATTGTGGTAAATGCAAACAGTAACAACTAGTCAGATTTTCTCCAGGGCATTATTGTCTAGCAACTTGATTAAGATTTACCACCAAAACAGTTCAGTTCAGTTGCTCAGTCGTGTCCGATTCTGTGACCCCATGGACTGCAACATGCCAGGCTTCCCTGTCCATCACCAATTCCTAGAGCTTACTCAAACTCATGTCCATTGAGTCAGTGATGCCATCCAACCATTCTCTCCCATCCTATACTATCCACACTACCAAAACTGTAGTTTGATACATCAAAAAGATAAAAAGAAAATAAGATTATAAATTGTGGGAAAATTATATACCTGAGAAATTGATTAAGGTTTTGAGCATGCTGTCTCTTCTTTCTCATATTTAACATTTGCTGAGAGGTCATGCCCCTCTCCTAGGTGATTCCACCCATGATAGATTATGTTATATCTGTATCCTCCTTGAGGTCCGTAAATAATAACATCAAGAGATAGTCTAGTTTTGCCCAAATTGTCAATCCTTTTTAAAGCAACTTTAATTTAGTATTTCTGTTTTATTAAAGATTACCATTAAATCAGTACATATTGTAGAACTAATATGAAGGATGAAAAAAATAGAAGGTACATTTCAGCTAATTTTAAATAAGTATACTTGTTCATGTTAGAATTCTTCAGTCCAAAATCAATCAACTCTTTTTCAGCTAAAGGCAAACTATTATTATGTCTTAGTTGATCACTGTGTGTCAACTGTAGACTGTTTACCTTATCTACTTTTTTTTGCTAATCATATGTGAGCCTTTTCATTTTTTTTAAACCTCCCTCCTTTTGAGGAAATCATAGATGTGATTTCGCACACTTGGTTACAGATTATTTAAATGTGAGTTTGTAAAATTGTGCTGTTTGACATTTAAAAAAAATACTGTATAATTGACTAACAATGTTATTAGTTGCAGGTTTGCAAAAATAAAACAGTGATATTTTTATACATTACAAATGATCACTGCTGTTTTGCTATAGACGAATGGCTATTTGGGCTTCTGATTTGGTGCTAGTGGTAAAGAATCCGGCTGCCAGTACAGAAGTTGTAAGACATGTGGGTTTAGTCTCTGGGTCAGGAAGATCCCTAGTGTAGGAAATGGCACACTGCTCCAGTATTCTTGCCTGGAAAATTCCATGGACAGAGGAGCCTGGTGGGCTACAGTCAATGGGGCTACAAAGAGTCCGACACGACTGAGCGACTGAGCACAGCACAATGGTTATTTGTCATTTATTACAGGAATGCATAAATTAAATGCCATAAATTGAATTGACATTTTAGGGGAGCCTTTACTTGTGATACCAATAGTTAACTCTGCTTGTTTTTGCCATTTTTCAATAAAGGTGTTAGAAAATAGAGCTGAACATAAAATACGATACCTGGAATGAGTATGCAAGAAGCGTATGGTTTTTTTTTTTAATTGAGTAGACATATTGAGAGATAAGAATAGATATTGAAATCAATAGAAAAATGCTTTAAACTTATAGCAGGTTTTCTAATATACTATATAATTAATCTCAGGTATTTTCTGTGCTTTAGCCATTACAAAGATACTTTTAAGCTATCACCAGTAGGACATTTGTATGGTTCTTTGTAATTCAAAATGCTTTAAAATACATTATTTTGCCATCACAATAGTTCTATAAGTTAATGGGAATGCATATTATTTACATTTTAAAGATTCAGGAACCTAGGTTTAGAAATTATACAGCAAATTGTAAAGCCAGGGTTTTCATCTTCTTACTTCATCCCTCTTGCTTTTTCTGCTACACGCTGCTTGTATTCTCAACCAATGCACTTAAATGCAAAAACTTGTGAAAACTAGTTTCTAGATGTAAAACAAACTTCTTTATAGAATTTACTGGATTTAGGGTGGATCAGATTATGATATTTTCCTCAGTGCACTAGCCAAATAATACATAAATTATCATATAAATTGAAAGTACTATTAAATTTGTTTTGAAAAGCCATTCGTTTCTGTAAACACTGAAAGTAGTCTAAATATGTCAATTCAGTCTTGAATTATGTTAAAATTGATAAGCTTAAAGTACATGAAAAATAGTTGTACAACATATATTACCTATTCAAGCTATTTGGTTGAGAATAGTGGAAAATTTAAGTGGAAGAGGGCTTCCCTGGTGGCTCAGTGGTAGAGCATCCACCTAATAGTGTAGAAGGTGTGGGTTCGATCCCTGGGTTGGGAAGATCACCCTGGAGAAGGAAATGCCTACCACTCCAATATTCTTGCCTGGGAAATCCCATGGACAGAGGAGCCTGGTGGGCTACAGTCAGTCCATGGGGTCGTAAAAGAATCCGACACAACTTCGTAACTAAATCAACAACAACAGTGGAGAATCTGCAGTATGGATTAGGGAGAAATTGCTTATTAAAGTCTTTAAGAAAAAGAAGACCTTTACTTTCCTTCTGTTTTTGTTTTCCATTCTGCCTTTTATGAGATATTCAGGAGGTAAGGGAGAGATGCTGCAAGTGAGAACATTCTTCTTATCAAGAGCATGAGCTAAGGTGTTAGAAAAAGCATGTAACTTAAAAAAGATTAGAAAAAAGGAAGGAAAGAAGACAGGGAGAGCGGCACTGTGAGTGGTTGAAAGAGTAAGAGAGAATACATAGAAATCCATGGGGTTTTTGACAGAACAAGTACGGATGTGTAAGCTACTACTGGCCAGAGTTACTTGACATTCATTCATATGAGTACTGTGCATGTATATTTATGTCTTTAATAAGTTAAGCTTTTCTTTAAAGATGGATGATACTGAGGTAAATAATCTCATAGTTATAGTTTATATATTTTAGAGTACTTTAAGGGAGTACTAGAGTATTTTGTTTTTTAAGTCTTTGCAAAGATGACCTGGACTGTTATTAAACATTGACTTTAGTATCATTGTTTTTCTTTAATTGTAACTAAATGTAAAAATGTTTTAGTTTACATTTATGTAATTCAGTGGTATTCTTGGATTCTTGATTATTACTCACAGTTTTGTGAGTCCTCATGATTATATGAACATTCTTTGAACGTATATAGAATTGTTAACCAATATTTTTCTCTATTAAAGTATCTTTGTGTTTCACTAAATATGTATTACAGGATTAAAGCATTTGGATTGTAATTCAAATCTCTTGGAAACTATTCCTCCTGAATTGGCCAGCATGGCATCACTAGAATTGCTATATTTGCGAAGGAATAAATTACGTTTTCTACCAGAATTTCCTTCTTGTAAACTATTAAAGGTACTATTTAGTTGTTTATTAAATATACATTTTCTGAAAGTTAATCATGAAAATGAAAATTTAAACTTATTTTACATTGAGAATATGTATTAGTTATGTTTTTTTCTTATTTTATTTTTCAGAATTTTATTATGATTGAATATATTAATGGTATTGTTAATAATAGAATTTTTTTAAAAAATAAATAATTGGTTTTAAAAATAAGAATTTGCCCATTTCATCTGGAGGGTAGTTTATAACTCGAGAAGTAGTATTAGTTCAGTTCAATTCAGTCACTCAGTCATGTCCAACTCTTTGTGACCCCATGAACCACAGCACGCCAGGCCTCCCTGTCCATCACCAACTCCCAGAGTCTACCCAAACCCATGTCCATAGAGTCGGTGATGCCATCCAGCATCTCAACTTCTGTTGTCCCCTTCTCCTCCTGCCCCCAATCCTTCCCAGCATCAGGGTCTTTTCCAATGAGTCCGCTCTTTGCATGAGGTGGCCACACTATTGGAGTTTCAGCTTCAACATCCAATGAACTTCCAATGAATACCCAGGACTGATCTTTAGGATGGACTGGTTGGATCTCCTTGCAGTCCAAGGGACTCTCAAGAGTCTTCTCTAACGCCACAGTTCAAAAGCATCAATTCTTTTGATTAGTAGTATTAGTTTGGTGCAAAAGTAATTGTGGTTTTGCATTGTTGGACTTTGCCAGTTGGTATTGGAATACATTGTTAAATAAATGGTTATGTTATATATCATTTTAATGTACATTTCTTTATATTTTTGCTAATGACATTGCTTGCTGTCTATTTTATAATTATTTAGACTGTAGAAATGATATTAGACAAAGAGCAAATTCAGCTTTTTTTTGAGTTTAGAATGGGTCGGAAAGCAGCGAAACAACTCACCGCATCAATGTCAACAATGCATTTGGCCCAGGAACTGCTACCGAACATCTAGTGCAGTGGTGGTTCAAGAAGTTTTGCAAAAGAGATGAGAGCCTTGAAGATGCGGAGCATAGTGGCCAGCCATTAGAAGGTGACAACAACCAATTGAGAGTATCATTAAAGCTGACCCTCTTAAAACTACATGAGAAGTTGCTGAAGAACTCATTGTTGACCATTCTACGGTTGTTTGGCATTTGAAGCAAATTGGAAAGGTGAAAAAGTTAAGTAAGTGGGTGCCTTATGAGCTGACTGAAAATCAAAAAAATCATCTTTTTGAAGTGTCTTCTCTTATTCTATGCAACAATAAATCATTTCTTGATCAGTTTGTGGCTTTTGACAAAAAGTGGATTTTATACGACAGCCAGCAATGACCAGCTCAGTGGTCGGACCGAGAGGAAGCTCCGAAGCACCTCCAGACTCGCACCAGAAAAGGCCACGGTCACTATCTGCTGGTCTGTTGCCTGTCTGATCCACAACAGTTTTCTGAATCCCGGCAAAACCATTACATCCGAGAAGTATGCTCAGCAGATCGATAAAAGGCACTGAAAACTGCAGCAGCTGCAGTTGGCATTAGTTAGCAGAAGGGCCCGGTTCTCCACGACCGCTCCTGGGTGCGCGTCGTACCAGCACTTCAGAGGTTGAGTGAATCGGGCTATGAAGTTTTGCCTTATTTGCCATATTCGCCTGACCTCTTGCCAACTGACTACTGCTTCTTTAAGCATCTTGAAGACTTTTTGCAGGGAAAATGCTTCCATAACCAGCAGGATGCAGAAAATGCTTTCCAAGAGTTCATCGAATCCTGAAGCACAGATTTTTATGCTACAGAAATAAACTTATTTTTTCGTTGGCAAAAATGTGTTGATTGTAATGGTCCTATTTTGGTTAATAAAGATGAGTTTGAGCCTGGTTATGAGTTGGACACAACTAAGCGCCTGAACAACAGCAAAATAATGATTAAAATTCATAATCCAAAACCTCAATTACTTTTGTACCAACTTAATAGATGATGAAGCTAACAAAGTAAGTTGGGACCATAGTGTAGGAAGCCTGGAATACCAGGAAGAAATATATGACTAATTCTTTATGTTGCCAATTCATATTTACCTCATCATAAGATCTGTTTAAAATTAATTACCTTTTTTTTTTTGGTATTAAGTATATAGCATTACCATTGTATTTAAATTTGCCAGGCTTTGCTTTCCTTAATGTATACTTTTATGCATTAATATTGAGTTTCTTTAAACAAAATGGTGACAATGATATAAATAACTGAAAATGTTATCATTTAATAAGATTAATTATCTGATCATCTTAGATTCTGCTAATGGCAAATCAGTATGTATTATAACAATATATTATAAATCATGAATACAAATTTTGAGTAACAAACATTACAAATAACTTTTTAAGCATATACTGATTTGTTTTAAAACTTAAATTTTTCATCAGTATAACTCTTGGATTTGTATTTTTGTTCTATAAATGTAGCTACTAAATCATTTCTCTACCTTGGTTTTTAAACTTTGAACTTTCTGCTGGATTAAGCCATTAATTATTTTTAAATTACTAGGAAATTCTTGAAAATTTTCTTTTTTGTTATTTTTCTGTAAGATAGCTTAAATATAATTAAAAATTTAAGCAACTCAGTCATTAGAAACTTATGTTTTCTCCATGTGTTTTTCAGTGAAATTAAGATTTCAGTTTTATTTTTATTATCTAGTATAAAATTGAATACAAAAATACACATGATTGATCTTTGGTTTTGTAGGAATTACATGTAGGAGAAAACCAGATTGAAATGTTAGGGGCAGAACATCTTAAGCATCTGAATTCTATCCTTGTACTAGACCTGCGGGATAACAAGTTAAAATCTGTTCCAGATGAAATTACACTCCTGCAGTCTTTGGAAAGACTTGACCTAAGCAACAATGATATTAGTAGGTAAGTTTAAGAAGGAATGATATGAAATCATGTCTGTATTTGATTAGAATTCATAGTTAAAACATGCAGAGATCTTTTTTATAAGTTGAATTCAATAAATGTTTATTTAGTAGGTGTCATGTGCAGACCTACAAAGGGTAATTAGATTTTGTTCTTGGCAGCAAGCTTAATATACTAATGGAATCAGCTGTATTTACAAGTGACTCCTGCGGAGCTCAGTTGGTAAAGCATCTGCTTACAATGTGGGAGACCTGGGTTCAATTCCTGGGTCGGGAAATTCCCCTGGAGAAGGAAGTGGCAACCCACTCCAGTATTCTTGCGTGGAGAATACCATAGACAGAGGAGCCTGGACGGGCCCAGTACCTGGGATTGTGAGAGTTGGACACGACTCAGTGCTAGCTTTCTTTTCTTTCTAAACCACTGGAACATGAACTCTAGGACGGGTAGGTTTTTATCTCTTTTTCTCTGCTCTAACTTCGACGTCAGTGCCTGGGTTCATGGAAGCTGCCTGATAAATGTTGAATTTGTTAAATGACTATAAAACCATGGGAAAGATATGAAATAATTTGGGGACTTAAAGAAGATACAGGGATCACAATTTATTGAGAAAAATCAGGGCAGACTTTGTGTAAGAAGTAAAATTTTTAGATGGTGTTCTAGAACTGGGACCAGAGTGAAGCAGGTTAATTGCTTAGAGCACAAAATGAAAAATGTACTCACTGGGGCATGCCTCAATCTGGTCTCACCATGTGATCTTTCAAGGATGACCACAGTTTTCAAGTGCATATGTAAGGTGGTCAGGATGACTCACTTTGCAGGAGAAAACTGCACAAACAAAGCTCTGAAAGTCTAGAAAATAAATTATAGGTATATGTACAGAGGACAGTGAAGAATCAGGTTTAGTAGGCTCCATGTAGTGAGGTATTTAGGTCTCCAAAGGTAAACTGAGGCCATGTGAAAGAGGTCCTTGGAATCCCTAGTAAGAGTCAGTTTTCATTGCTTACGAGATGGGGAGATTAAAAGCAAAACTAACTAGATTGTAACCTCGTAAGTTGATGGTAGTGTGTTGAATGCTTTGGATAGGAGTGGGTTTATAGATGGGAATTCTAAATAAGTTCTGTTAGATTCATCTAGTAATAATTAACCTGAAAAGGTGTACTTGTTATGTCCAGTTTTGTGTTGACAGCTTTTTAGATTCCTCTCATGTAATAAGGACCTAAACTGTAGTGACAATGAGAATGGAAAAACAAGGAAAGATGGGGGAGGTGTGATGAGTTGGATTGAGTAGTGTTTAGCAATTGTGTTGGAGATGCAGAGGAAGAGGATATGAACAAAGAATCATAAAAGCTTATAAAACTGTAATATTTACAGATGGAATTATTTTACAGATATATAAAAATAAAACTCAGACTGACTTAGGGTTGTAAACCAGTTAGGTGTCTGCAGTCTTGTGTTTGGATGTCAGAAGCCTGGTTTGCTATGAACAGGGAAACGGTTAAGCAAGGTAGACCTTCTTCTTGGTTTATCTTTCAGTAACAACTTTAAAAAGTCAGAATTGTTTTCACAATGTACATACGGCATATGGTACATTTTGACCATCGATGTGGATACTTGGACAGTGACCATTCTTTTCAGTCACTTCTATTTATAACATAATAAGTGAACTGGATATTCCTAAAAGTACTTATAACTAATGAATGAAAGAATTGCTTGCCTCATAAATATCGACATGTACGTTTTTCTCCATGGTAGTCACTCAGTTGTGTCTTAACTCTCTGTAACCTTATGAACTACAGCCCACCAGTCTCCTCTGTCCATGGCATTTTTCAGGCAAGAAATACTGGAGTGGGTTGCCATTTCCTTCTCCAGGGGATCTTCCTGACCCAGGGATCAAACCCACATTACCTGTGTCTTTTGCAGTGTAGGCAGATTCTTTACCGTCTGAGCCACCAGGGAGTTTCCTTTATCCCCCATAGCAGTTTTATTATGGCTACTAGGAATATGTAAAAACAGTAGAAAGGAAATATTTAAAACAAAAATGATGGTAAATACTATTTAAGTAATCAGTACAAATATTTCTGGTATGCATATTTCTCTTTCTCCAGAGCTCTGGATATAAAGTGTGTATGTATCACAGGGCCTAGAACATAATGAAGCTAGTAAATATTTTCTTTACTTTCATCTGACCTCATACTTTCTAGACATTAAGACCATTCTTTTCATTTTGTACCCTTCCAGAATCTCCTTTAACAAAATTTATTCCTTTCAATGCTCCCAGAGTAGTTTTTATAAAATACAAGTTATCAGCTTTTCCTTCAACTAAAAAACTTGATAGTTCTCCATTGTTATACAGCACTTTTTCCTAAATATGGCTATGTTTTAGAACCACAAGAGAAGCTTTAAGAAGAGAAATGCAGATACCGAAACAGCAGTGAATCAGAATCTTTAGCAGTGGGACCTTAGAATTGCTTTGGTTTTGTTTTAAAAAGTTCCTGAGAGATTTTGATACATCTGGTTTTGTAACCAACAGTTAGGAATCACTGTCTTCCAAGATAAAGTCCAGGATTTTTAGCGTTAATAGTCAAGTACATCTCACAGTTAGACTTCATCATTCTCTCTTTTTCATCTTTTGGTCCCACAAGTATCTTATGACTACATTGAACTATAAATATGCTGACTTTTTCTTTCTTCATTTTCTTTACCTTAGAATGCCCTTTTCCTGCTTGACTCCCTAATGGAATTCTGTTCTTTTTAGGTCTAAATCCATGCTTTGCTGCTTCCTTCTCCCTTTAGTCCTTTTTCTAATTTCTACTTCCCTAGTCTGAAAGCAGCTTTACTTGTTTAGCATGTATCTTATTATATATATATATATATATATATATATATATATATAAATAGACAATTTGATGATTTTTGACAACCGTATGTACTGGTGTAATTCACTGTCACACTAAAGAACATTTCTGTTTTCCTAAAGTCTCTTAATTACCCTTTGCAGTCAACCCCCTTTTCATACACCCAACCCCTAGCAACCACTGATGACCTCTGTCACTGTAGTTTTCTTTTTTAAAGTATCATATGAATGAAATCACAGCATATAGTTTTTGTGCCTTCTTTCATGTAGTATAATGCTTCTGTGATTCACTCGTGTGATTTTTGTCTCAGTAATTTATTCATTTTTATTGCCAAGTGTTATTCCATTATGTAGCTAAACCACAATTTTTTTCATCTCTTCAGTAGTTAGTTGATTGATGTTTGCATTGCTCTCAATTTTCTGACTGTTGTGAACATTCATGTAAGCCTTTAGTTGGACATAATTTTCACTTTTCCTGAGTAAATATATTGGAATGGGATTGCTTAGTTGTATTGTAAATGTGTGTTTAAAAACTCCCATTTACCAAAGTGGCTGTGCTATTTTACATGCTCACCAGCAGCATATGATAATTCCTGTATTTTGGTTAGCCATATATGTGTCCTTTTCTTTTGTTCATCTAAAAAGTTTTTAGGGGAAAGGACCTTGATATCCCTACAACAATGCCTAGTATATTATAGATGCTTAATACATTTTGAGATTTGATGCTTATGTATATCAACAGGTTTTATCTTGTGAATCAAAAACAATGACTTTCCTTTTTGAATGAAAATCTGAAGTATATGATTGAAAATTATTCTTTATGATTTTTTCATTTAGGAGTTTTTTTATTTGCTAATAACATTTACTTTTTAGCCCTGTCTCAGTTAAGCTCAGTCACTCAGTCACGTCTGACTCTTTGTGACCCCATGGACTGCAGCACGCCAGGCCTCCCTGTCCGTCACCGACTCCCGGAGTTTACCCAAACTCAATGCCCATTGAGTTGGTGATGCCATCCAACCATCTCATCCTCTGTCATCCCATTTTCCTCCTACCTTCAATCTTTCCCAGCATCAGGGTCTTTTCTAATCAGTTAGTTCTTCACATCAGGTGGGCAAAGTACTGGAGTTTCAGCTTCAACATCAGCCCTTCCAATGAATACTCAGGACTGATCTCCTTTAGGATGGACAGGTTGCTGTCCAAGGGACTCTCAAGGGTCTTCTCCAACACCACAGTTCAAAAGCATCAAGCTCTCAGCTTTCTTTATAGTCTAACTATCACATTCATACATGACTACTGGAAAAACCATAGCTTTGACTGGACCTTTGTTGGCAAAGTAATGTCTCTGCTTTTTAAAATGCTGCCTAGGGTTAGTCATAACTTTTCTTCCAAGGAGCAAGCGTCTTTTAGTTTCATGGCTGCAGTCACCATCTGCAGTGATTTTATAGCCCCGAAAAATGAAGTCTCACTGTTTCCATTATTTCTCTGTCTATTTGCCATGAAGTGATGGAACCAGATGCCATGATCTTAGTTTACTGAATGTTGAGCTTTAAACCAACATTTTTACTCTTTCACTTTGTCAAGAGGCTCTTCAGTTCTTCACTTTTTGCCATAAGAGTGGCACTGTCTGCAATTTAGGAAATATGTTATAGCTCACATTCTTGTTCTAGTAATCACAATATGACAGTATTGAAACAAATCTTTTTTTTTTTCAACATGTTTGGCATCTATCTCAAAAGAAAATATTTTAGGCCTAAAGTACTTGGGTTTTCTTTGACACTGTTTTATGATGTATAGCTTGTCATATGTTGTTTGTTTTATAATCAACTACTTGGTTGAATTATACTTATCCCTGATGTTTTCCTTGAAATGCATTTAATCTTTTATAGTCTGCCCTGTTCATTGGGAAGACTTCATTTGAAATTGCTGGCACTTGAAGGAAATCCTTTGAGAACCATTCGAAGAGAAATTATAAATGTAAGCATGTTTAGAATTCAGCTCTTGTTTTTAAATTTGATACTGAAACAAACACATGATCTATTAATATAAAACTGCAATGTATGTCTGGTGAATATGTTTTTATGCCCCTCTTTTCAGAAAGGAACCCAAGAAGTCTTAAAATACCTACGAAGCAAGATTAAAGGTATTCTTCTATTTTCTCCCACATTTTGAAAGATAACGTGAAAAGTGTAAAGTGTTAATTGTATATAAATTTACATGTAGTTTTAGTATAAATATTTAGAGGAAATGGCCCCTGATAGATGTGGCTCTAATTTGAATCTATGAGACCATAAATATGATGAAATTATGAAAACACTCTTAAATTCACAGTAGTACTGTTCTGTCCTTAATCTCTGAGTCGTGTTATAGGATACCAGTTAGAAATTATAATAAAGATTCTGTGAGCACGTAATGCTTTACCTTTGTAAAAGAGCAAAACTTGACTATTACTGTATAAAATAAGGATTCTGTTGACTGGGACATATATTAACAGGTTTGAATAATGTTGCTGAGCATCACATGCTTGTTAGCCATTTGTACACCTTTGGTGAAATATCTTGAGTTTTTTTGCCCAATTTTTAATTTTTGAATTGTTGATGTAATAGTTCTTTATGTATTCTAGGTATAAGTCTCTTGTCAGATTCATAATTTGGAAATGTTTTCTAGGCATCTGTGTGTTGTTGTCTTTTCATTTTCTTGATAGTGTCCTTTGAAACACAAGTTGTTTTTTTTTAATTTTAATAGTCATTTTCTTTTTTGCTAATGCTTTGTTTCATATCTAAAATTTCCTTGCAAAATCCTGTTTTATGAAGATTCTCTACTTTTTTTCTTCTAAGAAGTTTATACTTTTGCTCTTACATTCATGTCTTGATCCAGTGTGAACTAATTTTTATAAATGCTGTGAGACAAGGGTCCCCTTTCATTCTTTTGCATGTGGTTATGCAGTTTCTATGTACCATTTGTTGAAAAGTCAGCTTTTCTCACTGAACGGTCTTGGCATTTTTTGTTGAATATCAGTTAACCGTGAATGTAGGGTTCATTCTAGACTCACAAGTTTATTCCAGTGATCTGTATCCCTATCCTGTGCCAGTACTACAGTTTATTGGTTACCACTGCTTTGTAATAAATTTTGAAATTGAAGGTGTATAAATCCTCCTGCTTTATTCTTCTCTCAAAATAGTTTGTTTTGACTATTCTGGATGTTTTTGCAGTCTCATAAACATTTTAGAATCAGCTTGTTAATTTCTACAAGGGAGTAAGTTATCATTCTGATAGGGATTGCAGTGAATCTAGATCCATTTATGGAATATTGCCATCTTGGTTTTTTTTTAATAAAAAAGGCAATAAATGTAAATATACAGGAAAATAGAGTGCAAAGTAAATCTGTTTCTCACAATATCCCCCCCCCCCCCACAGGAGACAATTGCCTTCCTCTTTACATTCTCTTTGATGCTGATTATTAAAAGTAGGTCTTTGGAAAGTATTGAGAATATTCTATTTTAATATATAATCATGCTAATATAAATGTATATTTAAAAATAAAGCTGAGTTTTGTTGCTGGTTTAATATTGTCTCTGCAGATGTAATTTGGCAGTATATATTACATATTCTTTGAAGTGGCATAACCAGACCGCTAGGGACCTTCTAAATAGCAAAGCATTTCACTTGAAATCAGTGTTGCCCTCTGTGTTGTTTATCTCTGTTTGATAGTCTGTCATTTATTATGTTACTTCTGTAAATAAAATATTTATATGGATGTATTTGTGTGGAAAAAGTAGTTTAATAATTATTGACTAATGAATATCTGATGAGCTTAAAGCAAGAGAAATATACTTAGTATCATGCAACAAGTTTCATTAAATGCCTGCTTCGTTGAGGAAAGATCAGGGATGCTACTAATTTTTTTTTAATGTTCTTTTGGCAACCCTCTGTTCTTAGTGTGACTATTAGGACTGTTCCATCACTTCCACATTGCTAAAAATTGTCTTATTTTATTTATGTCTAAATGGCTGAAGTCTCCTTTGCCAAAAAATCACAAAGCCATTTCTTTTAATTGTGGATGATTTTTGTTTGTTTTGCTTTTTATGCCATATGATGACAGTGTTAAACATTAAACAGTCTCTAGAGGTTGGTGAAGGAGTTGATTGCATGTAAATGTGAGTAGATACGCGTGTTAGGAAATATCTATTGAAAATACAGTCTTACATTTGCTAAGAAAAATCTTAGTAAATATAAGTAATGTATCAAAAGCTTACTAGGGTATGCAGATTGCCAGATTTTAAATGATAGGGGATAATCAGCTTCATTGTGTCCTAAACAGAAAAGATAGGCAGATGCCTGTTTGGTAGACATTTTTGGAAAATAGTACTTTTCCTTTGTTAACAAATTTCCTTCGTTGGAAGGAATACTGTATTATTTTTGCTTGCTATTGTTTCTTCTGAGACATTGTAGTTATTCTTTATCCTTTTCTACTCCTAAATTTTCTTGTGGTAAGATTTATTAAAAGATTTTGAACTTTTTACCTTTTTTCTATTAAATAAAGATCAAACTCTGTACCTAGATTTGAGTTATTGGAAATAAAGCATATGAAAAGACATTTTCACCAATAGCATCTAAAACTCAAGTATTTTGGGGCGTTCTTAAATGACTTTGTAGTATACATATTAGTTTTACATAACTTTTCTTTTGCCAGATGACGGACCTAGCCAAAATGATTCTGTTCCTGAGACTGCCTTGACACTGCCCAGTGAATCTAGAGTCAATGTGCGTGCCATCGTCACATTGAAAATGTTAGACTATAGGTATGCGGTTCATTTTCTTAAACGTTGTAAAACACATAGGTAACTTTCAGAAGTAATTCTTCAGAAAAAAGGACAGTTGGTGAAGAAGAATTCATCAGAGTGCGTTAGTACTTAGAATAATAGCAATTGCAAAAAAAGTGATGAGATAAAAGCATATTAAAAGTACAGTGAACTTAAGCCCATTCCTTAGGTGATCTGTGTTTGTTATGCTTAAGGAGGTCAATATATGGTTATTAATAGTAAATTTTTTATAATAACATTTAATAATGGTAAAAAATGAGACGCAGTATTGTCTGGTAATAAAATTTTCTGACTTAGTAACCAGCAT
Organism: Antilocapra americana; assembly: GCA_007570785.1. NCBI lineage: Eukaryota > Metazoa > Chordata > Mammalia > Artiodactyla > Antilocapridae > Antilocapra > Antilocapra americana. Next base: position 7,906,888 of record ML661344.1, on the reverse strand, counting down.
CCAGAAAGAATTTTGTATTGGAGGGAGGTCATATATTGGTAACTAAGAAGTGTAAGTATCATTTATTTAATGAATACCTCAAGCAGGCAAAGTTTGAGAGGTTGTACTCTGTTTATATATCTGAATTCAAGTCAAATAATATGTTATAATAATGTACTCTGGTGGCACAGATATTAAACCTGAAATAGTTACAGTGTTGGTATGTAATCTGAGGCAGAAGCCTAATGATGTTTATATATTATGGGCATGTGTTTGACTGGAGAAAGAAGATACCTATGCAGAAATTGGAAGTGGTTGTCAGGTGGTCGTCAGTACTGACTAAGGCACCAGTGATTAAAACAGCCAGTACAGTCAGAAGTCTTTCAGTGATGAACTCATGCTTTGGTACTGTAATGAAAAGAACACATTCTCAAATCAGATAGTGACAGGGTTTATTCAGTTATCCACAGAACCTTCATCAGTTCCTGGCCTCTTTTCCTTGATGTGTAGTATCAGTGGGTACTACCTCCTCAGCAGTCAGGATCCAGTCTCCATTTCATATTTGCTGTGTTTCACAGAAATCACTACTCTAAGCCTACCTTCTTTGACACTATAATATAAGATAGTACTCATCCATAGTTGTAGTTGTGTCCTTTTCATAACATACCAGTGTAGTAATTTAGCATGTTTCATTTTACACATAATATTCCCATTTATTCAGTAGATATTCTTGGTATCTACTAGGTATCAAATTCTATGTTAGGTTTTGTAATATACCTAATGTTCAGACGGACTTGATTCCTATCTTGGAATTTCTTAGCTTAGAATTCCTTTTGTCTCTGACTTCCACTCCCTCTACTCTGCATGGATATGATTTATTGAGTTTATTGAGTTTCTCTTCTATGCTGAACACTGCTACTTTACATATGCTCTTTCTTTTAATTGTTTTAAGCAATCTATACAGTAGTATTGATACTTATTTTTTGGGGGGGTGGGGTTAATCTCATTCTTTAAAGGCACAGATATCACAAAAGCATAATAAAGGTAGCACTTAAGACTATACATCTTAGATTTTGAATCTCAATTTATTCTAATTTGTTTTCCTCGGAAACTTGAATTGGACAGAAGTATTCCATTTAAAATATAAATTATTTCCCAATCTTAAGGCATAAATGCCTTCAACTGAAGTGTTTAAAATATCATAACTCTTCAGACTTTAATTTGAATAAATCAGTTCTCTGTGACTTGAGCAATTCTCATCGAAAAGGTAAAAGTGCTCCATCCGCATAGCAGAAAATGGAACCCAAAAGCATAAGTGGAACCATAACAACGTTGAAATTTAGGTTTTTTATCTTCCTATATTATAGTGCTTTTCTTATACAGTTCTCCAGTGTCACACATTATATGTAATATTGTTTTCTTGTTCATACAGTCTTTCATTTTTGGCATTCCTCTGAAGATTCTTTTCAGTGGATGAGGTTAGGAATTAAAAATTGTAAAAGAAGAACATAAGCATAATACCTAATTATAACATCAAATTGTTAAATTTGCAAATGTCAGAGTTCTACTATACTTTCTTACTAGAATTATATTTTATTGAAAATATAACTGAAAATTTTAATGGAAAAGAAATGTAATGAAATTTAATGAGAAGAAAATGCCTTTAGATTGTAACTTCATAGAACTGAGGTTTAAGGAAGGTAAATTAACAAAGTGTATTAATGGAAGAACCAGAAATACTTTAGACCAAGGCCATAACCCTGTGTACTTTGTCACATGCTAAGTGAAGGAGAAACTGATTTAGGTTATGAGAAAACTAGTACAGTGTTGAACTTTTAAAAATTGATTATTGTCTGTAGTTAACTCTGTATCCACAGAAAGTTGACAGCTAAACTCTATTAAGAGATTTTTAAGAAAGGAGGTGAGTTAGTTTTTAAAATTAGAGATTTAGCTGTACTCTGCGGTACAGGAATCCCAGTTACTGTGTCTTTACTGTATGACTCTTGGACATCTTAGACTTTAAGGTATCTGTTTTTACTCATATTGCGTTTATGACTCTGAGTTTATGTCACACCAAAGGTGTGACACAAGGTGTTATGACACAATAGGTTGTCTGAATTCCTAACATTTCGTGAGTCGGTAGGTTTTTGTGGTATTCTTTACAGAACTTCATAATAAACTACCTTGAAAAATCTTATGAAATCTTTAAAGGCCTTTAAAATGAATAGCAATAATCATGTCTTTCCAGATTGCTAAGAATGATGCACTTTTTAAAAAAATTATTTGGTTGCACCAGGTTTTAGTTGAGGCTCTCTGGATCTTCAGTCTTAGTTGGAGCATGCTAGATCTAGTTCCCTGACCAGGGCCCACTGCACTGGGAGCGTGGAATCTTAGGCACTGGACCACCAGGGAAGTCCCAGAATGATGCATTTTTAAACCATTTTTCATTTAGTGATAAACAGACAGCTTTGATTCCTGATGAAGTGTTTGATGCAGTAAAAAGTAACATTATCACTTCAATCAACTTCAGTAAGAATCAGCTATGTGAAATTCCCAAAAGGTAAGAACTGTTCATGATGCTGTTGCTATTAAGCTGTGACTCATTCTCAGTTGTACTTGCATCTTAGTTGCAATAATAATTATTTTTCATAGTTTTTTAATTAGGAAGTGTATGTAAAATACCTTACATTGTTAATATTTGAGGGATTTGGTAAAATTTACTGAAGTATTTCCTGAGACAGGAATTAATAAAGTATTGCCTAGATTTTAGGGGGAAGTGCAGGGAGTCCACAATTAGTTTAAATATAAACTGAATGATTTCTTAAACTTCAACATATGTTTAAAGTCAAATAGAAATTCCTGGGCAGATAATATTGTAGCTGTTTTTAAAAATCTGTTTTTATCAGTTACACATCCAAACCAACTGTCATGTTTTGTGAGAAAAATAAAACACAGAAAATCTTAGTTAGCAAAAATAAGCTTTTTTTCTCTATGGTCAGCTTGTGGTTTTAAAGTTCTGACAGTGAATTCAAGTATTAATATTTAAAATCATTACTGTTTCAGGATTGTGGAACTGAAGGAAACGGTTTCTGATGTCAATCTCAGTTTTAATAAGCTTTCCTTTATATCCTTGGAATTATGTACACTTCAAAAATTGACATTTTTAGATCTCAGGTATTTATTGATACTATTGCTTCCCTTTTTTAATAATAATTTGTGTTTTACCTGATTTTTGCCCTTTCCCTCATGTTTTCCTAAGAAACAAAATTGGTTGGTCTTTATTAATAACATTTTAGGAGAAATCTAAAAGTAAGCATTTAGGAAATGTTTTAATCAGATGTCATTTGAAGTTATGTGATAGGACAATTATTTAAAATATTTGGAAATACTGATACATTATTAGATTCATACTTAAGCAAAATTAAAATAGCACATGGAAAGTATTTGCTTCATATTGCTTTTTTCTTTTTAACATAAAACTGTCCAAATGCTATGCTGGCACAATAACTAGCATGACTTTATCATAAAAAGAACCTATTTGGTTTCAAAATATATTAACCACACAAGGCAAGATAAAGAAAAAGAACACTGTGATTGACAGCAAAAGTAGAGGAAGCTAGTTAAGGCTTTACAGAGGTAATGGGAAATTTAATTTGAATATGTCCTAAGTTGAAGTGACAGGATCAGAAGTGTCATAGGTTTTTGAGGGTGGTAATAGGTATTTTAGGGTCAGATAGTTGTTTATTTTCTTAGGCTTTAAAACTTGATTTGTTAAGTATATTTCTATTACCTGGGCTTCTTACTGCTCATGTATATTGTTACTAGGTGTGGTTTTAGTTTATTAAAATATAACTGCTCTTGCTCCACTCACACAATAGTTAAATTACAATAAGCTAATTATATCTGTTTGAAGGTTTAGTCTTCATACAGAGACAAAAATTTTTTCCTTATGCAGTTAAAACAAGTATACTAGCATGTATGCTCTTGCTAAATGTGGAATTATTTCTATTTTCCATGGGCATTTACACTGGCAGAACAGTTTAAAATCACATTTTAGTTCAGTATTAAATGGAACAATGAGGATAAATTCCTGCTCCAGTGCTGCTGACTTTATTTCTTTTCATCCCATCCTTGTGTGTGTGTGTGTGTGTCTGTGTCTGTCTGTGTGTGTGCCTCTGTCTATAGCTATACCTGGAAATTTCTAATTAAGTGACTAAACTATGCTTTTATGTTTGATATCAGTATGTTTAAGACTCTAGGAAAAGATATGAACCAGCAGTTGGTATTCAGCATGAATTAATAAAGACAATCATGGAGAAAAATACAGAGAAAAGAAAAAAGGACGTATGTTGAGTTGTAGAAAGTATGACATATTAATATATTAGGCTTCACTTCTAAATGCAGAGATATAGGTTAGAGAAAATTACTCAGTGTGATAGATAGCCATCTAGTTGGAGATAATTTTCTCACAAATGTTTTCTATTATTAGTAGTTTCGGGGCTTCTCTCTGGTGGCTCAGTGGTAGAGAATCCACCTGTGGATTCCACTGATGCAGGAGATGTGCATTCAGTCTCTGGGCTGGGAAGATCCCCTGGAGAAAGAAATGGTAGCCCACTCTAGTGTTCTTGCTTGGAAAAGCCTGTGGACAGAAGCCTGGTGAGCTACAGTCCATGGGGTCACAAAAAGAGTCAGACATGACTTAGCAACCAAACAGCGATGCCAGTAGTAGTTGTATGGCTTCTGGAATACTTCTACCGTCTTGTTAACCTTCTAAATTTTTTCCCAGATCATTTCAGTGGTAAATGAGATTCCCTTTACTTCTGTGTTTTATTGTAAGATCTTGAAAACTTACACATTGTGCAAATTAAAATTGTAAACTTAGAGTAGAAGTGGTCTTCCTTAATACTTATATAGTAGAAAACTCTAAGTTTCTAAATATGCAGAATCTCTTTACATTTCAGTTTCATCTTTTTCATGTAATTTTTCAATTATTCTATATATGAAATATTTGTATTAATCAAATACTTAGAATACTTGTGATGTCAAATAATATAGTATTTATAGGCATGACCTAAAGGGCTCCGACTCTGGAAAGTATTGCTGATTGCAATTTGAAGTAGATAAGGGATTAGTTTACAGTGTTTACTCTGATAAATCTTATTAAAGAGTTGTTTGCATTACCAGTTGGTTGCACTTGGTATTGGGATTAGGCCCATTGATCAAATACTGAAAGCTGTTGACTGATTCAGAATTCTCAGGACACAGTCTTAATGAAATCAAGAATTGACAAACTGAGCTATGTAAACTTTTGTCCGATCAATACTTTAATTATGAAGTTGGACAAATTTTCAAATTTTGTAAGTCATCTTTTTCTCTTTAATTTAGGAATAATTTTTTAAATTCTTTGCCTGAAGAAATAGAATCATTGATAAGGCTGCAAACAATCAACCTTTCATTTAACAGGTAAGAAACATGTTACTCACAATTGTTCTATAGGAAATTTGTAGATCTTACTGGAGAATGCTAGATATTACTAGAGAATAAAGAGACAAACAAAAAGGTTGTAAATGTTTTTTCTTCGTTTAAATATCCAGGTTTATTGTCACTTAGTTCCACTTAGAATTAAAAGTAATGTTGCTTTTTAGAATTTTCACAACTGATGTCCACATTTTTTTGTTCTTTTTAACTATTTTATGAAACCTGTAGCCTAGTAGGAAGACAAATATGCAAATAAATAGTTCTAATTGCTATAGAGAAAGCACAGTGCATACATAGGTATTTCCAAAGAGTACTTGAAGGTAGAGGAGGTAGCTTTGAAACTGAGGCTTGGAACATACAGGGACATGGCATCCTATGTAGAGCAAGTAGCATGTATTAATGCCCAAGGATGTGAGAAAATGATGTATTGGGGACCCTTTGAGATGTTTAATATGGCTCAGACAAAAAAGTGAAGTAGCAGAAGAATAGAAGTAACAAATGAAATTGGGTGTGTAAATCAGTAGCCAGCCCTTTCAGAGCTTTTTATGCTAGTGAAATTTAGATTGTATTTTGTAAACACTAAGATATTACATGCCTTGAGAACCCTAAGAACAGTATGAAAAGGCAAAAAGACAAGACACTCAAAGACGAACTCCCCAGGTCAGTAGGTGCCCAATATGCTACTGGGAGATCAGTGGAGAAATAACTCCAGAAAGAATGAGGGATGGAGCCAAAGCAAAAACAACACCCATTTGTGAATGGGACTGGTGATAGAAGCAAGATTCAACACTGTAAAGAGCAGTATTGCATAGGAACCTGGAAAGTTAAGTCCATGATTCAGGGCAAATTGGAAGTGGTCAAACAGGAGATGACAAGAGTGAACATCGACATTCTAGGAATTGGTGAACTAGGATGGACTGGAATGAGTGAATTTAACTCAGATGACCATTATATCTACTACTGTGGGCAGGAATCCCTTCGAAGAAATGGAGTAGCCATCATAGTCAACAAAAGAGTCCGAAATGCAGTACTTGGATGTAAACTCAAAAATGACAAAATGATCTCTGTTCGTTTCCAAGGCAAACTATTCAATATCACAATAATTCAGGTCTATACCCTGACCAGTAAGGCTAAAGAAACTGAAGTTGAACAGTTCTCTGAAGACCTACAATACCTTCTAGACAAACACCCCAAAACGATGTCCTTTTCATTATAGGGGACTGGAATGCAAAAGTAGGAAGTCAAGAAACACCTGGAGTAACAGGCAAATTTGGCCTTGGAGTACAGAATGAAGCAGGGCAAAGGCTAATAGAGTTTTGCCAAGAGAACGCACTGGTCATAGCAAACACCCTCTTCCAACAACATAAGAGAAGACTCTACACATGGACATCACCAGATGGTCGACACCGAAGTCAGATTGATTATATTCTTTGCAGCCAAAGATAAAGAAGCTCTATACAGTCAGCAGAAACAAGACCAGGAGCTGACTGTGGCTCAGATCATGAACTCCTTATTGCCAAATTCAGACTGAAATTGAAGAAAGTAGGGAAGACCACTAGACCATTCAGGTATGACCTAAATCAAATTCCTTATGATTATACAGTGGAAGTTAGAAATAGATTTAAGGGACTAGACCTGATAGACAGAATGCCTGATGAACTATGGACAGAGGTTCGTGACATTGTACAGGAGACAGGAATCAAGGCCATCCCCAGGAAAACGAAAAAAAGCGTTTTGCAAAAATGGCTGACTGAGGAGGCCTTAGAAATAGCTGTGAAAAGACGGGAAGGGAAAAGCAAAGGAGAAAAGGAAAAATACACCTATTTGAATGCAGAGTTCCAAAGAATAGCAAGGAGAGATAAGAAAGCCTTCCTCAGAGATCAGTGCAAAGAAATAGAGGAAAACAACAGAATGGGAAAGACTAGAGATCTCTTCAAGAAAATTAGAGATACCAAGGAAACATTTCATGCAAAAATGGGCTCAATAAAAGATAGGAATGGTAGGGACCTAACAGAAGCAGAAAATATTAAGAAGAGGTGGCAAGAATACACAGAAGAAATGTACCAAAAAGATCTTCATGACCCAGATTATCACAATGATGTGATCACTCACCTAGAGCCAGACATCCTGGAAGGTGAAGTCAAGTGGGCCTTAGAAAGCATCGCTACAAACAAAGCTAATGGAGGTGATGGAATTCCAGTTGAGCTATTTCAAATCCTGAAGGATGATGCTGTGAAAGTGCTGCACTCAATATGCCAACAAATTTGGCAAACTCAGCAGTGGCCACAGGACTGGAAAAGGTCAGTTTGCATTCCAATCCCAAAGAAAGGCAGTGCCAAAGAACGTTCAAACTGCCACACAATTACACTCATCTCACACAGTAGTCACAATAAACTGTGGAAAATTCTTAAGGAGATGGGAATACCAGACCACCTGACCTGCCTCTTGAGTAACCTGAATGCAGGTCAGGAAGAAACTGTTAGAACTGGACATGGAACAGCAGACTGGTTCCAAATAGGAAAAGGAGTATCAGGGCTGTATATTGTCACCCTGCTTATTTAACTTCTATGCAGAGTACATCATGAGAAACGCTGGGCTGGAAGAAGCACAAGCTGGGATCCAGATTGCCGGGAGAAATATCAATCACCTCAGATATGCAGATGACACCATCCTTATGGCAGAAAGTGAAGAAGAACTAAAGAGCCTCTTGATGAAAGTGAAAGAGGAGAGTTAAAGAGTTAGCTTAAAGCTCAGCACTCAGAAAACTAAGATCATGGCAGCCGGTCCCATCACTTGATGGCAGATAGATGGGGAAACAGTGGAAACAGTGGCTGACTTTTTTATTTTTGGGGGCTCCAAAATCACTGCAAATGTTGATTACAGCCATGAAATTAAAAGATGCTTACTCCTTGGAAGGAAAGTTATGACCATCCTAGATGGCATATTAAAAAGCAGAGACATTACTTTGCCAACAAAGGTCCGTCTAGTTAAGGCTATGGTTTTTCCATTAGTCATGTATGGATGTGAGAGTTGGACTATAAAGAAATCTGAGTACCGAAGAATTGCTGCTTTTGAACTGTGGTGTTGGAGAAGATTCTCGAGAGTCTCTTTGACTGCAAGGAGATCCAACCAGTCCATCCTAAAGGAAATCAGTCCTGAATATTCATTGGAAGGACTGATGCTGAAGCTGAAACTCCAGTATTTTGGCCACCTGATGTGAAGAGTTGATTCATTTGAAAAGACCCTGATGGTGGGAAAGATTGAAGGCAGGAGGAGAAGGGGACGACAGAGGATGAGATGGCTGGATGGCATCACCGAGTTGATGGACATGGATTTTGCTGGACTCAGGGAGTTGGTGATGAACCGAGAGGCCTTGTGTGCTGCAGTTCTTGGGGTGGCAAAGAATCAGACACAATTGAGCAAATGAGCTGAATTGAAGATATAATAATTAGTGAAAGTCAGAGTCGCTCAGTCGTGTCCAACTCTTTGCTCCCTTGGATTATATAGTCCGTGGAATTCTCCAGGCCAGAATACTGGAGTGGGTAGCCTTTCCCTTCTCCAGGGAATCTTCCCAACCCAGGGATCGAACCCAGGTCCCCGGCATTGCAGGCGTATTCTTTACCACCTGAGCCACAAGGGAAACCTAGTGTAATAATTAAGAATAACTAATTTTTATTGGGAGCTATTAATATTTATTGTCTGCTGACACTAGACTAAGTACTTTACATGTAGTACCAAATTTAATCTTCACAAAAGCTCTGCATGGTAGGTTCTATTACTATGTCCATTTAGAAATCAAGAAATGTAGAGCTGGGATATGCGCCCAGGTGGTTTGACTCCAGAAATTGGGCTCTTAACAACTATGTCATATTGTTTCCTATGATGAAAACTGATTCTGGTAATATTTTAATATAAATAGTAGTGGCTAACATTTTTTATATTACAGATACTGTCCCATGGCCTTTGTATACATTCTTTTAATCCTTGTAAGAAGTATATAATTTTAATACTATTATTCATCCACATTTACATATAAGAAATCTAAGGCACAGTGATGTTAAAATCCTGCCTATTAAGTTTTTTTTTTCTTTTTCATTGTTTTTATTTGCATTTATTTTATTGACTTGCCTGTATATATATTTTACCCATTTGTTTAGTAGGTTATTATTGATTTATAGAAGCTTTAAACATATCAAGGATCATAATTCTTTCTCCCTCATATAATTTGCTAAATCTTTTCCAAGTGTATCATTTAATATCAATGTTTTTTTATGTTGGATTTTGCTATATGGATTTCTTTTATTTTTAGGTACTCAATTGTTGCTCAGACAATAATCAGCCTACAGTGCTGGAGATCTGGGTTCAACTTCTCATTTGGGAAGATTCCCTGGAGGAGGGAGTGGCAATCCACTCCAGTATTCTTGCCAGAAAATTCCCGTAGACAGAAGAGCCTGATGGGCTACAATTCATGAAAGTGCAAAGAGTTGAACACAACTGAGTGACTAAAGCTTTCACTTTTTCACTCAGTTTTCTCTGATATTTATGGCATCTGGCTTTGGTATTATACAAAAAAAAAATTGCTTTACACAATCCAAAAGTCTTTTTAATATTTTCTTTGAATTCACTTACATTTTTATATTTACATTTAAAATTTCTGGAGTATTTTAGTACATAGTGTCAAGCATAATTATGAGATAATTTTGGCTTTGTTTTTCCATACTCTCCCAACACAATTAATTGAATGATTTTTCCACTGATTAAAGTCACTCCCATGGTGAATTTGTTTCTAGAGTTGCTGTTCTTAAGCTAACAGTCCATGTACCATGTGTCCAATCCTGCACATTTTATAACTACTTATGGCTATATTTTATTTAAAATAATAGAATATTTTGATAAGTGGTAAGAAAATCATTCCTTACTTTTTCACTCTGAGATCATTTTGATAGTCTTCATAGCTAGGTCTTCAAAAGATCTTTGTGATGAACTCAAGTAAATACAATGACATTTTTACTGCATTTCATTATTACACTAAGTTTGCTAAGTTGTTCTATAAATAACCAAAACAACACTGGCAATTTTAATAAATACTAGAATGGTAAGACTATCAAACCTGCGTGAGGCACTTGGGTCACTAGAGTTGTTTTGTAATGTTTTCAAAAACTTAAATGAATGTATTTTTGGTTGTTGGAAAAATGACTGAATTAGTCATTTTTGAAGCCTAAGTCAAAGCAAAGTATAAATCTCTTTTACTTTAAATATTGGCAGTAATTCCATTTCATAAGAAATAAAAGTAAACTAAGGAAGAATACCTAAATGGAGACATTTTATAATGAGCATTTCAGGAAGATTTCCTTGTCTCCTGAATGAGAAAAGAAAAACATGGGGGAATTTACTCCAAACTTCTGTTTGATTTTTTTGTATAGTAAATGGAAACTGCTACAAGTCTGTGCAGTTAACATATATTTCAAAGTTTCCATAGCTTATCCATTTTATAAGAATTTTCTGAAAAATTTAAGTGCAGAACTTATACCAAATATAAAAAAAAAAAGACCTTACTTTAAGAAAGCTTTATGTCATGAGATCAGACCGCCATCATCTTAGGGGATGATTTTGCCTCTGATTCCTATTTGTTCTGTTCATATTCTAATAGATTCAAAATACTACCTGAAGTTCTGTATCGAATTCCCACACTTGAAACAATTTTGATTAGTAATAATCAGGTTGGATATTTGGACCCTCAGAAAATGAAGACAATGGAAAATCTGATCACATTGGACCTTCAAAATAATGACCTCCTACAGATCCCACCAGAGCTCGGAAACTGTGTGAACTTAAGGTAAATGCACCGTTCTGCTAAGTTTTTCCATTTATTCAGTTTGTGGAAGTGTTTCTGTTTCTTTTTGTTTGTTTGTTTTTTGAGGTACTCTTGCAGGCAAGTTGAAATAAAAAATGTAATGTCCTGTTAAAAATAACAGGTAACATAACCCTGAATCCCAATTCTGTTTTCCAAATTTTACCAAATGTATTTTTTAGTTTTGTTTATATAGCATGATATATGTATGTGTAAGTATAGTATATGTATATCATACATGTTGATTGTTTTTAGTGATACTTTTCTCATCTATCTGTATGTGTATAACCTAAAACTACTGCATAAAAACATCAGGGAAATATCAACTCCTTAGCTGTGCAGATAGGGATTTTTAAAATCTGATTATAGACCACTACCACTGATTTCAAGCCCTGCATGGTCTTTCTTACTCTGTGTTTGCTATAACGTCAGCCTCAAGTGCCTTTACCCTGCTTCTGTCAGTAATCAAACCGACTCAAATTTTTTGCTGCTCTGTGCATGTCCAAAATGATCTTCAAAGTGCCACATGTATTGATTTGGAGGTGACTAATAAATTTTAGTGAGCAGGCAGATAAGCAAATTTGGAGTCTATGAGTAATGAAGATTGAGTATAACTAACTTTTCTTCTATAAATTAAGAAAATCAGTCTTTTAAAGAATTCCCATGGCACACAGATATATTTGAAGATATAATTTAGATCTACTGTATAATATATTGTGAATCCTTTGACTTTTGTTTTATATAAACACTTAAGTTATTGAAAACTAAGGGAAAAAATCTCTTATAAATTATCTCATTAAATTAAATAAGTAACTCAACCAGCCCTTAGATCTTAAACTGCACTCATTTCAGAACATTTAAATAGATTTTATAAGTGCGTCTGGTCAAGGGAGGAAATATGCAGGCAGATGTGTTAATGTTCCTGGTGTGGATAGGATATACTGACTATGTTATTATAGTTTTTGATATGAGTATTTGTCAGTTTGCTCATTCTAACATGTGCGTAAATATAATTCAGTCATTTAGTATATGGTTATTATAGGATTGAGGAGGTGATGGGTAAAATAATGGTTCACATCACAGCTCTTCTATTTAACAAACTGTAATCTTGGACAAGTCTTATCTTCCTGAACTTGTGTTTCCTATTTATAAAATCAAAATATTGATGGTGCCTACATCATAGAATTGTTAAGATCATTAAAAAAGTCAGTGAATGTAAGTTACTTAGAACCATACCTTTCATGTAATGAGTATTCAATTTATGTTATTTCAGTCATTATTATAGTTACAATTCTAACTGTTTAAATGCTTAGACTGAAAAGGGACAAGTAAAAAACATACACATATTTTACTTATGAAATAGTAAATGAAATTAGAAGAAATGCCTTTCTCATGGAAAATGTTTAAGTTCTGATTTCTCTCTTTTGTTTAGGACGTTGCTACTGGACGGAAATCCATTCCGCGTTCCCCGAGCAGCCGTATTAGTGAAAGGAACAGCTGCCATTTTGGAATATTTGAGAGACCGAATTCCTACCTGAATTGCAGTTATTACATAATCTTGGTCACGTTAATCCTTAGACTTCTTAAATTGATAACTAACCTTTTTCTAACATATTATCGTCATTTATGATGGTGTAACCACGTATTGTGTTCATATATTTGTTCTGTTTTGCGTAAGATTTTAGCAAACAGTTTCTTTAAAAGTGAATTTTTATTTATTATAATTAAATTTTTTCTAATGACAAAGCATTTTTGTAGAGATGGATTTTTTTTTCCCATTTCTACTTACTTGTGTTACGTATATTATGACCAACTGACTTGAATATGACCATCCAATTTCTATCTTTTCTTTAAACTTTTTTTAAAATGTCTATCTTTTCATTGACTGTACAATTGAATTTTATTCTTTGGCATTTAAAAAAAATAAGGCTTTTCATTATCCATGATAGGACTTTTGTGATATGGTTGGTATCAGTATAAGTTTCAAATTAATATTTATTGTCTTATTTTGTTTTAATGTAATTGAAATGTTTTTCCCTAGTCTTTTCCCCATGTTTCATAAAATCATTTTACCAAGGTTTCTAATGTCACAGAAATGGTACACAAGATATAGTTATTGGTGGAGAAAATAGTAAAGGTGTTGTTTTAATTGCTCTCACAATTTTGAATTTAGAACTTGATTGGACTCTTTTTTTAAGGTGCTTTAGTACTAAGTTTCCATACAACAACCTAGTATTTCTAGATTCAACACATTTAAAGAAATTAGATCTGCATATTTTTCCCTCAGAGTGTGAGCTTTTGTTCTTTAAAAAGTGTGATACCTTTTGTTCTTTAAAAAAAAATACTGAAATTTTATTAATTTTATTGATAACAGCAACAGAAAATAAGAGCATATACTGCACAGAAATCTTGAAATGTATTTTATTTAAATACTAAGCAGGTATTTGTATATGTAATTACTCTGTTGATGTGTTCTAATCCTTCCTTCTGCGTTTTTTTTAATTTCCAAGGTCTTAATTTTTAAATTTGCTAGTAATGTTTAATAAGACTAAATTTGTAGTCATGCGGTAATTTTCTAAAAAGTAACTTGTTATAGGTGAACCGAATTTAATAAAAATTAAATATAAACATTTGTATTTACACCAAAAATATCAGAAGTAGGCTAGTCAGTCATTATAAAATGTACTATGTGATTCTAATACATAACCGATTGATGGCAGGCATTGACTAGTCTATATGAACAGATGGGTGGACAGGTAGGTAAGTAGGCGTAAGTAGGTGGGTGGGCAAACAGCTTCTGGGTAATGGAGACATACTCATACTATGAAAAAGTCATTGCTAATAAAGATAAATACTACATGTTCATTAGAAAGTTACACTTTTCAAATATTGATTACAATGTTTCTGTTTTTGGTTTAAAAGAAACATTCCCTTTTTATACAACAACTATGTTGCTGCCTAAGAAATCAGCTTCCATATTAAACAAAAGACACTTTACAATAAGGTGATATTTTATTATTTATACAATAAAGAGACTTTTATGTTATTCAAAACACTTTTTTAAATACTGAAAAAGTTGAGTACATCAAAGCCGAAAAATGGCTTTGCTATACACTGCACAGCATTATTATAGTCCCTGTATTTTGTATCTGTACAGAAAGCATCTTCAAAATGCATTCTAATCACATTGTACACCTTTACTGTTTAGTGTCAATACATAAAATAAAACTGGAGAATACAGCTTGCATTTGCGAATTAACTGGCAAAGTAATTTCATTGATCCAGTAAATTTAAAATATAGATCCATAGGAGTTCTTTGCACATAAAATGAAGCAGCTTTCAAGGTTGTCATGGTCTCATACACCAAAAAAAAAACAACCATTAACTACATTCACAATCTATGTTAATAAAGTAGTAAATATGTCTTCATTCAGTTTTTATTTACATCAATATGTAGTTCAACTAAAAAGTACTGTTAATTGTGATACAGTAGTTTTTTTTAACACATACAAAAATGACAATTTTTATATATAATTTAAGCTCAAAATCACAATTATCTCAAAATATTAATTACAACACAGCCATTTCAATTAAACATGTCATGATTTAACTTTTTATAAAATGGTAAAATTTTTATTAAAGTAAGCAATTTGTTTAGAATTGGCTAGAGTTCACCATGTAGAAAACCTTAAATGGTAAGAGGTGTTTCCAGCCCCTCCCACCCAAATTTGTATACAGCCACCTAAGCTAGCAAAGAGACAGAAAAGGCCCCAATTTATAAAGATTAAGCCTCTTTTGCTATACTGCCGTGGCTTATTGTTTCTTCCATAAAAGCTTTACAAGGGGAGTGTCAATAAACTATGCAGTGAAATGCATGCATTAATATACAATATGTCTATGTAAAATGTTAGCATTTAGTACACATTAAAATGTTCACAAAGACTGCAAAAGAAGTCATAAATAAAGAAGCACTTCAAAGATCTACCAATTGCAAATTGTAAACTTGAAAAGTACTTAATAATATAATGGAATTTCTTTGAACACAGATCCCAATTCAAGTTCTCTGGCTAAAGGAGCTTTAGTTGCTTGGCCTTAAGATGTCACTGTTGTGCTGCACATATGGTACAGAAATCAGATGTCATAAAAGAGTATGAGTCTAGAGACTGTCTTCATTTTATTGAAACTGTGGCCCAATGTTGCGTCTCTGCTTAGGATTTAATTTTCAAACTTACAGAAGAGTGAAATATTTCACTAACTGAATTAGATGACCTCAAATGAAAAGTGGAAAATGTGTGTGTGTGCATGTGTTTAGCATATGGAAAAATATTAAATAAATAGTGGAATTAGAGCTTCATTATACCATAATAAAAGGATTATGCCCCCAAATAACCAAGGTCAAAAAAAATCAACTATAAAATATTTTAGGAATGAAAGAATTTTCATGGATATTTAAAAATCCTAAAAACATAGTATCTAGTATCCTTTTAATTCTTAACAAGCCAATTAAAATTTTATCATCGTCTTTGTTTAGAATCGCTGTTGTTAAGATTTCTTCTCTGAATAGAAAGAGACTATAGTTCATATTATACTTTATTTCTATACAGCTGGGTGGGGGCGTGCCCTTAGGTGGTTATAAAGTGGGGGAAAAAAACTACAGTACCTACAAATCTTACTTTTGCAAGGTTATTTTTGGTGGTCTTTAAAATTTATAGACAGAATCCAGTAGCTTTTTACCTCTCATTTTCAACTAGGAAAAACTTCCTCTTTCATACGAAGACAGTGTCATTGTCCTTAAGCTTCCTTTAGTCCCTTCTGTACACTGGATACAGAAAGAAACTTGATTGGCTCTTGAGATTAAAAATATCTGGTTTATATATCAATTATTTTTCACATCAATACTAAGGCTTGCATTTTTGAGGAGGAAAATGTAGTTGAGGATGTTAACGAGAAATGCCTAAACATCATGAAGCAAATATTAAACGGTTATTGCATTCCATTGACACCAGGTGTCATCAAAGCTAAGACTTAACATAAAACATTTCTTTCTGCCCTGAACAGATGCCTTTCCACATTCAAAACCAGTAAGAGTTCTCTGTGTGGAAAGACTGCAGGTATTGAAAATAAAACTTATTACAGCAGTACATTCTGAAAATAAATTACCATCGCTAGTACGGAAACTGCTTTATATTCTATCTGCCTGAGAGTTTCATCTTGGTTTTCCTGTGGACTATTCAAAAATTACATAAGATTTTCTGACTAAATAAGGAAAGGGGAAGAGGGACAGAAGGACACAAAGAAATATAAGGTGATTTTTTCTTTTCCTCCATTCATCAAATACTCTTTCTAATCTAGCTAATATAATGGTCAGTTGACCTGCATACCTGGGCATTATTTAACTCATTACTTTACCTGTGCAAAACGAGTGCAAAGAAAAACACCTATGTCTGTCTATACAGAGACATAAAACCTGAGTTTCAATAAAAAGTTTCTAATATAAGAAAACTTCTTAATGTAGGAAAATAACTTTTAAAGGGCAAAAAATACCTTTGTACAATATAATCTGCTAACTTTAAAACTTCAGTGTGCGTTAAGCATCACATATTTTATAGGACCCAACAAAAAAAGCAACCATTTACAATTTTCTTAACTATAGCTTAGATACCCATATTTTAATTTCTAATGTCTATTTTCATTCCCCTGAATTCATTAACTTTTCTAAAAGAAAAAAGTTAAAAGCACATTCAGATATGAGGACTGTGATGAACAGTTCCTGCTTTTCTCTAAATATTGAGGACCTAGGAGATTTGGGGTTGCTAGGCATATAACAATGCCAAGCCACAAAGGAATTCTAAAATTCAAAAGAAATATAATCTATTTTTAAAAGAAATCTTGGGAAAATATTTTGTGGATAGAGTTGGGCCAAAGTCTGCAAGAAGCCATTCTTACCTGCAGGCTCCCTTTCTACAAGTGATTCACTCTTAAAAACTCCTTTCTCTACATTCCATTTCCTTAGCTTTCATTTTATTTCATTTCTTTAGCTTTCCATTCTTTAACCCTGAATTCTGCCAACTGAAGCTCCCTGGTTCACATTCAGCCACCAGAGACAATGTCCTCTTCATTTATCTACATCTTTATTATCTCTTTCTCTTTAGGAGCTCAGTTTTCAGGGATGACTTGCTGGCCCCCTCTCACATACCACTTAACTACGTATTGGGGGAAACTCTGTTTAAATGTCCCCACTTATCATGAGATACTGATTTAAGGCTATTTCAAGACCTACATAATCCCTGGGCTGTAAACATCTCAGAAGCACACAGAAAATTTTATAGAAAAATGAGTGCAAGTTGCTTCTCCACTTTGCCCCCAGATGACATTGTCATTAATTATGCATTCATGTCAGTTAAGTCACTGACATTTAGAAGAGGAAGCCAACTGAACCAAAAGATTTAAACCCTTGCATCTGTAGTTGGATATCAGCCCTTTGAATCCTTGTATTGACAGGTGAAGGGACTGCACATTTTCCTTGAGTGCTGACCTTCCTCTCTGGGGTCAGCAGGCCTGGTTTGGGGAATAGGGTGGGAAATGCATATGGCAGGGTAAGAGATGAGAGGCATTAGCTTAGGGAACTGTGCACTCTTGCTTCCTGTTGATATGACACTTGCCTGAGGATCACTAGAAAGATTTTCAATTTGTGCAGAAAGCTAGCATCGGAGTCACACTTTCTCTGCCAACAGACTTGTTACCATGGGAACCAATGCAGAAAAATGAAAAAAAGAAAAAGAAGCTGGGAATTAAATACGGAGAAAAACTGATAGAGGGTTGGTTTTTACATGGCAATTTGAGCACTTGAGATGTAAAGAAACAGAATATTCCTTGTGTGGCCAAACCAATGAAAGACAAAATGACTTGCTGGTATCTGGTCCTGGAGACTTATCTGGGGATACAGGAAGAAAGCAGTAAGTGTGCTGTGGTTTGGATAAGGGGGGCCTTGTAAAACCTCGGGTGATGTTGATGGACCTGGTGATGAACGGCCCAAATGTTAACTTTATGATCAAAGGGACCCTTCAAAAGACACATGCATGGTTAGCTTAATAAATGAAAGCAGCTCGCTGTGACAGTTTTCACCTTTCCAAAGCCCCACACGCTGCCCGGCAGGAGGAGTACTGCACACCGAATATGTTACTGCTGGAAACATCTTTCCAAATACTAAAAAATTAACAACAGCAAAAACAGCTTTCAAATCAGTGGTTCCCGCTGCCCCTCCACAAGACAGCTTTTTTTAAAGTAGAATTTAAATTTGTTTTATTTAGGAAACAATTATTTTATCTGATACAAGTCCTCCTGTGTGTCTTCTTTTGTCATTCTGGAGTTGATAATAAACTGGTCAAACCAGAGTAGGATATCAGGACAATCTATATAACAAGGACTTGGAGTTTCAACCTATCCTGAGAAAGCAGACCTGCATATTACACTTTCAGAGGCTCTAAGGAGACAGCTGTCCTATTCTCTAGCTCCCCAAAAGGCTACTTTCTGAAATCCTATGATTAAATACCTCATTCTGTGACTTCCTTTGGCCCGTGTTTAAGTGTAACTGCCCTAAGGAGAGGAGGGAAGGTCACACTATAGAGGAATTGATTTCACCTTTCATGGAGAGCTAGTTTTCAAGTAGTAGTGAAACCCTTCACCTGACTCACCCTCCCAACATACACAAAGGCTAAAAACAACGTCACCCAGGAAGGAGGAGACAAGCCATTATTGTACAGCAGTCTTTGGCGTGGGTAGAGGGGGACACATCTAACTTCAAATGGTCTGAATAAGATATGCTTTTTGTGCAGTTCTAAAGTACTCTGGACACAGATTTCACTAGAGATGCTTTCTTCTTTCTCACTAATGACTTGCTATTCTGCAGCTGCTGGTAAGTCACTCAGTCGTGTCCGACTCTGTGCGACCCCACAGACGGCAGCCCACCAGGCTCCCCCGTCCCTGGGATTCTCCAGGCAAGAACACTGGAGTGGGTTGCCATTTCCTTCTCCAATGCGTGAAAGTGAAAAGTGAAAGTGAAGTCGCTCAGCTGTGCCCGACTCTTAGCAACCCCATGGACTGCAACCTACCAGGCTCCCCCGTCCATGGGATTTTCCAGGCAAGAGTACTGGAGTGAAGAGCCATTGCCTTCTCTGACTTGCTGTTCTAGTTCGAATTTCTTACTGGAACCTTTGACAGTCTCAACAATGAGTTCTTGAAATGCCAGAAGCCCATTAAATTTCTGCTTTTCCAGGAGGGCCCACAGGGCTCTGAAATCCAGTTAAACACCTTATTTTCTGCTACTTGCAGAGTTTGGAAAGGTGATCTTGATAATAAATTTGAGTACAGTGTTCTTGCTGATGCTAAAATAACTTTTTACGTCAATATTTCACTCAGTTTCAGGATTTGAGACATCCATGCTTGGATTTTGCAGGTAGGAAGCATTAGAATAGACTGATACAGGACTAATCTTTAAAGCTACATGAAGCACTAAGGACAGGTCAGCAGATATCTTTCTGAAATAGGCAAATAAAATATGATAGGATCTTCACAAGCGGTTATGCCTTTGAATTGACATATGCTATATAAGAGACTGCTTTTAATTTCTGTTTTCATCTCCAAAATCAGTCAGCAGATGCCTAAAGGAAAACTAAATAGTCTGCCTTCAATTAAACAATGATTAGTTTTTTCAGCATCTTTTTATACTGACTGGTCATACTTTGGACAACCTGAGCTCTTTCAGGCTGAGAGGCCACCTGATACTATTTAATAGTTCTAGTTTATTCTTCAGATAAGAATCTGAAACACTTCACATCTCATGATGTACTGAGAATTTAAATTTGATTCCTTCATTTTTTAAAAACAATTTGATTTCCCTTCTCAATTTCCTGAGGTTAAGTGACTCCCTGCTGCATAATGTACCTTAAAGAGTTACAGATATAACTTTTGCGTAGTTTTCTCTAGTTTATCATATAGTTCAGCATATAGTTCACAAATAGCCAATCTTGCCAGTATTAGTACATTATTGCTTTCAGCTACCGAAAGCATTTGGAAATCAAGAAAAATCGAGTGGAATGATGGTGTCTGCATGGAAGTCATATGATGAATAAGTCTAGAGATCTAATATGCATTGATGACTAGTTAACAGTATTGTACTGAATACTGGAAATTTGCTAAAAAGTATCTCTCAGGTGCTTTTCCCACACACAAAATGGCAACTATGGTGAGCAAAGCAATGAGACGTTAATTAGATTGACTGCAGGAATTACTTACGTATTTGTACATCAAATCATGTTGTACACCTTAAAAATACATAATTTTTAGGAAAAAATCCAACACATTACACACCATTGCTGTTCTTTCTGGATTAGGTGAGATGTTGGCTAAATAGTTCAATTTAATAAAACAAACAAAAAAAATGACCTCGCATATGGACCAGTACCATATGTATAGTTACTGGGCTTTTTTCAATACCTCTTAACCTTGATCTTCAGTAATATGCCCAAAGTAATATCTGAAGGTCAAAATACCTCTGGTTAAGAATTTAATAAGCACAATCTTATTTTTAAAATCAAGCATACTTCACAATCCATTGCAGTTTTAATAACTCTCATTGTCTGAGTTGCTGCACAGAGATACTACATGGTTCACAGATAAAACCCACCAGCCACTTCAGCCACAATAGCAGCTAATTTTCCAGACCATGGTTGAACTCATAATTTTGACCCACCCACCTTTATTATTATACCATTGCTGTCCCACCTCTAGGCTAATCCTAACCTGAATTTGAAAATCCTTGATTTTTCATCTCGAATAGCAAACAAAAACTCTGAAATTTTGTTGCATAAAAACCATATCTGTCATTTCTCAGGCCAGTGTAATCTCTGAGGAGATTTTCCCCTCAGAATAACTTCTGGAAGTTTATATGACTTCCACTTCTTGATGCTTAGGAGATGATGCCAGGGCCATTGCAAAGGTTGACCCTGGGCGATCTTTAGAGAAGGGTGTGAGGGCTGGCCATATAGGCATCTCAGTGGTCCATCTAAATGGTACATGTGAGATTTGGCCTGTGTCTCCATGGTTCTAGGCACTCTTTAGTCTTCTACTTTCTAGAAAGTTTTATCATAGGGATACTGCTCAAGTGTATTTTTTTTTTTTCTGAATTCTCGTGGGCCCTGTTCTGTTCTTAAACACAAAGTATCTCCAACCAGTCCATCCTAAAGGAAATCAGTCCTGAATATTCATTGGAAGGACTGATGCTGAAGCTGAAGCTCCAATAGTTTGGCCACCTGATGCGAAGAATTGACTCATTGGAAAAGACCCTGATGCTGGGAAAGATTGAAGGCGGGAGGAGAAGGGGACAACAGAGGATGAGATGGCTGGATGGCATCACCGACTCAATGGACATGAGTTTGTGTAAACTCTGGGAGTTGGCTATGGACAGGGAGGCCTGGTGTGCTGAGGTCCATAGGGTCGCAAAGAGTCAGTCACGACTGAGCGACTGAACTGAACTGAATTGAACTGATCTTCCTGATATGAAGGTGTTTGTTACTACAAAGAGTGTGATCTTTTCTTTCTGTATATGTACATAAGTATTAAGAATATGCGAGTCCACCAGAAGTATGTACGTTTTTAAAGGTGTTTAAAACACAAATTATTTTAAAGCAAAGATTTTAAGAGACCCTGAAGTTTAACTGTTTGATTCTTCCCTTTCCTGAGACTGAGCTCTTCAAGTGGAACAGTGGGTGTTTGTTATCAGGCTTTGGATCAGTGGTAAAGAATTCGCCTGCCAATGCAGGAGATGTGAGTTTGATCCCTAGGTCAGGAAGATCCCCTGGAGTAGGAAATGGCTCCCACTCCAGAACTCTTGTCTGGGAAATCCCATGGACAGAGGAGCTTGGTGGGCTATTGTCCACGGGGTCACAAAGAGTTGGACAGGACTTAGAGACCGAGTGTGCACTGCACACATCCTGCAGTGAATTAGATTCTCCCTGTCACCTGAGACTTTGTCCTTTTTGAAAAAGAACATATTTGAGGGACAGGAACCTTGCCTTCCTAAGGGAACAGAAAAAATGTTCTCTGTCCACATTAAAAAAAACAAAAAACACAAAAAACTGAAAGGAAATGTTAGCCATTTTACTTCTCTGGGAGAGAAAGCGATACTGCACCGTTCTCTGCTCTCACCTAATATTTGGTACCTATATAGTAATATTTATTAGGCAGGTTATGTGTCTGTCTTTCTATTAGACTGAGCTTTTGAGAGGAAGGACCATTGCTTATTTATATTTTTATTTCCCACTGTTCTCAGAATCCTTTGCTCATTAACATATGTTTATTAAATGCACAGCAAATGAGACAAGTCGTTTTAATCACTGATAATTTTTCTTAAAGGATAAACACATAGATTGGCTACAGGACAAATCTTAGGATGGTGCAGAGGAGGACTTGGGAGACAATTACTTAATCACCTCTCTAGGCTATAGAATTCTTCACATGTACATATAGGCCTGGATGAATATTTTAAATATGAGTATGTATTATTGTGGATATGGGAAGTTTAAAGAAAAGAACAAGAAGAAGACATAGTCCTTTACCTTTCAGTAGTTTATGATGATCTAGGTCATTTGGGGAAATAAGTGAAAACCTAAAAAAAAAAAAAACCCAGTACCTGATACTGTGCATTATGTGCCTCTGTGTGTGAGAGAAATGCAGACAGAGAGAGAGAGAGAGAGAGAGAGAGAGAGAGTCTTGAGTTTGAATTTCTCTGAGAAATGGTCACAAACAGATTGGTAATATTTGCTAGCAACATTCATGGTTTCATGACGAACAGAGTGATGGCCTACTAGGGAATCTGTCTTGATCACAATAACACTGTGTGATTATACCAAATGGAAAACACTTATTACTAAATCGAACAACACCTTTAGCATGGCAAAAAATTATGTCCAAAGACTGGAAATCAGAGATAAAATAAATAGAAGGACAGCAAGTAAAGACAAGTGTTGCAAGTCAAGAACACGGTGTATAATGATAACATAGAGGAAAAATCAAATTTAGAAAATGGATCTTGTCCACAACCTAACAACTTTTTCTTTTATGGGTGATTTCTGGCTTCATGAACATCAATAATAGTAAATGGAGTGTCAAGTATGTCCATCATTCACTTATTTTTCAGCGAGGTGACATAGCTGGATAATCTGCATCCTATATGTTGGGGGAGGCATGCAAGGAGTTGTAAGCATTTTAAGCAACCGGTCTTCAAAAGTTTCTTCTCTTCCCTCAACTGCTTAGGGCTCCTCACCCAACCCAACAGTGGTGATTTTACCATTTGTTTTAACTAAAACCAGAGCTTCCCAACCTTTTTACACCATGGCACAGTTAGAAAATGGTCATGCCTGTTCTGCATAATGGGGTATAGGTGGGTAAATGAGGTAAGTTCTCTCCAGGCCCCAAGTGAAAGCAACAGGTCACAAGTCCGTGTGCTCTGAAGGGATCAATATCTCAGTACTTGAGGGAACTAAACTGACTGCTGGATAGAAAGCCCTCACCTAGAGTTTCTTCCCATGAATAAAAAGTTAATACTCTGTGTGTATATGCTCAATCGCTCAGTCGTCTCTCACTCTGAGACCCCATGGACTGTAGCTCGCTAGGCTCCTCAGTCCATGGGATTGTTCAGGCAAGAATATTGGAGTAGGTTGCCATTTCCTCCTCCAGGGGATCTTCCTGACCCAGGGATTGAACCCACGTCTTCTGTGTCTCCTGTATTGGAGGCAGATTCTTTACTGCTGAGCCATCAGGGAAGCCCTACAACACTCTATATGTGAAAATACTTTAGGTACTATTTTATATAGAAAAATCTAGAAATAAAAAAGTACCAGAAGCATTAATAAAACAAAATACCCCACACTATTTGAGTACAGAAATAGTTTTCAAGTAACTTTTCTCTCATTCTCAGTACAAATTTCTCTTAATTTTTGTTCTAATATTTAGTTCAGGTTTCACAGCCAAAACTGTCATGAAAAGCTCTTGGAAATCCAAGAAGAGAGGAAAAACGATGATGAGATAGAAAATAAGGCAAAGAAAACAAGCCCAAAGCTGTTTTAAACAGAATGAAACCACGGTGAACATCTGTATTTGCTTTAAAATGTGTGGCCATGTTGGGAACAATTTAAATTTGTTTGGGAGATATTTTTCTCTTCTGAAAAGAGAGAAAGCACACTTGGTAAGCAAGCCAAAGACGGTGCACTAAAATCAACATGCTTCAGGTCAAAGAGAAGTTATTGAGTTGGCCAGAAAATTCGTTTGGGTTTTTCCATAACACCTATGGAAAAATCCAAGCAAACATTTTGGCCAACCTAATATAAAGCACCAACCCCCAAAGAAGGTTGACTGAATTTGCTAAGAACATACTGTTTTGGTAGTGGGTTGATCATGTGGCCAGAAGGAAACAGTTTCCCTTGGAGGAAAACACCAGAGGATTAAATAATTTCACACAGACTTTGGGAGAGAACCCTACATGTTCTTTCTACCTTTGCTTGGGTTTAGAAGAAACAAAGATTAAATGGTTGGCAGAGAAATACCACAAACAGGAATAAATAGGCTTTGGTGCAATCAGCACAGAGAAGGACCAAACAAGAAGGATGGCTAAGCCCTCCCTAAGCCATGAGAGTGAGGATATAATTGGCTTAGAAGAAGTAAACAGAAAGTTAGTTTTTAAAGCAATGATCTAGCCAGTCAAGGCCCTGACATTCCAAATGTCTAAGAACCAAAACAGCTTGAGGACACAGGTCACCAAGGCTGCTAGGCACTGTGTGCCTTTAACACCTAGACATTCTGGTTGAAAGAAGGGAGGTTGGGGGAGATTTTAAACCATCCCCTTGAATCTGATTATCAGTTTATGAGATGTATTTTGAAATACATTCTATACTCAGTTTATAATACATAATATCTGATGAGGTGCTCAGTCGGATTCAACTTTTTGTGGCCGCATGGACTAGAGCCCGCCAGGCTCCTCTGTCCATGGGATTTTTCCAGCAAGACTACTGGAGTGGGTTGCCATTTCCTCCCACAGGGGATCTTCCCTACCCAGGAATCAAACTCATGTCTCCTGTGTCTCTTGTACTGCAGGCAGATTCTATACCACTGAGCCACCAGGAAAGCCCACATCTGATTATAATTTTATGCTAATTTCTGTACACATAGATAAAATGAAAAATTAAGATTTTATGCTAGATACCTTGTTACTACCAGGTGTCACCTGGAAATAAAGCTGTATACGTATATACACATATTTAGGTTTGGACTAGATTTACATAATCAAGATTATGTGCAGTTCAGTTCAGTTCAGTCGCTCAGTTGTGTCCGACTCTTTGTGACCCCATGGACTGCAGCACGCCAGGCCTGCATAGTTAATTCCTGATGTTTAAGTTTTGGAAAGGTCATCTAAAAATACCTTCCCACATATTTGGAATGAGCATATTGGAAGGAAATTTGTTAAAATATCTCTACAAAATATTTGGAGAGCCAAAGAAGGTTAAAGAACAATTAAACTGGCAGATGTCATACTGAAACTGAACTGGAATATGAGAATTTTAAATCACACACTCACTGGAGGTTGAGAGAGAGAGACTCTTTCTGGGGTTGGGTCCAGGGTGGTTGGTAAAACCTGAGAGGTGTAGTCAAAAATATAGAAACTGATTAAAATAAGCTTAAAATTTTTAATGTTTCGCTTGTATTGTTTAAATTTAGAGCATTATTTCAAAATAATTCTCTCAAAAGAATATGAAAAGGGGGGGTGTTAACGTTTTCATCAATAGTTTGTTAACACTCATTTATTGTTATATCAGCAGGACCGGTATAAAAACGGACTGCGCAGAGTGTGGTTATCCAAGCTGCAGGCTTGCGGACTGAGATGCATAAAGTTGTACTATAGACATGAGGGCTCCATCTGGTGGCAACTCTTGAGAACTGCAGACGTATTCCTACAAAGTGCGGCTCTGTTCAACCATGGGTGAGGATACCGCGTGTTAGACATGAACCCTAGTTTGTTACTCTCCATAGTTTAAACGGAGGCTCTCAGTGGGAGGAAACATATGATTTGTTTCCTTATCGGGGTGGGTTACTGAGGGAAGCAGTAGCCTCCTCTTTGGAGGAACGCAATTCCTTGTAGGTCGATAGATGAACCATCCTTTCAAGGTCCCCTTCTGTCTGTGATAGAACAATAATTTTCCTCATTTCTTCGTTGAACTTTCACCTAGGGCTATACAGATATTGGCCTTTATTTCAGAAGAGGGCTCTGGTAATTTTCTTTTTTTATGAGCTAACTTTTTAGTGATTTCCCCCCCCCCTTCCTTTACTGAGAAGTTAACATGACTAAAAAAAATTATCCACCACGTTACAAAAATAATTTGTTACAAATAATGATGGAATGAAACGTATTTCTAATATATGCCTTATTTTTCATCATGTTCTGCCAGGAGAGAGGGAGGGAGAGGAAGGGAATTCCAAGGATGTCTGAAGGGGGTGTGGTCACCAGGAGATGAGGGTGTGTTTGAATCTGGGTCTGACCTCTGCCATCCAATTCCTTCCGTTCCTCACTATCAGCCTTTCATCTCCTTCCCCTTTCTCATTCTTACTCCCCTAATAACATTAATTTCTCCCTTTCATCCAGCCTTTTATTACTCTTCTTCACTTTTCTAAAAACTCTTCCTTAAAATACAGTACTCCTGCTCTTCTGAATACTCTTACCCACTTGCTAGTCTAAAATAATGTTGTTCTCTTGATTAGTACTACCCTTTTCATTTTCACTTCATTTTTGTTCAAACAGAAACTGGTGTTCTTTTCCTCATGTAAATACATAGACAGGGGGCTATAAGACCAAGCTGGACAGTTTGAGGCACCCTACTATCAAAGAAAATGATTTGAAATTTCCTTCAGGATATACTAATGGCTTCTAGATACAAAATTTCATTAAGAGAAGCCCTACACAGCCTGTTAGCAAGTTCTCCCCATACAAAGAAATTAAAAGGCAGAGACAAAAAAAAAAAAAAAAAAAGGCAGAGGCAGATGGAATAATTAGTATTAGTGGTATAAACACAATAGTAATGAGAAATGGATTTAATGTTTGGGATTGATTGAATTCTGTAATTCAATTTGCTATGAAGCCCAAATAGAAACCCAAATGGAAAATACTGTTGAGAGAAAGCTAAGAAAGAAATGCTTTATTTGTACGGAAAGCAAGATCCTATGAGGTAATAAAGGAACTCTGGTTAGGAGCTTACCGACCTAGTGTTCTCCTAACTTAGACTTTTTTTTTTTCAGGGGTTGAGTTCCTTTTTTTTTTTTTGCCCCTACAAACAAAGTACCTAATGAAACGAATAGCAATGGCAGTAGAAATAATTTTCTCTCTGCTTTGAGATCAACAGACCAGATTCTGATCTCTATAAAAGTTTGAGAGGGGGCATGTGGTTTTATTAAGGTAATCAGCTTTTCTGTGATCTCTGTACACAGTAAATTATGTTAATTTTAAAGCTTTTGCGGTAGCCTGAGAATTCTGGAGTATACGACATTTTACTTTAAGGATGAAGATAGTGGAATATCCCCGTGAAAGGATCCAAAATGCGGTGTGAAAATATTGTTATGCTGAACCATAGCTAAAGGCTGTGGACAGACCAGTCTTTATTCTAGAACAGGCAGCATTAGGCAGTGGTTTCATTAAATTTTAGAGCTAAAATAGTAGGGATTTACTCTTCTCAACTACCTTTCCCTAGCCATCCCTATCACAGCTTCTTTTATTACTGCCCACTCTCCAAACCGTAAAGCTTGATAAAGTGATCTGCCAAGTCACCGTGTACATACAGCTGGAATAACTCTAATAGGAACCAAAAGCCAGTTCTGAGCATGCACTTTTGTCTCCTTGGTTCACAAAATCACTTGACCTCTCCAGGTCTTGGGCCGCTGGCACAATGTGGAAACAGGGCTTGATTACCTCTAAGATGCTCTAAGACCAAGACCGTGGCTCTGTAAGGTCAACCTTATGTGTTCATTTCTCTGGGAGATTTCTGGCATCCATCTGCATGACTTCTTCCAAGAAGACCCACATGAATCAAAAGGATTGATATGATGTACTCCAATTAAATGAACAAAAGTTGTTTCTTAAACTTTTTGGATGGTGTTTAAGGTCCTTAGCTTCCCTAGTAGCTCAACTGGTAAAGAATCCACCTGCAATGGTTTGATTCTGGGATTGGGAAGATCCCCTGGAGAAGGGATAAGCTACTTACTCCAGTATTCATGGGCTTCCCTGGTGGCTCAGACGGTAAATAATCTGCCTGCACTGCGGAAGACCTGGGTTTGATCCCTGGGTTGGGAAGATCCCCTGGAGGAGGGCATGGCAACCCACTCCAGTAGTCTTGCTGGACAATCCCCATGGACAGAGGAGCCTGGCGGGCTACAGTCCATGGGATCACAAAGAGTCAGATACAACTGAGCGACTAAGCACATCACAAGGTCCTTAGAAAATATAAAAGGGAAATCGAATACAACTGTTGAAACACAGCACGAGAACCTAAAAGGTCTTAGAAGAAATGCTGAGAAGGATAGGAAGATTGGGTTAAAAGGGAGAATTGAAGAAAGAAAAGAATGAACTGAGAAAGTGAATGTTTCTTGGTTTAAAGTTGTTATGGAAATTGAACATCAACTTCTTGTTTAATCCAGGAAATGTGTTTATGTGCCAAGGCTATCATCCACTTAATCACTGAACAAATATTATTGAGCACCTACTATGCTTCTGACACTCTACAGGCCCTAGGGATACACAGGAAGCAAAACCAGATGTGCCTCCTCGAAGCTCTTCAGTCTAGGACGACTCTTTTAAGTATTGTCTGATCCTCCCAAGAAGCATCCAGGTGATAAGAGAGGAAAGAACAAAGGTATATCAAACCTCTATGACTGAAGGTAGAATGTAATAAGCACTATAAAACATACAAAAACTAATATGATGGTATTAATATTAGGCAGAGAAACTTCTTCTAGTTAATACTTGGGAAAATATCATGGTGATACTCTTTGAACTGGATCCTGAAGGCTGCATATAATTTGGATACTTTAGAAAGAGAATGGTGAGAGGAAGACATTTCAATAGAGGGACCACTGTGGGCAAAGGCTGAGATCAGGAAGTACTCAGTGCAAGGTGAAGATTTTAGGTGCCCGGAACAGTGGGTATGGGGGCTTCCCTGGTGGTCCAGTGGTTACGACTTGGTGCTCCCACTGCAGGGGGCACAGGTTTGACCTCTGGTCTGGGAATTTAAATCCTACATGCCACATGGTGCAGGCAAAAAAAAGACAATAGCAAAAAATAAACAAACAAAAACTGGGGATAAATTCTACCTCAATGAAATTGTTTTAAAAAAAAAACACTGCATATGTACAGATTGAATGAAGAAAAACAAGTAATTCCTAGATTCAAATAATCAAACTTTTCTTGAAAGAATACACAGATGTCCATGATATGTGAATGGCTGATCCTACTTAATGCAAACAGTATTTTCAAGGGCTAGTCTGAACAGCCCTCAGTAAAATACTTGTCACCTCACCAAAGTAAGTGAGGTAAATAAACATGACAGGCAGCCAGATGAATGAATATTTAACTCGTTGCATTTCTCCGTGGGTCATGATGATTCTAACATTGATCCTCTGGACTCACATGCTTTCTGATGGCCTGTAAGAAGCAATGGTCATAGGAGGGATCCTTCAGGGACATTAAGCATAGAAGAACCTCTTCAACCAAACACATCAAGCCTTTAAAAATACAGCTTCCATCTCTTTCTTCCATCATGTCAGGGCCATACAGGCACAGTGCAGAGCCAAGTTGAAGGGTATCATTTTTTCTAATAGTTTCTCTCTTCTTTGGAACAAACTGGTAACATTTTCTTTCACAGATTCAAAGGATTATAGTTGCTATTTATCTTGTCCAGTAAGGCATTCACTCTTGCCACTTTAGCCTCTCAAATGTTGTCCTAAGTCTTGGGAAATACTCATACAGCCTCCCAAAGACCATAGAAGCCAGTAGGAAGACCTATGTATAGCTCCAAATGAAATATGCTCAGACCTCGAAGAGATTTGACTAGCTAAGGATGCTGCTTCCTTTTGCAATGCATGGGCTGAGGGCAGGGACACAGGGACTCACCACACGGCCTTGTACTCTCTTTGACCTGGAAGTTCTCCCATCTTTTCACTTGATTGTGAGATTCTGTGCAGAGGAGACCACGTCACAGCCCTCATACTGCCTGGTATATAGCTGATGCTCAACAGATATTTGTTAACATCACATTTAATGTTTCTGTTATATTCTTCAATAAACTGTCCCCAAATGTTTTGAGTTTATGAATGGCATACCTTAGGCATCAGAGATTCAGCTACAGTTCTCCTATGGAGGAATTACAGAGTTTGCTGATGAAAGTAAGTCTCTGAACTAAGATATTTTACTCTAGGTATAGAGTTACTTGACTATTTTTAGGCTGCTTACTCATCCTGTTATTTTAAAGGACATGAAAAAAAAAACCTGACACAAATAACGCAATTGTGTAACAGGGCTAGATTTGAGAAAAAATATACTTTTTCAAAAGTGGAGAAAGATCGGATGATTCATTTAATTTTTTCCCTCAACATCCTTTCCTACGCACATTAAAAGTTACACCAGCTTAAAGAATGAAATATTTTAAAAGCCTCCCCACCCACAAAACAAGGGATAAGACTTTCACCCTCAGAGCTGCAGCATTTCATTGCTTTCTACATAAACCCTGCTTGAATTTCACAATCTTCTACTCTGAGGTGCTGCTATTAACAAAATACAAAAGTAGGCCAAGAAAAGTGAGTTTCGCAGCCCACGAAAATTGGGGGTGGTTGGTGTGGCTGTAGAGATAACATTCTCATCTGCGCCTGCTTTACACTGGGTCTACTTATCTTGTTCAGAGCTCACTGGGCTGCTGCAAAGCAAGAGCTCACCGCTACACCGTCAAAATCCAACAGGGAAAAAGCTACCAGATAAAACAATGCTTCTCAAGATAGGGCCGGTGAGTTACCTTCCCGCTCTGTTTGTCTCCCTTTACTTCCTATAGAAATGTTCTCAGAGAGGATTATGATAACCACATAGTTAAAAGCCTGAGGCTTTAATAAAATTTCTAGGTTTTCATTTACCCTCTTTATTCAGAACGTAGAGTGGATGTTCCCCCTCCACTAATCAGAAATCTTCGGATTCTCCACAGTTAAAATCATGGAGTTTATATGGTCACAGGATAGTATTTCCCAATCATCCTCCTGCAGACACTGTCAAAGGTGAGGACGACTGGAGCCTGTCCCCATGACAATCAGTCGGGAGCCTTAGTGTCCTCAAGGCAGTAAAATCCAGCATTTCAAAAACAGAAGTGGAAACAGTTCTATTGAAGCACTGCCAGCTTCACCCTGGCACGCGAGCTTTGTCTGATGCTCCCAGAGACATGCTACATGCTCCACCTTCGGGCCTTGGTTAATGCTACTACGCTAGGTTCCTCGATCACCCAAGAAATTTCCTCCCAAACCGGGAGCTGGAACCATCAGCTGGTAGTCAGGGGTCTCCAAACAAATCTCTAAGAGGACCTCTTGTCCTTGTGCCAGCAGGACAGAAGCAGTCATCTGCTTTTGGAACGTCATGGGGAGTTGGAGGTATGGATCTATAGCAGCAACAGCAGTGAGGGAGAGAGGTCAGTTTTGCATTCTAGAACCAAAAACAACCCCAGAAGGTTCAGAATATAACTAGAAAACTTGATTGCATCTGCCTTAGTTTCGTATGGTAGAGTGTTTCAAAAAAGCATTCTCTGAAGAGTTTAGATCAAATGAGGTTGAAAGGATGTCTAGGGGAGGTGATGACCAGGATCTCCTGTAATATTGACCTACATGCTTCCTTTGTGGCAGGTTTATTTTTCCACAGCCACACTCTATTTCCTCGCTACAGTGTATATTTCAGGGATGGTTATGCTGAGAGTGATGGGGGCAATACTCTGGGCCAAGCCAGGATGCTTTTCTTAATGGAAGGTGTATTACTAAGGAAAAAAGTTCATGCAGATTGAAGAGTTCCTCCCAATTCCCAGATGATCAGGCAACTCTAATGCAACCAAAAGAGAGGGCACATCACCAACCCAGTGTTTGAACATTTTATTAAGCCTTAGAATGATTTAGCATTTCGGTGAGAGGAAAACTCAACCTTGTTTTTCTTGATACTACATAAAGGACCTATCTTCTTAACTGATTAGATTTTATTATTTGCATAACTTTTTACTGACCCAGTGTTTCATAAAACCTGTTATTTGGTCAGATCAGGAATCAGTCAAGGTGTTGATTGAATTTACCAGAGACTTTTAGAGTAGTGGTCCTCTGCCAACATGGTTTTTTATCTGATTATGCTTCGGTGCCCTTTGCTAGGTGTAAAGTTGTCAGAATAGACTCTTGATCTGTGTGCCAACAAGGGGCAGAAATTTACTGGGGACAGCATTAAAAGTTAATAGAAAGGCAAGTTGGCAAACACACACAGTTTTCCAAGGCTTTAAATTGTGGTGGAGATATTAAATTGATTTTATGATTAAAAGTAAAATGTTTCCCTTCATCAGTCATTTGGCAGATTCCGATACTTTTCATGTAATGTATGAATATATAAAATTAACTTTTTCAAAGTTTTCCTTCCTTTGAATACTCCCTCTCTTTCGCTCACCTAGTAAAACATATCTCAGTCCTGCTTCTAATAAGTAATTATATTAGTGATATATGTGGAATCATCTTTAAGGTTAAGAACTAATCAATCCTGATTTGTCACTCTCTCTTTAAAACTGCTTTCCATCCTGAAGGTGGTAATCCAACATAAGGTCCAGATTATTTGACATCTATGTAACTACAGTTCTTATTAACTGGGACACATATATTTGATAGATTTCAATGAGCAATAAATTATGATATAAATATTTGTATGTTATACTGACTTTCAATATTTCTTGTCAAAAAGATCCTTATATTTTGAAATTGTTATGTTTGCTTAGGTAGCTTGTGATGTGTGGTAAGCTAGAATTATCATAAGAGAGCTTTGGTGACAATGTATGATAAGCCATGTAAATAGTAAAAAAAAAATGTCCACTAATGTCTATTTGGCTTGCAAAATCTGCAACAATTCTACTAGTAATTTTCAGTGCTTATTCTTTTCACCTAATACGTTCCTCATTCCCACCCATGGAATCAATAAGACTCTTTTTCCCCTTATGTGATCAATGATATTTTTCAGTCAACCTAAAAAAAAAAATGCCTCTTTTCATTATTACCTGCCTTTTTTCAGTCTGCAGTATCTCAGCATGCATGCAGTGCGATTGACAGTGAGGTGCTTTGCGCATCAGCTTTCCTTTCCAGTTGGTCAGGGGTCCCTTTTCTCTTTTTCTCATTTCCTGAGAACAGGAAGGAGTAAAGCATGGCCCAAGACAATGCTGTCCCATCAGGAGTGGCAGAGGGTTTACTAGATCATGGTTCTCTCCCCGTGGCCTCAGAAACATCTCCTGAGACCCTGTGTTTGATGTGGAAACCTGACATAAGAAAAAAAGACTTGGGAAGTCCTTTATCTGGCTCGTCTCCCAATTATCCCGAGAAAGATTAAACAAAACTAATGGGACGCCTGGGGCTGCTTCATGGCCACCAAACTACACCCAGGAGTTTGTTTCTCCTTTAAGTGATCTTGGGAAGCCAGGGAGGGCCTCTATCTTGACTACTGATGATCATCCTAATATAGTGGCTGGTACGGTGGTTTGGTGTGAGCTTTTGGCAAAGAAAAAATTAGGCTCTGAAAGACATTTCTCATCAGAAATTGTCAATATATTAAAATGCATTTAAAAGTTACTTCTGGGAAGCATATTAAATAGGCCAATCATTTAATCATTTGCTAAATATCAAAGCCTATAAAATCATACTATAATGTCACCCTGACATAAAGCAACATCAAAATTAGTGCATCATCTATAAAGTGAAGTATCATTTGCCTTCAAGTGACAAATTCTATTGCCAAAAAAATACCACTGTACTTCTAATAAGTGACACTCATTTTAATAGACCCTACAAAAATACAATATTTTCAATGTCCCCATAAAACAGTTAACTTACAAATATTACTCTCAGAGCTTTGGTGACATCAATATGTGATACTGTTGTGAACATCTTAACAAAATGCTTGGAATGCTGGCATGTAAAGTAAATTCATTATATATATTTTAAAAAGGAGAGCTATGAGTGAGAAATATGAGTGAGAATGCATATAACCAACTCTGGGAAATTATTCTGGAATTTGAAGTTAATATTTTGATCAAATGAATGACTGATAAATAAAAGAAACATGTTAAAAGGGTTATAAAATGAATTTTGATCATTTGTAAAGGAAAACAGTTCCAATGTAAAAATAACTAATTCCATATTAATGATGCTCATCTTTGTCTTCAATGAGACAGAATTGAAGATTATATGTACTTTGCTACTTTGGGGGGAAAAAAGATATTTTCTCTACTTTGCCCTCCAAGGCAGGCATAGAAATTAGTAATACAGATAGACCATGGCTCTGAGAAATTATATTTGAAGTTTCATATTTAAATACCAAAGTTTATTTATCACCCCCATAACTTTCTAACAATAGTCTTTCTTAATGATAAATTTTATCAATACCCCAAACTCATTTAAAATGATTTAAAAGTAGCAAATTGGATAAAGCAACACACAAATAAATTCCACATTTACAAGTAAAGAAATCACAGGGATACAGTTTATAATCAACATAAACTTGAAAGAAATAAAGCAACACCTTGCTGCCACCCATCATTCACTGCTTACATTTGTGGTGAAAAAGATTTATCTACAATGACCTTTAGTCTGTTTCTTAACTCTGTCTGTATTGTAATTAGCTAAAGTCATTGAACAAATTAGGTTGTTCTATCTTGTATTCAGGTCCCAGAGGTAAATGGCTAACTGATGAAATATTTCACTCTGTGTTATGAGAATTTAGCAAATGAATATGGAACCAAATATAAACACTTTATACCATATGTACAGTTACTTTCATAAGGCATTATCTTGTAATTTTTATTGAAAAAGATTCAATATAGTAAAGTCTTATTTTAAGATATATTTTCTTTCTCAATCCGAGATGTTTAATTTATGAAAATATTGTTTTTTTCTCTATATTCTTTTTGTTTATATGCCAACATATACTTTGTGCTAGAAATATTTTATGGGAATTACAATTCTTTATATCTGTATTTTCTATATAAAGGCATATACAACTTTGAGGCAGTGTTTCTGATGGAGAGCAGAATTCATAAAGAGCTTGTGTGTGCTTCCGTGCTCCGAAATTATATGAAATCCACTTTGAGAAGA
This sequence comes from Antilocapra americana, assembly GCA_007570785.1. Lineage (NCBI taxonomy): Eukaryota > Metazoa > Chordata > Mammalia > Artiodactyla > Antilocapridae > Antilocapra > Antilocapra americana. The sequence continues at coordinate 7,871,136 of ML661344.1, read as the reverse complement.
AACTTATTCAATTAAAAAAAAAATCTAAACCAAAACTGCACCAATGCACAGCCAGAGGCTGACAATTAAAACTAATACATAACCACATGAACATCATATTTATATAGTTAACATTTTTAAGGATGATCAGTGCTAACATTATAGTATTATACATTTGGCACTAATGTTTGCCATTGGTCCAGCAATTGGCAAAATTTGTTTCTATGTATAAATTTATTTGAACATTAGGTCTGGCTAGATGTATCTTCACTATTTATAAAAAATATTTAGACAGTAAGCTCACGTTGAATAACTAGGTCTACTGTGTTCTGGAAACTCTTCAGTAGTAATACAGCTTTTTCGTGTTCCATATGTACAAAACTATGTCCATTGGCCTGTAAACACACAAATAAAACAGGGTCATCAATGCAGATATTGTTTATCACATTGTTGTTGTTACTAATAATAAGATTCATAAGAGCATGAGCAACCGAAAGTCATGTGTTTTTAAAATTCACACCAGAATCGCAACTATGGAAACAACTAATTAATTTCACCCAGCTTCAACTCAACTTCAACTTATTAATTCAACAAATACTTATCAAGTATCTAGTATATTCTACTTAGGATTGTCCTAGTATAATGCTAGCCACTATGCAAATCACAGAGAAACACCAGTAAGTACCACACAGATACACTTGAAATATGATAGTTATTTTGTTCTTGTTCTGATTTATTTTGTTTTGCAGGAACTCTGTTGACGTGGTTTAGAAGTGCTCACAGGACCACTGCCTTTTTGGCATATAATCACTGATACAAAGAAAGCTGAGCACTGAGGAATTGATGCTTGTGAACTGTGGTGTTGGAGAAGACTCTTGAGAGTCCCCTGGACTGCAAGGAGATCCAACTAGTCCATCCTAAAGGAGATCAGTCCTGGGTGTTCATTGGAAGGACTGATGTTGAAGCTGAAACTCCAATCCTTTGGCCACCTGATGTGAAGAGCTGACTCATTGAAAAAGCCCCTGATGCTGAGAAAGATTGAAGGTGGGAGGAGAAGGGGACGATAGAGGATGAGAAGGCTGGATGCCATCACCAACATGATGGACATGAGTTTGAGCAAGCTCCGGGAGTTGGTGATGGACAGGGAAGCCTCGTGTGCTGCAGTCCATGGGGTTGCAAAGAGTCAGACACGACTGAGTAACTGAACTGAACTGATAAACCCACCAACTCTGTCAAATGTTTCACTTGTGCAAAACAAAACATATGGTATAGTTAAATCTTATTCTGACTCACTGAAAAGTTCTTAATTTAAACATTGTAATATTAAAAAGATAATTTCTATTTCCCTCATTGTTAAAGGCAAATATATTCATTATTTCTATCAATTGTTCTCAATCCCATCAGAAATGAATTAATTTCTGGATGATCTCTGCTAGTTTTGTTATTTTTATAAATGAAAGAGTTACACCTCAGAGAGGTTAAGCAACATGCCTGAGGTCACACAGCTAAGCTAGGGCTGAATCATCTCATACTATGATATTCCTTCTTATTATTTCTTGCAATACTTTACTGAAATAGTAACATTACAATTGGTCCCAGTGATTTGAACTGCTGTTGCATTGATCATGATAAATTAATCAGCATTTTATCTTTAAAATAGTTGCTATATTATCTCCTACTGCAATTTTTTATACCAATTTTCCACTTCTTTATTTTCAATTTATGCAGAATCTCAAATAAGAAAAGTGTCTTTGGCAAGGAAGGAATGCTGAAGTCAAGGGAAACTGTGGTGATGCCTAGTACATCATGGTTTCAAAGCTATAATTCTCATTCAGATTCCTAACAGGTTTAATTTAACTTGAGTACTTGTAAGAATAACAGTCCTAAATTACAATCTAAAGAAATGCTGAATCTCTCATTCTTATAGTTTTAATTTTTAACTCTGGCTTAATTGTTGTTGTAGTTACATGTGAACCATCTCAAAAGTAGAAAGACTAAGTGAGACCATCTGCTAGGGCGATGAGACCTGAAAGAGAACATTAAAAAGGAGAAAACTTTTAGGCATCTGATTGGATAAGGGCATACGAAATAAATGAAAAATCAAATTATGATGCCGTTAACAGAAAATGGAAATCTTGGAAAACAACGGAGTTTGTGGTACTGGCGACACATGCAAGGAAATGTTGATCAAACATTTAGAAATAAAAGACTGGATTTCAGGAAGGAGGGCAGAGTGGCCCTTTAGCAAGAGGCATTAGGTTTTACTGCAGGCTGGTATTCACCACATGGAATGCTGAGAGAATTATCAGAACATAAGTTTAAAAGGGAGCATTGTGAAAGAAGGAAAATCGAGGGATGGGAGCAAGATCGGCCGTAGCTCTGGATTCGAGGAGCAGAACTGAAAGACGGTGTTCGCTGCTGACCTTGTTGGTCTTGCTCTGTTGCTAAGTCATGTTCGACTCTTTGCAACCTCATGGACCTGGGCATCTGGGTCAATCTGTCTGAAGTGAGGGAGGGAAAAGTGAAAGAGGGCCCGGTCTTTTTCACCAGAGGATGACAGAAAGCTGACTTGGGCCTGGTGGCTGAGCTAAAGGCAGAAGATACAGGTGCACTGAGCGGAGGGAACAGGAAAACTGGCAGGGGGAGCACTGGAAAGGGTTGTCCTGAAGGGGCTCAAGGTAGAGGTCTCATAAAGGCAGCAGGAAATCCAAGGTGATCAAGTCCTTTCTAGTGTGGCTTCTGTTTTCTGCCTCACAGAGGAAACAGCAGGGAAAAAAACATAGCTAGATGAAGTCTGGTATGGAATCTGGGTCCGTTTCCAATAAATCAGGCTTCAGGACGTTCAGACCCACCATCCAGGTTCTGACTCAAGGCTAGGGAAACCCCCTGTATACATTTAGCTTTTAATACCACTTTAAAGCATTAGCTTTCAGTTTTCATGCTTTGTAAGTACAAAGTATATGCTTTGTAACTATATAAATGATAGCTATATAGTTGGAAACATAAAGAACTGATTTCCCAGAAGTAAGCAAGTTGATAATTTAGATCATTGAGTCAAACAAACAGTAGGACTCTCCTTGTCATTCTAGAACCCAGAAATGTTTTGGTTCTAAGCCAGAACTTTGGTGAATCTTAAGGGGCCTATTTAAAAGACCACAGCTAGAGACTTCCTGGGAATGGCTTCAAATTACCAAAAGGATTCTGAAAGATCAGAAAGCAAACTATTTTAGAAAGTATATTAAAGATTAAATGAGTTAATATATGTCAACTGCTTAGGGACAAGGCCTGGCACACTATAAACAATCAATAAATGTTAGCTACTACTATTAATAATACTTCACTATTACTTTCTTGAATTCCAGAAATAGTTTTAATTAAGTAACAAGAATAGTAACAAGAACAGAAGGGCAAAATGGCAGAGGGAGGAACTATTTTAGTTAATCTTCACAATTTTCAATTTTTATTTTGTTTTTTTTCTCAGCAATTTTTTAGATGAAAATTGTGAAGATCGACGAGATTCCATGAAATATCCAAGCTCACACAGTTAGTGTCTAGACGGGAATTTATGTCATGACTCCGTATCTTAACACAATTCATTTCATTGGGTGTTGTGAGGTTGAAACAAAAGTTTTTAGGTTCAATAAGTGTCACAGACTCATTCAGTGAATTCACTTTTTAAGATTAATTGAGCTATTTCTTGATATGGAACATTACAGTAGGCATGATGCCAGGAGAGGCAAGAATAGAGGGGTTTGAATGGAAGGAAAAGATGAAATCTCTGTTATAGAGAACTTTCCTATTCCATTGTTAGAAGAGCCTCCCCCCCAAAATTATATTGTATTTGTTAAAGTGATTATGGCTATCTGGTTTACATCTTGGATGGTTCAGACAGGGAATCAGACAGCTATGTTACTACATGTATGTGGGACTTTTCCAGTCCACATGAAGTTTAGAAGAATCACAATATTTCAGCTAGAAAAGTCTTGTGGCTGCTTCATGTGTGTGATTAGAAGAAGAGCTGAGGAAATAAAGGAGGATACTACTCCATTTAATTGCAGAGTATAAATCTGATAATGCTTTGAAATGTAAATGTATATAATCTACATTTATGCATTTAATATTTTGAATATATATAATATAAATACAAAAGACAATTTGAAGAACAAATCCTATGAATACATTAATGAAGCTTTAAAATATGTTGTCAAATTTGGCTACATATACATTTTATATAAATACAGACTATCATGAATTAGAATAAAATATGTCCAATTTTGAGGAAAATGCAACTTAACTCAATGGTTTATTAAGTAAAAATGAAGTTAAAAAGGAAACAATCTACAAAAGAAAAGATACTCTGAAAATTTTATGCTTCAATAATACATAATTTATTGATTTCTGACTTTAGCTGATTTGAAGTATAAAGGATCATTTTACTATAGTAACATTATTTCCAGAAGGTATCCTTCCTTACTTTAATTCCAGTTAACATCTGTGCCACAAAATGTTTTTAAATTGCTCCTTTGCATAATTTAGACATGAAAAAGAGATGGAGGGTTAATGAACATAATATTTGAAATTCTAACAAAAAGTAGAGCTTTGCAATTACAGCTTATCAATTTACTGTAAAACATACTTAGCTTCTGGATTTCATCCTCTTGTTCCTTTCTGAATTTATCTTTGATTCCCTTCTGGTAAATATTTTGTTAAATGGCTAAATTATGGATGTTTACACCATAGAAATTTTCCAGAGGGTGCTGTAATTCTCCATGAATTTCACTGTATTCTTACTTTCAAAGCTTCATATTTAAAAACTAGTTTCTGAGAAGGTTTGGCCACAGAATTGGTGGGATTATCCAATAGGAAGGACAGTATGACTCTCCTTAGAATCCAAAGGAGAAAACGGGATTAGAGATCCATTACATGATTTAGAATTGATTTCAACTCCCCTTTAAGGGACAAACATTTCAAAGGCCAGTACACATATATCTTATGTATTAGACATACGTTGCTGCTGTGCTTCGTCACTCAGTCGTGTCTGACTCTTTGCGACCCCATGGAATGTAACCTGCCAGGGGGATTCTCCAGGCAAGAACACTGGAGTGGGTTGCCATGTCCTCCTCCAGCGGATCTTCCCAACCCAGAGATCAAACCCAGGTCTCTGGCACTGCAGGCGGATTCTTTACATTCATATAGTGTACTTTGAATGTGTATAAGTCTTAGGATGAAGGAAAATGAAAATATACAGCAATTCTTAGAGTTGCTGGACTTCATGTTGTCTAATCCTGACAGTCAGACATGAAGAGGCAAAAGAGTGGGTATCTTAGGTAATTACAATTATGTTTCACATTAACTATCTGGAATTACTCCCCACTGCAAAATTTTAATCTCCTTAGATATTAGGGTATATTTAGGGCTGAGTAAACTGTATAATCAATACTGCATTGACTCTATGCCAAGTCATTTGAAAAATTTTCCTTTCTATCAAAAATCTGAACTACAGACCTTTAATTCTTAGACAGTTTCAATGAAAATTTTACACTGCACTTTTTAAATGTGAGAGAGTTTGATGTCTCAGTGGCTTTTATTTTAGTATTAAAAAATCTTGATAGACTAAAACATAAATAAGAATTTCTCTCTGTCTTAAATGTACTCGTGTACTGCAGCTTGCATGTTTCATGAGTACAGGCTCAAAAAAAGACAAGGCAAAATAGAAAAGACTAAACTGAAGACTTTGTCTATTATTTTTATAGAAATTCCAGATTAAACTGATAATACATAGTAATCCTGAAGATATTTACTTATTCATCTGTTTCGATTTTAGAATGCCTGCTTTCTTCTTACCAAATATGTTGAATGAATATTTCTAACAAATGAATTCCCTATGTTGTTTGAAAGCAGTTTCCCAACAACCTACACTTTATGTCTTTTACCTTACCCCAAAAGGAACTGCAAAATCAACCTCAGTTTCAGGCAATACTTGTAGCCAGGTTGGTTTCTGTCTTTGTAGAGAACTTGCCGTTAAAAGAAGACATACTGGGAATGGATTTTATTATGTGTTTGAAGTAAGCTTTTCCCTGTCCCTCTTCCTCCATTATCTGCTCTGGGTAATTTTGGACATGTCTACTTCCTGGGCAGAAACTTAGTTACAAATCCCTATTACATTGTTTACGTTGCTTGGCACAATATTTTGTACACCATCAACATTGAGTGCATATTTTCCATGTCAATAAGTAGAAAATGTGATGAACAGGTTGCTATCAGTAAAATTTTCCTCCGTAGAATCAGCATGGTGTAATGGAAGAAGCTCAAACGAATGATTTAGCCTCTGTCAACAACAGATACCTTGCAGGGTGGTTGTGTTCTATAAATGACATAATATGGGTACCTAATTGGTGCTATTTTTACTTTATTCAAATTACGGAAGTTAGAGTCAGCTTAATGCACTTAATTTGTCTATTGTTTTCCGTGTTTTACTTAGTACATAAAATCAGTTTTTGATTTGCAAAAAGTATTTACTCAATCTCTAATTAGTTATCTGTGTGGAACTATATAGATTATGAACAAAGCAAATGGATAAAAGATATGCAGTGAGATTCTGGCATATAAAACCATACACATTAAAAAATTATTTTTGGTTGTCTTCTAACCAAACAGTACTATAAAAAACGTTTTTCAAATGTATTTTGTCATTTTCTGAACACTAAGCATTACGTAATACTGAACCAACTCACCACCTACCCCCCTGCCCACCTTTCCCCAATCCTCTCTGATGTTTTTATTTTCAACCACCAAGAGAGATCAACTATAGAAAATGTTAATGCATTTAGCCTTGTTGGGAAATGCTTTAGTGAAATTTCCAAATGCTTTATTTCTTTAAGGGTCCCATACTTCATGCAGATGAAGTATAGGGCTTCATGGCAGCAGCCGTGGAATGAAGAGAGGCCTACTCCTTGGAAGGAAAGTTAAGACCAACCTAGACAGCATATTGAAAAGCAGAGACATTACTTTGCCAACAAAGGTCCATCTAGACAAGGCTATGGCTTTCCAGTAGTCCTGTATGGATGTGAGAGTTGGACAGTGAAGAAAGCTGAGTGCTGAAGAACTGATGCTTTTGAACTGTGGTGTTGGAGAAGACTCTTGAGAGTCCCCTGGACTGCAAGGAGATCCAACCAGTCCATCCTAAAGGAGATCAGTCCTGGGTGTTCATTGGAAGGACTGATGTTGAAGCTGAAACTCCAATACTTTGGCCACCTGATTCAAAGAACTGACTCATTGGAAAAGACCCTGATGCTGGGAAAAATTGAAGGCGAGAGGAGAAGGGGACAACAGAGGATGAGATGGTTGGATGGCATCACTGATTCAATGGATATGAGTTTGAGAAAACTCTGGGAGTTGGTGATGGACAGGGAGGTCTGGCGGGCTGCAGTCCATGGATGGGGTCGCAAAGAGTCGGACAAGACTGAGTGACTGAACTGACTGACTGACTTCATTTTAACCATACAAAAATGTCTCCTCTACTTTTTGTGGCCTTTTTTTGGGAAGAAATTGTAAAGAATTCAGAGAAATAAACATACTCTAACCCATTCTTAGTGACTCATGATAATAATTATGAATGTGAACCCTACAAGCCAAGTAGTTGCTTCCATGTAAGACATTTCCCAAAGTGTAGTCTGTGGAAATAGCTAATTGATATTGCTGGTCAAGATGGTTGTATGGTTAAGTATGTTGGGAAATGTAAGAATTTTCAGGTTCTTAATATGGTTAGAACATTGTGAAATTCTGAAACAAAGGATAGACTCTGAAGTGGCTCTGAAACTTGTTTGAGTAAGGAACTCTTTAAAAAATTTTTTTAAAAGATTCCATTGGTAAACAGTATTCTAAATTGAATAGTACTTTTTGAATTTTGTTTCTTTCTTTTAAAAGATGTTTCTCTTTCTTCCTGGACAGCAAAACTGTTGGTTATGACTTCTTGCTTCCTACAATGTGCCTGGATCCAGAGGCTTTCCCCTCGGTGGTCTGGAAAACTAGACCAAAGACTCCAAGTAAGAAATAAGTCTCTCTTATAAGTAAGAGGCATGAGATTTACTGCATGGAATTAGTGACAATAATATGTCTTCTCGAAAGAACTTTGAGGTTGTTGAATAAGTAAACTTAGAGTAAGATAATACTATTAGCAGCTAACGACACCTACTGGTCATTAAAAGAGGTATAAAACCTCCCCTCAGACAAGGAAGGTTTGATTCAATGATTGTATATAGATATAGCGCTGTATATCCGTATACAACTGACTCAGGCATTCATGGACATTTATTTCATTTAGACTTGTGGGAAATCTAAACTTTCTTTTTCCATTGCGAACCTTGAAAGCTGTAACTCATCATCCTATCCTAACTCCCATTCCCACTCCAAGCCATGTCCATGTTTGAATTCTCCAACTCAGTGAGAAACTATAAAATCAGAGGGTTTCTTTCTTCGTCCTTGGGATCTCTCTCCTCTCTCATTGCACTCCACACTCACCCGTTCTCGCATAAGGCTCTCACCTCTGCTCCTGAAGACAGACGCCAGTCTAGCCCATGGGTATTCCTCCCCTGGAGAAGAACATGGCAACCCACTCCAGTATTCTTGCCTGGAGAACTCCATAGACAGAGGAGCCTGGCGGGCTACAGTCCGCAGGTTCGCAAAGAGCTGGACATGACTGAGAGACTGACATTTCCACTCTCACTTTATTCTTCCTTCTACTCATCCTCTTTTCTCCTCTCTGTTACACCTGGAATGACTCCTGCTTCATCAAGACATCATGTGCTCTGACCCAAACAGCTTATCAGTAACTAGTGAAACTTGACAGTATGAATTGTAGGGACAAGGTGTCTCAAGTTTAGAAAAAAAGGGATGTATCTGGTTTGTCTGAATTATCATCTCTTTGATTATTCTCTATTGGTATCTCTGAGAGATAGCCATAGACCAGGAATATACTTTGGATTATAAATTTCAAAGCTATTAAAATTTGGGGAAAGTAGAACTGGATATCATAAACTAATTATAAATCATTTAATTTCTCTGCCCCTGATGAAGTTAGGCTCTTGTCTTGGGAAGGTGAGAGGGCAGGTGAATGAAGAGGATAGGAACTGGCTACTGTGACAGACTAGGATACAATATACTTACAAGTGGCCTACAACTGTGAGTCGTGTCATCAAGTACAACACATTTTTTTTTTTTGCAGTCTATTCATCTTGTGAACAGAGTAACTATAATTAGTGGATTTTCTACATTTAAATATATTTTACATTGTAAAATGTATAATTATGTTGATTTTTTTAACTGGAAAGAATATTAGAAAAAAGAAACTGTGATGTTAAACCAACAAAACTGCCACTTCAAAAATGGTCAAATATTGGCAAGTTCACATGGTTCAATTGAATAACATTTTTTATGGTCCATGTGCTTTCCCTTTTTCTCTCTCACTCTTTTAAGATTCGACTTTACAGAAGATGAAGCTGTGAGGGGTCAGTTTCCCTAGCAGAGTGCTCTTTCTTCATGCTACAGTCTTGAAGCAAAATGACTTACTAAACTTCAGCCAGTCATTTGAATATGCTCATGAGTTATAGTATCTATTCTAGGAAAATGAATAGTAAATGACAAAATAATCATGTGAATATGTTTTAATTAACATCATTCCTTAATGCACACATTTTCATGTAACTCAAATAAGATGCTCATAATACAACAGCAGAATAAAAAGAGAGTTGTAGGTAAAAAGACTTACAGAAAAAGAAAGAGATAGCTCTTATGTAATAAAGTCTGGGCTTGCGCGAGGTTTGAGAAAGGTACATCTCTTGCCATTTTATATATCTTTTGCTACTTGCTACTGATTTAGATCAAACCCCAAACTGCCCTCACATTAAAGAGGAGCTCATTCATTGATTTTATTCTTTTCTTTTACCTTGATTTTCCACGCTGTATGCTTTCATTAAGATTTACAAATAAATTTGCTCCAGTGAGGATATATTCTAATGATTTTGAAGTGACAGATTACTCAATGTTATAAGTTCATTTTTATCCCAGTGTTCTTTAATCTAAGAGCTACAGTATCATTAAGAGATAAAAATATAATTTTCTCTCTTAACATCTGATGTTGGCAATGATTCCAGTTCAGAATTAGTCATTTTTATTTCCTTCAGAAAATATAATTGGCCACTTGTGTTTTTTAGATACTATGAATGAATCTGTAAATACAGTAATTTATTTGGTGAAGGTCTATGTACATTTTCCTTTTACTGAAAATGGACTTAGATTTTATTGTATTAGATACAAATGAGTTCTACAGCAAGAATAAAATGTTACATCCTTGAGACTCCTCTGTGGAGAGACTAGACCACCCAGGGGCAGCTCTTCTGACTTTGGTTTCACTTTTAATTCTTTTTTACTTCTTGTGTTAAGAATTAATTTCTCTGTGCACTCTGCTGTTGCTGTATACTTCTCAGGGACTAGAAACACTAAATCCTCAGTTCCCCAAATGTAACTATTTTAGAATTTCACAGTCAGGAGCATATTCTAAACCTTCAACTAGATATCACCTTATTTCACATTTCCTTCTATAGGATATCTATATCTTTATCTCTCTATCTATAGAATATTTCAATATCCATTCAAGTATATTTCTTTTCTCAGTTCGGAGAGAAAAATCTTTGCCTCCTTCTGTCACAGATGAAGGCAAAGTCTCTAACTTGTTTCATGCTATGGGATACTTCTCTATCCAGCCTGGCATTCTAATAGATCAGAGATCTGAGATGAGCTGGCTTCACTTTTTACAGACTCTGACATTTGAAATAATTTGTTCAAAATTTAGTAGAGGAAAAGAACTAGCTATTTCTGTTGTTAAATAGCACCTTGTACTAAATGTTAGGTGGTTACACTGTGAGTTTACTCATAGCTGTTTTCCATGGAAATTGATAAAATTATCGAACAGTTGAATTTTTGAGTTAGGGGACCTCAGCTGTAATGTAAACCACAGTTCATTTTACATATGATGAATGTGAGTTCTATACAGATGATATAAAATGCTGAAGACCAATGGGCTAGCTGTGCAATTAAAAAATAGAGAACTTTGATAATTAAATGGTAAAGAAAATATTTGGCTTTTATGTGTCTCTTTTGTTTCAATGTCTCCAGTTTGGCCTTTTTTTTGCACAACATAACACAGTTTTATATATAAAATGTACATGTTGTATAATCACACAGTATAGATACCAAGAGATGAACAGGTGGATACAGAAATGTTCATATAATTCACTCTTATGTAATCTACTTCTGCCACTCAACTATATATCACTAAATTCTCTGTATACATAAATAAAAATCTGGTTTGAATGATGGCTCTTAAAAATCTATACAGTGTTTCACTAAAGAAATGCCTTAAAAAAAGAGAAAGAAATGCCTTGTCATAAGCTACGTAACCTTTGTCATATTAACTGGGTAGTAAAGCTGTTTTCTGTTTGCTGTTACTATAAACAGCACTCTGATAGCCATCCCTGTACAAGCATGTTTGAAAATCCATTGGTTTTGTCTTCTGTCTGCATAAAATTGACATGGACCTTTTGGGTGATATTTCTACTGTGACATTGCCAGAGGTTGGAGTAATTCATAGTCTTTTCAGATAATTATCATTTTTGAAAATTTAAGTTTTCATGATCTTGCTAGTTAGTTTAAAATATTTGTAGAATAAGATTCCAAGACAATTTATCTATATTGAGTTTTTACTTTTCTGCAATTCTTTAACAGAGTTCAGTAAATAGAAGGTAGAGGATCACTTCTGAGCTGAGTTGAGTGGGGTCTTTCCATTTTTGTAACTATCTGAGCAGGGAAAGTAGAGAGAAATAACCATGTATCTCATACTATTAAAACAGTAACAAGATTATTGTTGAGAAATTAAATATGAACCAGTCCCTTCTCCCTCATCTAAAGTTACATCAATACCGTATTTGGGTGCTCCGTTCTTCTTACTTATACTTGATAACTATGCATAGATTCTTGTATATATCAATTCTTCTTACATTCCCAAAGTAACACCGTTCATTTAAACAAATATGCAGAACGCCTGCCATGTGCCAGGTACTGAGAATATAGGACTCTACCAGGCTGAATTGGTTTTTGATCTGTCTCTCAATCCCAAAACAGTAAAGACAAATAAGAAATGTAACAAAAACTTGTTTTCAATCATTTAACTCAAGTCACTTATTTGTTTCAATATTGGCTTTGCTTTGTATCTGTCTTACCTGAAGGATTTTATCACCAGGCTGTAGCAGGTTGGATGCTGGTCCATCAGGTTGAACCCTAGTAACAAAGATACCCTATAAGTCAGAAGTAACAGAGGTTAGGATTCTATTTTCAAGACTTAGACCTACTTAAAAACTTTTTCATTTACATAGAAAACAGTGAAAACATTAAAAACAATTTATACATATAAGGTTCAAAGATTATTATGGTATTTTAAGCAAGGCACCTCTAAGTCAAGTTTAAGGAAAATGACATTTTTATTTGCATAAAAAACTCATATTGTTTTTAAAGTGCACTTATGATTTATAAGTTAAATTCATGGCATATTCTTAATTTCTTCCTTAAATAATTTTGTATATGGTACTAAATCATCTTTTGTGTAACTTCTGAAGTTGTCTAAAGTTGTTCCTCATTGAAAATGTCTCCTATTTGACAGGCTGTAAATTCAATATACACTTAAAAAACGTTACTAGAATTACATTTAATACTGGTTTATTTTAATGAATATTACTTCATATGTTACTGAGAATTTTAAAGTAAAATGAACAAATTAAACATAAGAAAATTCCAACACAAATATTAAATACAAAGTTTGCATCTATACAGTTACAAAATTCCTAAATTGATTTAGTTTCAAAAAAATCAAATTACCAGTGACAAGAAAATAGACTGTATGACTTCAAAACCTTTATACCATGAAATTTTTGCACCTTGTTTTATGTCCCTGGATATGTTCCAGTGTCTCTGGGTTTAAGATCCACAGGAACTTGAATAGAATTTGCCCCCTGCTGTTGTGTGAAAATTGTATAAGTCTTAATTATGTTAAATTCGTTCATAGTGCTTTTCAAGCCTACTGTGTCCTTCTACTCTTCTGTCTATTCATTCTATTAATTTTTGAGAGTTTGATATTGAAACTCCAACTAAAAATCTTAATTTATTTTAAAAATTATTGCAAAATATAGTAGAACTATATGTAACTTTGCTCTGTATTTTCCAAGTTTTCTGTAAATGTTTTATCATATACTCATAATTTAAAAAATTAAAAAATTTAGACAGATTTTATCCAGTCAAGGGAAAAAATAATTTTATTTATCACATACACAAAGCAAACATTTATTGCATTTTACCATATGCAAGGTCCTGATCACATGGACCACAGCCGTGTCTAACTCAATGAAACTATGAGTCATGTTGTATAGGGCCACCTAAAATGGACTTAAAATGAGTCATGGTGGAGAGTTCTGACAAAACATGGTCCACCGGAAAAGGGAATGGCAAACTACTTCAGTATTCTTGCCTTGAGAATCCAATGAACAGTATGAAAAGGCAAAAAGATAGGACACTGAAAGATGAACTCCCCAGGTCAGTAGGTGCCCGATATGCTTTCTGGAGAAGTAACTCCAGAAAGACTGAAGAGATGGAGCCAAAGCAAAACAACACCCAGTTTTGGATGTGACTGGTGATGAAAATAAAGTCCGATGCTGTAAAGAGCAACACTGCATAGGAACCTGGAATGTTAGGTCCATGAATCAGGTAAATTGGAAGTGGTCAAACAGGAGATACCAAGATTAAACATGGACATTTTAGGAATCAGTGAACTAAAATAGACTGGAATGGGTGAATTTAACTCAGATGACCATTATATCTACTACTGTAGGCAAGAATCACTTAGAAGAAATGGAGTAGCCATCAAGCCAACGAAAGGGTCCAAAATGTAGTACTTGGATGCAATCTCAAAAATGACAGAATGATCTCTGTTCATTTCCAAGGGAAACCATTCAGTATCATGGTAATCCAAGTCTATGACCCAACCAGGAATGCTGAACAAGGTGACATTGACTGGTTCTATGAAGACAAGACCTTCTAGACCTCATACCCAAAAAAGATGTCCTTTTCATTATAGAGAACTGGAATCCAAAAGTAGGAAGTCAAGAGATACCTGGGTAATAGGCAAATTTGGCCTTGGAGTACAAAACGAAGCAGATCAAAGGCTAACAGAGTTTTGTCAAGAGAACGCACTGGTCATAGCAAACACTTCTTCCAAAAACACAAGAAAAGACTCTACACATAGACATCACCAGATGGTCAACACCAAAATCAGACTGATTATATTCTTTGCAGCCAAAGATGGAGCAGCTCTATACAGTCAGCAAAAACAAGACCAGGAGCTAAGCGTGGCTCAGATCATGAACTCCTTATTGCCAAATTAAGACTGAAATTGAAGAAAGTATGGAAAACCACTAAACCACTCAAGTATGACCTAAATCAACTCCCTTATGATTTTACAGTGGAAGTGACAAATAGATTCAAGGGATTAGATCTTATAGACAGAGTGTCTGAAAAACTATGGACAGAGGTTTAAGAAATTGTACAGGAGGCAGTGATAAAGACCATCCTCAAGAAAAAGAATTGCAAAAAGGTGAAATGGTGTCTGAGGAGGCCTTACAAATAGCTGAGAAAAGAAAAGATGCAAAAGGCAGAGGAGAAAAGGAAAGATATTTCCATCTGAATGAAGAGATCCAAAGAATACAAAGGAGAGATAAGAAAGCCTTCCTTAGTGACGAATGCAAAGAAATAGAGGAAAACAATATAATGGGAAAGACTAGAGATCTCTTCAAGAAAATTAGAGATATGAAGGGAACATTTCATGCAAAGATGGGCTCAATTAAGGACAGAAATGGTATGGACCTAACAGAAGCAGAAGATATTAAGAAGAGGTGGGAAGAATACACACAAAAACTATACAAAAAAAGATCTTCATGACTTGGATAACCATGATGGTGTGAGCCAGACATTCTGGAATGTGAAGTCAAGTGGGCCTTAGGAAGCATCACTATGAACAAAGCTAGTGGAGGTGATGGAATTCCAGTTGAGCTATTTCAAATCCTAAAAGATGATGCTATATAAGTGCTGCACTCAATATGCCAGCAAATCTGGAAAACTCAGCAGTGGCTACAGGACTGGAAAAGGTCAGTTTTCATTTCAATCCAAAGAAAGGCAATGCCAAAGAATGCTCAAACTACTGCACAACTGCACTCATCTCACATGCTAGCAAAGTAGCACTCAAAATTCTCCAAGTCAGGTTTCAAAAGTATGTGAACTATGAACTTCCAGATGTTCAAGATGGATTTCAAAAAGACAGAGGAATCAGAGATCAAATTGCCAACATCTGCTGGATCATTGAAAACGAATGAGAGTTCCAGGAAAACATCTACTTCTGCTTTATGGACGATGCCAAACCTTTGACTGTGTGGATCACAATAAACTGTGGAAAATTCTTACACAGATGGGAATACCATACCTCCAGTCCTGCCTCCTGAGAAACCTGTATGCAGGTCAAGAAGCAACAGTTAGAACTGGACATGGAACAACAGCCTGGTTCCAAATACGAAAGGGAATGCATCAAGGGTGCATATTGTCACCCTGCTTATTTAAAGTATATGCTGAGTACATAATGCAAAATGCTAGGCGGATGAAGCACGAGCTGGAATTAAGATTGCTGGAAGAAATATCAATAACCTCAGATATGCTGATGATACCACCCTTATGGCAGAAAGTGAAGAAGAACTAAAGAGCCTCTTGATGAAAGTGAAAGATGAGAGAAAAAGTTGGCTTAAAACTCAACATTCAGAAAACTAAGATCATGCATCCAGTCCCATCATTCCATAGCAAATAGATGAGGAAGAACTGGAAACAGTGAGAGACTTTATTTTGGGGGCTCCAAAATCACTGCAGTTGGTGACTGCAGCCATGAAATTAAAAGATGCTTGCTCCTTGAAAGAAAAGCTATGACCAACCTAGACAGCATATTAGAAAGCAGAGACATTACTTTGCCAATAAAGGTCCATCTAGTCAAAGCTATGGTTTTTCCAGTAGTCATGTATGGATGTGAAAGTTGGACCATAAATAAAGCTGAGCACTGAAGAATTGATGCTTTTGAACTATGGTGTTGGAGAAGACTCTTGAGAATCCCTTGGACTGCAAGGAGATCCAACCAGTTGATCCTAAAGGAAATCAGTCCTGAATATTCATTGGAAGGACTGATGCTGAAGCTGATACTCCATGGCCACCTGATGCTAAGAACTGACTCACTGGAAAAGACCCTGATGCTGGAAAAGATTGAAGGCTGGAGGAGAAGGGGACGATAGAGTATGAGATGGTTGGATGGCATCACTGACTTGATGGACGTGAGTCTGAGTAAGCTCGGGAGTTGGTTAAGGGCAGGGAAGCCTGGGGTACTGCAGTCCATGGGGTCGCAAAGAGTTGGACACGACTGAGCGAATGAACTGAACTGAACTGAGGCCTGATTGCTGGTATTATAAAGACATATGGAATATAACTTTCAGCCTCAATAAGCTCACTATACAGTAGAAGAAAAGTTAAGAAAACCAATGAGTTTAAAGCAGTGTGACAGTGTTATGATAGAGGGATGATAGATTATTTAAAAAGCTGAATCCAGCTTATCCTTAGTGTGTCAGGGTTTCTAATTATGACAGAAGTATAACAGACTATTTAAAATATTGCATCCACGTTAACCTTAAAGTTTGGAGCTTTCAAGAAGAGGAGCTATTTGGCAACTGATCATAAAGGAAAATTAAAGAGTCCACACAGATAAGGAGAGGAAAGATATTCCACACAGAAGGAATAGCATATACAAAAGTGAGTGCCTTTTATATTGAGGAAGCTGCAAGTAGTTCTATTATGACTACGGTGGTTGTGGAAGGGTTCAAATGGGTTGGGTTTGGAGTATGAGGGAAGAACCCATCACCCCCCAAATTAAGTAGGCACCAGATCAAGACCGGCCTTTAATGGACATCCTTATCAGTTTGGGGAGCTACTGAAGTATTTGAAGCATGATGATAAAATTTTAATTAATATCCTAAGAATGAGCATTTGTCCTAAGAAAGGACAAACAAAATGTATATATTCAGTGGAATATTATTCAACAATGGAAAGAAATGAAGTGCTGACATCAATGAACTTGAAAACAATGCTAAGTGAAATAGGCCATTCACAAAAGACCACATATTGTATGATCCCATTTATATGAAATGTCAAGAAGAGGTAAATGCATAGAAATAGAAAGCAGATTAGTGTTTTCTGGGGGTTGGGAAGCACGGGGTTAAGGAGCAAATGTTAATGTGTACAGAATTTTTTTAAGGTAATAAAAGGATTCTGAAATTAGATAGTGGTGATGATTGTGCAACTCTGTGATTATACTTACAAACCACTTGACTGTACATTTCAAAAGGGTGAATTTTATGGTATATGAATTGCATGTCAATATTGATCTTATTATTTTTAAATTATTAAAAATAATTCCTATTAAAATAAGTATCAATAGAAGATAATATTATAATAGCTTTGTCTGTTATTCAACAAATTATCTCTCTTGCTAATCTGTAGACTTAATGACTCACTTAAACCCATAACTTTGTGTGTATGCAAGTGGTTTAACAAGCAGACCCTAATTAAAATGAGACCTTAAAGCTTTTGATTGATTTTTATCTTTCTGATTTTAACTCATTTTCTTTCCCATTCAAACATGAAACTCTAGATAGGCATTACATTTTTGGAAAAGTGCATAACTTTAACCAGTAATTTGACTTCTAGAACTTAGGTTAAGGAAATAACTGGATAAGTATGCAACAAGAATTGACCAATATGTTCATAATGATATTATTTGTAATAATAAAAATTAGAAACCACACCAAAATATCTAACAACAGGAGACTGATTAAATAAATTATGGTAAATCTATATAATAGAAGGATATGTGGTCATTAAAAAATGAAGTCATAGATGACAGATATATAGAAGTATACTGGTGCTTAACAAAAACAAGCAAGTTATAAAACAATATGTGTGGCATAACACTATTTTCAATGGAACATGTTTAAATGCATATTTTTGCGGGAAAGTGTCTGGAAGGATATACTCCTAAACTTAGCAGTGGTTGTACTGGGTAATGAGACATTGGATATATGTGTAAATATGTGTGTGTATATATATACATGTATACATGATGTTACATTACCTAGTACAACCACTGTTAACGTTTAGGGGTATACCCTTACATATATATATATATATATTATGTAGTTCTATATATATGTATAATATATATATGTAGTTCTATTATGTATTATACATATACAAATATAGTTGTAATATATATAATATATATATTTAGTTCTATTATAAATTATACATAAATATATATGTAATATATGTATATATTTCTCTTTATTTTTGTTTATCTGCACTTTCTAATTTTCTTACTTTTCTACAATAATTAGACACTACTTATAAGAAAAATAAGGTACTATTATTTTAAGAAAATAGAAATAAAAACTTAAAAAACTTTAAGTGTGTGGTGTCACAATTCGGTGTTGTGTCCAAACAGCTAGTTGCTTTGGTCAGTTCAGTTGTACAAATGCTCAATTCACAAGCAACAACCTTTCAAAAAGGTTGCTTGAAGGGACAGTGAAATAAAATATAATGACTAATCCACTAGACCAGTGAATGGCACTGGTTGCAAAAACAAATATAATGCTTACAGTCCTTTTCATACTGAGCACATAACTCTCATACTCCATCAATCCAGGAGACTGGATGAGTACTCAGTTCCCATGGTGGGCCCCTCTTTTTGTTGTTGAGGTCACTGTACAACAGACAGAATGCCATTTTTGCCCAAAATAAGGCACTGCATCTCTGGATGCTGAAGGTGAAGCTGTTTTCATGATTATATTTTGTCCCAGCAGTCAAAGTCTCTGCTCCCTAGTTAATTTTGATTGCCTTTTTCCAACTCATTGTACAGGAACACTTTTAATAATGTTTGTGTGAATCCAGACAGTAGAAGCGAAATTGTGACCATCATATCTGCAATGCTGGGAGGAACCAGCAACACCCCACAACCAGACTGCCAGAAGAATACAAATGTCATGTCTGGCAAATTCGATTTCATTCACCACAAAGCTCTGCAGAACTCAGCCACTGTTCTGAACACTTGCTTTGAAGCTTACTCTTATGGTGGCCAGAATCTTCCTAAGTATTTTATTGCTGTTTTCTAAAGCTCTAATAGTTCTTTTCAATCAATAATTTATTTTTACCAACTATGAAATTGCTACTGTCATTGATATAGTTTCCTTTTCTCTGTACGTACATATATCCTATCAGCCTGCATATTGCCTCATTAGTCAAAACAGAGAGCAATGAGTGTCATGTTTGATAATGGTGTGTAGCATTCATTATTTTTGGAGGTGGAATGTTTCCCCAAAGACTGCTTGGAAAGACCAGTGCCCTGATCTTCCACTGTATTTACGCATATAAACACTGTCATACTAAAGCGACCAAATAATTCTGAGCTCATTTCATGGTCTCTGCTATGATGAATGTAGACGAGAAATGTGAAAACTTTGACACTTTTGAAAAAGTTCTTTGCAGCAGTGTGTCACCCTTCCCACAAATTCATTATATTCTGGGATTTCAAAGAATACTTTGACACTGACAGATATTGGTGAGGATCACCAAACTATTTGTATTCTTAAAATTAGAGCAAAAACTTCCCACTGATTGGTAAAGTTCAGTTCAGTTCAGTTCAGTTGCTCATTCAGGTCCGACTCTTTGCGACCCCATGAATCGCAGCACGACAGGCCTCCCTGTCCATCACCAACTCCCGGAGTCCACCCAAACCCATGTCCATTGAGTCAGCGATGCCATCCGACCATCTCATCCTCCGTCATCCCCATCTCCTCCTGCCCTCAATCTTTACCAGCATCAGGGTCTTTTCCAGTGAGTCAGCTCTTTGCATCAGGTGGCCAAAGTATTGGAGTTTCAGCTTCAACATCAGTCCTTCCAACGAACACCCAGGACTGATCTCACTTAGGATGGATTGGTTGGATCTCCTTGCAGTCCAAGGGACTCTTAAGAATCTTCTCTAACACCACAGTTCAAAAGCATTAATTCTTCAGCACTCAGCTTTCTTTATAGTTCAACTCTCACATCCATACATGACCACTGAAAAAACCATAGCTTTTACTAGATGGACCTTTGTTGGCAAAGTAATGTCTCTGCTTTTCAATATGCTATCTAGGTTGGTCATAACTTTCCTTCCATGGAGTAAGTGTCTTTTAATTTCATGGCTGCAGTCACCATCTGAAGTGATTTTGGAGCCCCCCAAAATAAAGTCTGCTACTGTTTCCTCATCTATTTGCCAGGAAATGATGGGACCAAATGCTATGACCTTAGTTTTCTGAATGTCGAGCTTTAAGCCAATTTTTTCACTCTCCTCTTTCACTTTCATCAAGAGGCTTTTTAGTTTCTCTTCACTTTCTGCCATAAGGGTGGTGTCATCTCCATATCTGAGGTTATTGATATTTCTCTCAGCAATCTTGATTCCAGTTTGTGCTTCTTCCAACCCAGTGTTTCTCATGATGTACTCTGCATATAAGTTAAATAAGCAGGGTGACAATATACAGCCTTGATGTACTCCTTTTCCTATTTGGAACCAGCCTGTTGTTCCATGACCAGTTCTAACTGTTGCTTCCTGACCTGCATACAGGTTTCTCGAGACAGGTCAGATGATCTGGTATTCCCATCTCTTGAAGAACTTCCTACAGTTTGTTCATTGTGATCCACACAGTCAAAGGCTTTGGCATAGTCAATAAAGCAGAAATAGATGTTTTTCTGGAACTCTCTTGCTTTTTTGATGATCCAGCAGATGTTGGCAATTTGACCTCTGGTTCCTCTGCCTCTTCCAAAATCAGCTTGAACATCTGGAAGTTCATGGTTCACATATTGCCGAAGGCTGGCTTGGAGAATTTTGAGCATTACTTTACTAGCATGTGAGATGAGTGCAATTGTGCAGTTTGAGTATTCTTTGGCACTGGCTTTCTTTGGGATTGGAATGAAAACTGACCTTTTCCAGTCCTGTGGCCATTGCTGAGTTTTCCAAATTTGCTGGCATATTGAGTGCAACACTTTCACAGCATCATCTTTCAGGATTTGAAATAGCTCAACTGGAATTCCATCACCTCCACTAGCTTTGTTTGTAGTGATGCTTTCTGAGGCCCACTTGACTTCACACTCCAGGATGTCTGGCTCTAGGTGAGTGATCACACCATCATGGTTATCTGGGTCGTGAAGATCTGTTTTGTATAGTTCTTCTGTATATTCTTGCCACCTCTTCTTAATATCTTCTGCTTCTGTTAGGTCTGTACCATTTCTGTCCTTTATTGAGCCCATCTTTGCATGAAATGTTCCCTTGGTATCTCTAATTTTCTTGAAGAGATCTCTAGTCTTTCCCATTCTGTTGTTTTCCTCTATTTCTTTGCACTGATCACTAAGGAAGGCTTTCTTATCTCTCCTTGCTCTTCTTTGGAACTCTGCATTCAAATGGGTATATCCTTCTTTTTCTCCTTTTCTTTTTTTTTATTGTTTTTGCCATACATTGTCATGATATCACCATGGGTTTACATATGCTTTCCCTCCGGAACCCCCCTCCCTCCTCCCTCCCCCCCGGGAAATCTCGCTGCACCAGTCCCGAGTATCAGTCCTGGGCTGGCGATTGATTAGACACATGACAATTAACATGCTTCAATGCCCTTCTCCCATATCATCCCACCCTTACCCTCATCCACAAAGTCCACGAGTCTATTCTATACATCTGCGTTCCTTTTGCTGTCTCGCATGTTGGGTTCTCATTACCGTCTTTCTAAATTCCATATATATGCGTTAATATACTGCATTGTTGTTTTTGCTTCTGGCTTACTTCACTCTGGATAATGGGCTCCAGTTTCGTCCAGTTTCGTCCATCTGAGTAGAATTGCTTTTCGCTTCTCTTCTTTTCACAGCTATTTGTAAGGCCTCCTTAGACAGAGAGCCATTTTGCTTTTTTCCATGGAGCTGGCCTTATTCCGTCTCCTGTACAATGTCACGAACCTCCGTCCATAGTTCCTCAGGCATTGTCATCATATCTAGTCCCTTAAATCTATTTCTCACTTCCACTGTATATCATAAGGGATTTGATTTAGGTCATACCTGAATGGTGCATTGGTTTTCCCTACTCTTTTCTATTTCAGTCTGAAATTGGCAATAAGGAGTTCATGATCTGAGCCACACTCAGCTCCTGGTCTTGTTTTTGCTGACTGTATAGAGCTTCTCCATCTTTGGCTGCAAAGAATAAATCAGTCTGATTTCGGTGTTGACCATCCGGTGATGTCCGTGTGTAGAGTCTTCTCTTGTGTTCTCTTGGTAAAGAGCCATCTCCTAAATTCCAAGTGCGGTAAGCCATCTTGTATGTATCAAAGATCCAAATCATGGCATGTGACCAATTTTATAATTCTTTGGGCAAGATCTAAAAATATTCATTTCTTGTAACACTTATCAGAGTGCTAAATGTGGATCAGACTATCATGCAATACATCCAAACTAGTGAAACAACCTGTATACCTAAGGCTATAGCAAATCCAGTTTGCCCAATTAAGGAAACTATCTCAGTAACTGTTTTTCAATGAGTAGTGTGTGTTAGGTTTTTTTGTTGGTACTATAATAAGTCATCACAAACTTAGTGGCTTAAAACATCACAGATTTATTATTGACAGTTTTTTAGGTTAGACATTTAACTGTGTTCTCAATGGGCTGCAACAAAGGTTTGGCCTGCAGGTGTGCGTGTTCAGTTGTGTCCAACTCTTTGCAACCCATAGCTGGCCAGGCTCCTCTGTTCATGGAATTCTCCAGGCAAGAATACTGGAGTGGGTAGCCATTCCTTTCTTCAGGGGATTTTCCTGAGTCAGGTATTGAACCTGGGTCTACTGTATTGCAGGCAGTCTCTGGGCCACCAAGGAAGCCCACAATAGTGGTTTATACCTCATAATTATTAGATTAAGTGAGTGAATACGTATAAAATACTTAGAGCAGTGGACGGCATTTAGTATGGGGGTCAAAAATGTTGTTATAATTATTGAAAATTTCAAGACTGAGCTATGATCCAGTGTCTTTTTATCTAGCAAAGCCCACTTTAAGAGACTTCTGAGTCTCCCAACTGTACTAGATTTACTGACAGGAAATTCTTCTTTTCTCTTAGAGTGTACTGAAAGACCAACATTTCTTATCTTTCCCTCGAATTCCCAACTGATAAGAGGGAATATAACAACATTTATTGACCCTATACTGAGTGTCATCTTTATTTAGGGAAGGGGAGGGCAAGAGGCCTGGAAAGTCTTTCCTATATCATCTGTGGTTTCCTAGTGGTGGCTCGCAGCGATAATGGCTCCAACTATTGTTTTACTTTTAAAAGTGGACATAGGTCCCAACAAGAGGGTTTTCTGATGGTCCTTAAGAACGTTTAGAGGTTATCTCCTTCAGTCACTCCGAGTCAGTAGAGCATCAGATCTGCAGCAATGGCAGAGTCTAGTTATTGGCTAATGGCTTAGCTGAGTGTGATTTTCTAATATTTTGCACCTCATGTTCAGCTCATGTTCTTTAGTGGCTCAGCAGCACAGTGCTTTTCCCTCAGCACCACCTCTAGAGGGCATCTTGCAGCAGAGCCACAGTATTGCAGTCCTTTCCAAATAAGTCTTTTCTCCTATCAACCACCAGTATCTAAGTGTGCTTGAGACAGACACAGATCCAATGGACTCAGGGGTCACAGAGGAACTGCCACAGTTTTGAACCAAAGCTACTCTAGACAGCGCTGGCTATGTGCTGCAAATAGGCATGACCTGTGGCCATTTCATATTTCTACCCCAGTTTTTGAATCAGTTTTCATATAAGTTTATAAATAGTTTTTCCAAAAGTACCCATAATGGACTTTTAAAAAGTTTTGCTTTTCACAAGTAATTTTGAAAAAAGATGGGTATGGAAGGTTTTTCATAGTGTTAAGATCTGACCTTGTCTTATTGGTTACCTAGCCTCCACACCACTGGACATAAACCTTGAAGGACTCAGGAAGTGAGTCCACAAGGCAAACATTTAACATTCTGACTTTAGAGGAGAAAGGAACTTTCTATGACTGTTTAATGATGAAGGTGAATGGCTGTGACAGTCTCAGCTATTGTAAATGTAGACACCAAAATAGAACTTGTCTTAAGGGAACTGCAACATCAGTTTGTGAAATATACTTTTCTTTAAAATTCTGAGAAAAACTTGGCTCTAGCTGATGCTAAGAAATTGGTTTCTAGGAAGGCCATATGTCAGATAAAAATTGCATACTATTGCAATTATAACTTAGAATGTATTGGTTATATATTATAAAATATGATATTTTATAACTATAAAAGTTCAGAGAGTATTTCTGGAGGAAAAAATTAACTCATGGAAATAGTAAACACAGCCACTGATTCAATAGCTTGTAAGGTGTAACTTTTTTTGGGGTCAGATATTGGCAAATTTTTTTTTCATAAATTGGGCCATATTAACATTAAGCTATGATGTAGCTCAAAGGAGCAGCATTACAAATGCACAGTGAACTGTGTTTACTTAATCCCTGTGATTATTAGACCACTTGACATATCAAGAATAAATGTGTTATCAATAGTTTTACTCTATGAGTCAAAAGTGTGAAAACAAAATATTGTAAGGTTAATTGCTGAGAGTCAAATCTTGAGCTCTGAACAGTTTCCTAGCTTAACAATCGAAGACTTTAAATGCAGCAAGAGAAGAGATTTATCCAGTGATCATTAGAAACTAAAGAAGAGGGGAGAGAAAGAAGAGAGGGAAGGAAAGAAGATAAAATAGAAAAAAGAGGGCACTGGCAGCTGAATATGATGCTGCAATGTATGACTGAACTTTAGCTGACAAAACAATGAATATGAAATTCATAAAAAATGAACAAAAAGAATTGCTTTAGAAACCTAAGATAATTGATCCTCAAAAGACAGAGATTACAAATTATACCACTAACCAAAGTCCTCTAAAAATCTCACAAAAATCTTATCCACAGATTTTAAAGGAATTCAAAACTCTCTTTCATGAACTTTTTTATACATAAATATTAAAATAAAAATCACATATTTATTAATAATCCATTGGAGCAACAAGAGACTATTAAAACCCAGAGAAACTGGTTATGTGAGTACATACATCTTAGAAATAATATAATGGAGCAATCATAACAGAAAATATACATTTGCATCATTCTTTCATGTCACTGTAAAGATTTATTTAGTAGCCAAAAAGAAAAATGTATATAGACATACAGTTTTCAAGATACTGTCCTTATGATTTGATAAAAGCAACCCAAAAGTTTATTTCCTTTTGTCTGTGATTCCTGTTAGAAATGAAAAATCGGCTACTAAAAAAATTGAATTTTTTTTTTATAGTTTGATGCTGAATATCATGCAATATTCTCTTTTGGGGAATCTGAATATAAGAGTTAAAATTATGTTTGGCTTTGCCTACTTTATACAGTCATACCTTGTTTCACTGTACTTCACTTAACTGCACTTTGCAGATACTGCATTTTGTTTTACAAATTGAAAGCTTGTGGCAACTTCTGTCAAGCAAGCCTGTTGGTGCCATTTTTCCAACAGCATCTGCTTGCTTCAATGTTTCTGTGTCACATTTTGGTAAATCCCACAATATTATTATTCTTTTTGTGGTCTGTGATCAGTGATCATTGATGTTACTCAATGAAGTCTTAGATAATAGCATTTTTAACAATATTTTTAAGTTTTTTGATTGAAGTACAGTTGATTTATAATGCTATGTTAATTACTACCATACAGCAAAGTGATTCAGTTTATACATATACTCTTTTTTAAAAAATATGCTTTTCTATTATGGTTAATCATGAGATATTGAATATAGTTCCCTGTGCTATACAGGAGGACCTTGTTTATCCATTCTATACATAAAAGCTTGCATCTGCTAACTCCAACCTCCCACTCCATCTCTTCATTCACTATAAAAAAAAAGGCAATAAAATATTTTTACCATCTGAGCCACCAGGGAATCCCCTAGCAATAAAGTATTTTTGAATTAAGGCAACTATATTATTTTTAGACATAATGCTATTGCACATTTAATAGGATACATTATAGTATAAACGTAACTTTTAAAGGTATTGGGAAACCGAAAATTCTGTGGGGCTTGCTTCATTGCAATATTCATTTTATTGCAGTGGTCTGGAACCAAACTTTAACATCCTGGAGGTATTCCTTTAGGAATTATAATTGCAATTTTTTTAATTGATTGTTACAGTATTCCAATTATTACCTAAAAATTAAAAATCTCTGGGAGTCTCTCTATTATAACCTAAACTATCTTTTTATTTCTGTTTAGTTCTCGGTAAATTTCTTAATCTTAAAAAAAGAATCTTCTTTCATTTGATTTTCATATTTTCTTTTAGGAGATCACACTCCTTTACATACTATTTTCCCAGATTTATTGCCTATTTGGGAAAAACAGGTGAAATATTTTCCATTTCTTTTACTTTATGACTTCTTTAAAGCCTGTATTTAATATGAGACCTTAACATGTGGTGAATAGTTGGGTTGCTGAGTTTCATACAGTTTACTGATTCTGTCAGAGCTTCTACTGGCTTTTCTTCTCAGTTTTATGTATAGCATAAAATAGTAGAAGCCATTAAAACCAAGAGTGAGTAACTGTAGACGGCTGTGGGTTCTCCTTCCTAGTTATTCCTAAAATAGTATCAGTAATCAGCTTTCTGATTATCATCCCTGCAAGCTTCCCCAAAGCCCCTTCAATGGTCAAATTTTTTTGACACCACAGCATTTCAAAATAATGGGTTGAGAAGTGAAAAATTCAGTCAAGTCTTTTTTGTCACTTATGCTAAAATAAGGTTTCTAAAGTGAAAAACTGTTCTCTTGTGAGCTACATCCAGTCAAACTATGACTCTTTTAGATAAAAAATGGCTTTATGTAGAGGAGACCATGCTGGAGTATTGCTTAGAGCCGGCAGTGAAATCAGGAGGTCAAAAGGACAGTGCCAGATGTCTCGAAGGCTCTACAGTTGTGCATTTCTGACACACTGACAAAGTGGCTCTTAGCCGCGGCTGTGCATTGGTAGTGTGAGGCAGACAGAAAAGGAAGTTTCTTTTTTTTAAAAAAAATTACTTTTTAGTCTCTATATTTCTATATTATTTAATTTTTACAGTGACAATGTTTTCATTTATTACCTGTCTAATTTTTCTGAGGTTTAAGTTAAAGAAAAAAAGGCTGTGGTTGCACCCATCTGAGACTAAGACTGTATCATGATTGTATTTATTATTTTTTATGGAAAGAAAACACCAGTTTTAGTAATTACAAAATATGTACAAAACTTCACCATTCCCGAAAGATACAACTCAAGTCACAACTGAATTATAAATGTAATTGGATACTTTAATATAAAGGAAAAGATTGACGGGGCAGTGTGTGCTCAGTCGTGTCCAACTCTGCAACCCCATGGATTGTAAACCCGCCAGGCTCCTCCAGGAAAAGCCTAGTTGGCTTGCAAAAAGTACGTAAACCATAAAAGATAAAAAGCAATTAAAAATATACAACAAATGCTTAAGAGCCTTTTTATTTCAAGTTATCCTGGTAATAAAGATCACATAAAAATAACAAATGTGTGAAGTTTGAAGATTGTAATACGTGTTTACTTTTTAAAAATTCAAAGCTTAAACCTACTGGTTAGAATTTTGTTGTATATTTTTAAGCGAATTATGATTTAAAAGGATGATAATGACCCAGAGAGATGGAATCGGGAGGGAGGTGGGAGGGGGGTTCTGGAAGGGGAACGCGTGTATACCCATGGCGGATTCATGTCAATGTATGGCAAAACTAACACGATAATGTAAAGAAAATAAATAAATGAAAAAAAAAAAAGGATGACTATGTTGTCCAGAGTAAAAGTACTGAGAATGCCCTAGTTCACGATCAGTAGAGGATACTCAGGTGAAAGTGGCTCTCAATGTCTGTCTCTTTGGCGACCCTCACATTGTGGCTCAGAGACGGACACCTTCAGAGAACTGAAGCTGCTCCCAGCTGGTGTGTGCAAATCACGGAAAACCCAGCATACTATGGGGTCTTCTTGCAGTACAGGAATAAGCAAACCTTGTACCTTAGTGGAGGTATCCTACTAAATTAGTCATTCAGAGTAGAGGTAGAAATCTTTTTTTTAAAAATAGAGGACAGGATGAGTATATGATTTTTCTCCCAATAAACAAATAAATCTTGGTATAGCTTAACAAACAAAGAGAAACACAAATTTAAGACGTGAATCTTCTTTAACTATTTTAATGTATAGTCCAACACTTCCTATTTTCTATTAATAAATATCCTTGGAGATTAAATGACAGTGTCTTGTTATTGGAATTGTGATTTGTGTATGGTGATGGTGTTTGACCCAGTAGGTTTCAAATATGGGAAATAATTTCTACTCCTTTATATTTAAAAAAATGAATTGGTTACTAAGACCATGTATAGCTATGCTAATTATAAAGATGATAGACAATTAAATAAAATCTTACTTGTAATTTTGTACCTTATGCAGTAATCCTAAACTGTTATTATGTGCTCACTGCTTAATGTAACTGTGGATTTATTAACAATTTATATATTTTGGGGACTTCTCTGGTAGTCCAGTGGTTAAGAATCCACCTTTCATTAGAAAGGACACTGGTTCGATTCCTGGTCTGGGATGATCCCACATGCCACGGAGCAACTAAGCCTGTGAGACGCAACGACTGACCCCACGCACTGCAACCACTGAAGGCCACGTGCCTGAGCCTGTGCAGTGAGGATCCTGAGGATCGCAGCTAGAGAGTAGCCCCCGCTTGCAGCAATTAGAGAAAAGCCTGTGTGTAGTAATGAAGACCCACTGCAGCCAAAAAACAAAAGCAAAAAACCCCCCAAATCCCATAATATATATTTTGAAAATATACATACTTACCTATATGTATTTATATATACACACATGTATATATACATATATACATATATATATATATACATTTTTAAATAACACACTCTAAAAATTCTGATCTAGTAGTCCAGCTTTCCAGCAGAGTTCTGGGACCTTCAGGTTAACTTGGTGTCTGGAAATCTATTCTCATCTCTTTATGGCTTTCCTTCAACTCATTCAAAAGATCTTAATGAAAACTTAAGTTGGAACTTATAGAACTTAAGAATCAACTCTTTGTGTTCTCATGATTTTCTTTACACATCCAAAAGAGAAAAATGACACAATAAAAGTGTTTTGCAGTTGCTTGGGTTTTCTTTTTAGTTGTTTTAGATTTCTCTTATCGTACCTGATTTTTTTTTTCCCACTCAAGTGTGCTCACGCCAAATTTCCCTGCTCCTTATGATCAATATTATTTTGTGAACCACTTTCTTTAGCTATGAAAGAATAGAGATTTGGCTCAATTAGTGACTACTATCTCTTAGAGAGGCTAAGACTGTATTTGTGGGATATAGCAGTCTTTTTTTTTTTAAGAAAAAGAAAAATTACAAGGATTTAAAATCAGATTTAATGGGTCTTGTTGAAAACAAATTTCAGGATCCATACTGAAGTATCAGTTGCTTTGGCAATCCCTCTCAGATGCCATGGTTGAAAGCACTCAGGCTCCAGGGAAGTAATTCTCATACATTAAAGCATATCAGAATTACTGGTACTGAAGTACGTTTAGTTGGAAAGATGAAAAACATCCATTATTTTCATAACAGTATAATGGACACTTTTGGGGACCTGCCTGGATTCCCTTGATCAGGCTGGTGTTCTCACTCTGCGGGTGCTGCTGACAGCTCATATCTAACACTTCTTTTGAAAATTATCCTCAGCCTGGAGCTTCCTTATTGAGAAATGCTGGGTAGGTCATGCTCCTTCCCACGTAGTCAATGACTGATGAGGCTGTTTAGTCGCTAAGTTGTGTTTGGCTCTTTTGCGACCCCATGGATGGTAGCCCGCCAGGCTCCTCTGTCCATAGGATTTCCCAGGCAAGAATACTGAAGTGGGTTGCCATTTCCTTCTCCCAATCCAGGGATCTTCCCGACTCAGGTATCAAACCCACATCTCTTGCATTGGCAGGCAGATTCTTTACCACTGAGCCACTTATGAAGCCCTCAATGACTGATACCAGGGTACAAAACACTGTTTCCTTCCTCAGGGTCAGACAACTCTGTGGTACCCTATTTTTTTAATTGAATTTTTAAAATTTAATTTCCACTATATCCATATCTTTGCCTGGTTTCTTCATGTGCCCTACTGCATCTCTCATTCTTATATAGATTTCACCTAACAGCAATTCTTCAATTAACTTGCACAAAAGTCTCCCTCTCTGGTTCTGCATCTTGAGGATGTGATTTTAGACAAATATAAACTATAAAAATTAAAGCTCTGCAGTATCTTCTTTCCTGGAAGGTATATGCAGATTCTACATTTTGCTTACTAGTGACTCTTTGGAAGCCAGTATCTGGCTCCCATGCATACAGCAACTTTGGAGGTGGGTTGGAGGAAAAATGGATAATACTGTCATTAAATACATGCTGTTGAGATACATTTCAAATGTTAGATGGGTAAGTTTTTAAAAGTTAAACAATATTGCTACAAGAAGAGACATGAAAGATTACTTTTTACTTTGTTTTTGTTTTATTTCTTTCTATTAATCTGGCTTCATAATATTTTCAAGATTCTAGTTATAAATCTTCAAGCATAAATTAGAAATACTATGGGAGTCCCTGGAATACCATTTACAACTTGTGTAAATTTATAAATGCAATATGAAAAATTTCACACATTTCTCAAAGATCTTTTGGACCCTCAATAATAAGCTTTCTCTAATTGATGGACCTGTTAATTCTTATTAGTTATTACATAAGATATTATTTCTGAACTAATTTTAAGTGTTTTCATATTTTGATTGAGAAGTCTCTGATGTTTTTCCAAAAATTGAAACAAGCTTAAAAAGTCTCAAGACCTTTCCTATACCATTTCTGCCTCCTTATTTAGCTTATTTTGTTCCATGCTAAATAGCTGACATTATACAGCAGACAAAACATAGATAACATTTAACCTTAGCAACTAATATAACTGGTTATATACTTGGACTTCAATTTTATTGAAAAATATTTTACTGATTGTTAAAAAAATCACAAAGTGAGAGCAATCTCAATTCAAGTGTTTTTCTAAATATACTGTTGAATTAAAATGTCCCAATCAATGTTCTTATTTGAAATGGTTCTTTTAAATCACCTTATTTTTTCATATGTAGAATAGAATGACATTTTCTTAAAGAATCATGTCTGTGTTGTTATATTTTATTGCATCCCTTTGCAATCCCTTATATCTCTTCTTTATAACATAATGTCTTGATATCAAAATCATCAAATTGGCTAAAGAACACTGCCACAACTTCTTGAGTGAGTGTTAGTCGCCCAGGTGTGTCCAACTCTTTGAGACCCCATGGCCTATAGACTCCTCTGTCCATGGAATTCTCCAGGCAAGAATACTGGAGTGGGTTGCCATTTCCTCCACGGGATTTTCCTGACCCAGGGGTCAAACTCAGGCCTCCTGCATTGCAGACAGATTCTTTACTGTCTGAGCCACCAGAGAAGCCTTGGAGCCTTCTTAAAAGACCTCATATAGGTGATCATACTTGTAGAATCCTATTAAAAGGAGATTGCAAAGACTGCATTTCTATTAATATTTCTGAATAGATTTAGGGTCTTTTCAACATATAAGACAAAGAACAAAATAGGCAAAAATGTATTTTTATTAAAAAAAAATCATTGCTTTTAATGTCCTTAAACAACCAAACGGTATTCTAAATCTCAAACTGCAATGTGACTAAGATGCAGCTGCAATAACCAAGTAGTACAATAATTTATGCTTGTTATTTGTTTTTAAAAATTCAGCTTTATATAAAAATTACACATATTTATATTTTATCTATTTCTTGCTCCTGAATGTTACTTTCACATAATTAATAGGCTCTCCACATTACTTTGCATTACATAATCACTCAAAGTAGAATTAAGGATGGAACAGACATATAAGTTATATTATAAAATTAATTTAGAAATATATAAAATAACTCATCTTTAGAAATTATAAAAAATTAAGGAAATATTGCATGTAGTTTAATATTTATGTAGTAAATATAAATCATATGCTGTGTGGAGTTCTAGTTAAATGTATTTGCTATTCTTGATTTTTATATCCATGGAGAATACATGACAGTAAATCGGTTTATGATGTGTACCTTTTTCATAAGTCGAGAACAGATCTTTGCAACTTTTTGTTTGTGATCCACCAGAGTCATGAGACTGAACAAACCTGGAAAATTTTTCTTGTGTATTTTCGAACTTGCTACTGCCACGCATATCATCCCCAGTAAAGATATCCAAGAAATTCTTTTGATCTGAACAACTAACTTTTCTTCTCTTCTTAAGATAATCATATTAAAAAGTTTCATTTGATGCAATGCCCATCTCCATACAATTTTTTTTCTAAGAGTGGAAGATGGTGTACAAATAGGAGGGACCTACATCCGATTGTAGGCTGTTTGGCTTCTGGAATTGATCTTTTAAAATTTATGTACAATTAAGCACAGTAATTTATTCTGAAATTCCAGAACATTGAGTTTATTGGTGATTATAGAATCTTACAGTTGACATGCCTCTAATATTCTTCTTTGGCTTGGGATTTTACCTAAACCATGGGCAAATTAAGGCATTTAAGAAAGAACATAAATTGTTTCTTCTATCATTTCTGTCTACATGCAGATTGTACAAATTCATGGAAATATAGGTAAGGTCTCTGGCATCTGCTGAGCATGAGTGTTTATGACAAAACTGTGGAGAATAAGTGATTCGTTGGTTTCAATATCCTAGTATATGTATTTCCTGCTATCATGTAATTTGAGGACATGCATAATGTAGCTTCCATTTGATCCTGTTTCTAAATAATTGTTCATGAGATTATTCAGTGCTATACTTTTAGAGCATATAGAGAAAGGGGCTGTCATCTCCTTTAATATCTTTAAAATTCAGAAGCTTCTTAGTCCAGCCTTCGCAAATGAAGCAAAGAGGGAAATCAGTCCTTGAATGAGGAGCTAAATTAATGCAACACATTTTTAGAGTCTTGGGCTGCCTTATGAAGTCACACAACAACATGATATCAATCATCCATTAATCCAATCTCTTCCCAACAACATCTCATGGAAACTGCATTGGTATCTTAAATTTTGAAATCATGAGTTATTATTTTATGAACACTTAAATAGAGAAAGATTATTGTGGTTTGTTCCATTGGCACAATCTCCACTGTAATAATACCTTAGTCCAAAAGTTATACAAATGCTTAGCAACCCAATGTGTACTGTATGCCTCTAATTATCTATGTTCAATTGAGAAAATATGCTGACTTTAGAGGATTTGTTGAAGCAAATATCTAGGCTATAACTAATTAGAGTGTTCTGTAACACCTTCAGTATTAGATTATTATATTAGTCTCAGCTCTACAGGGTATAAATTTGTCATGTGGTGCTTCTGCTAAGTGGTATTTGCAGATAGAGATGTGCATCACAGGGCTTATTAAGAGAAAAGGATTTGGAATCAGCTCAGTTTGGGTTCAAATCTTATCTGCCACAGATCAGCTAAATGAACCTAGGCAACTTAATTAACCCCTCTGGGCCTCAACAGAATGAGGAATAATAATATTCAACTAACATAAGTTGTTATGAAGATCAGATCAGTTCATGTATTTAAAGAACCAAATATAGTGACTAACACATTACAGATACTCAATAAAGTCTATATACTTTTATTATTATTATCAGATTTGTTACATCAAAATCTTTTATCTCTGTGGAGTATCTGGCCATCTTGATAGCTATAATAATAAATCAGATAATGGCTCCATCCACTTCACTGGGAGGGCAAAGGCAAGCATTACATAAGGTCATTTTTATCTGGTTTTCTACAGTTTTCTCTTTTCAAGGATGTAAAAGCAGCTTTCACCTGGCAGTGAACCTAAAATAATGAACTCCATGATGAGTGAGTTGGGTTGTTCAACTGTGAGTAGTTTTGTTCACCACTGTTCTGACAATGATATGAACTGTAGGACTAATCATGTTCCATCCGTTAAGGAGACCATAGTTGATTCAGACTACCTTGAGATCTTTGAGAGGAGTTACATTTACAAGACCAGATGCTGTTCTCAGCTCTCAAAGTCTGGTACAGTACAGTCTTCATAGCTGCCTTGATCCTCAATTCTCTCTAAAGCCTCAGTTAACTTTTGAGCTTTAGCAAGAGTTTTTCTGCAATATCTAAATTGGAACAGAATCTAAATTGGAACTTCTGACAGACTGAACAAAACAACTCACTTTTGCCCCAGCTCCATCCTCTCAGCCCTTTGGGATGACTACTTCATGCTTTTCCTACCTGGCTGTGTATCATGTAATCAGTTTGGATGCTATTTCACTTTGGTCATTGGCATTTGGCTGAAACCGTGGTCCCTAGCAATTGTAATAAAGAGAATGGAACAATTCCTTTGGCTGCTTCAGTACAGAAAGTCTTCAGTGACTCTAATACATTCAGATATCTTGGATACTTAGAATTTTGAGTGACATAAAACACTTAAACATTCATAAATAGTTAGTAAAATTATACAGTGTGCTTGAAAGACCATTTTAAATCCATGACCTGTTTATTAAAAGAGTTGTTTTCAGTCGCTAAGCTGTGTCCACCTCTTTGCAACTGCATGAACTGTAGCCCGCCAAGCTCCTCTGTCCATGAACTTTTCCAGGCAGGAATACTGGAGTGGGTTGCCATTTCCTTCTCCAGGGGATCTTCCCAACCCAGGGATCGAAACCACATCTCTTGTGTCTCCTGCATTGGCAGGTGGTTTCTTTATCCCTGAGACACTAGGGAAGTTCTTATTGGAAGAGGGTATATATTATACTAAAAAAAGTTTAAGATTGTTCCTAACTTTACTAGAACTCCTTATAAAGAAAACATCAACCTCTGATCCAGTTACTACCTGCTGAATAAAAACATTGGTTGAATTTGGTTTTCCTCCCCTCTCCTCACAGCTGCAAATTAACCAATTTATGATAAAACTTGTTCTTCAACACTGGAGAGGAGAATATTTTATTTTGTCTGTGCCACATGGCTTGTGGGATCTTATTTCCCTGCCCAGAAATTGAACCCAGGGCCACAGCAATGAAAGTGCCAAGTCCTAACCACTGGACCTCCAGGAAACTCTCAAGAAGAGTATTTTTAAGCTTGATTTTCATTTTCTTGTTGTTTGATATTTTTAGGTTTTAGGCACTGGGTTGTACACTAAATTTTATGCAACCACTACAGGAATGGAGCACAGGGGATAAAGAAATGCAGCTGAATTTCTTTGAGATTAATCCCTTTCCTTTTGAGAGGATTAAACTCTTATAGAAATTGTCCAGAGCTAGTGTCTTCAGATCTTCTCAACACTTTTTACTGAGTATTTACCATATGATTGATGTGGTCAATTAAAACCAATCTGAGAATCTTCTATAGACTTGGAACTATAGAAGAAATTAAAATTAATTAGATTTTAGTTAAGCTGATCAATTTGCAGTAATAGAGACTTTTCAGATTTTAAATGTTTTAGGAAGTGCTAAACAGGCAAAGAAAGTGCTTTTGAGGGGAAATCTTTCAATGGATAGATTATATAAGATTATAGAAATAATTCAGTCTCACTAGAGTCATTAAAATATTACAAATGAGAAATTAAATTAATGGTTATAAAGTGTTCATATTTCCTCATAGAGGAAGAATCACAGGCAATGATTTCAAAGCCTCACATCTACTGTCCCCTTCAGTTGAAAATAAAAGCAAAAAAGTAACAGCATTCTGACATCTTGACTACTTAGTAATTTGTTCATCCTTAATTGAAAAATATCTAGTACCCTGTGCTTTCCAAAAATATGGTGGAAAAGTGTACACACTGGTGAGAAAGGAGAGGAAAACATGTCTTTCGAATTTCAACTGTCTTATGAATGATAAGGTTGTTAACTTTTCATTGAAAGAGCTTATGGAGGAGATGTAAAACAGAGACAAAAAGAGGGGCCAAGATGAATCAGACAATGATTTGAGGCTTTTAAAAATATCATATGTTTCTGATGATTTTGCATTTTCATGCTTTTTGTCTTAAGATATATTAATAACTTATTAACCTTCAGTAAACACTTGGCCCTACTAAGCCACAAATATTTAAATTCTACTATAGCAATGATTATCCTCAACATCATTTCAAAAAGAAAATGCAGCAGTTATTTACACACAAACATTTTAAACTGGAATTCCCCTAATTACATAGGGCTGCTTGATACACATTCCTTACATGGGAATACCTGTTCCAATCACTTAATCAAAGTAACTCTTATTTATGGACACTGGGGATTTCTTTCCCTTCTATCCTAATATAATATGTACAGTAAGAATAATTCTTCCTCTTGGTCCAAACTCTTCCTTTCTTCTTCTCCAAAAAGAAAAAGAAGGGCATAATGGATGGTAGGAAACAAAAAGAGTGTGAAGAAGTGGAGGAAAATAAGGGATTAAAGGGCATACAAGCTTTTTCAGAAACAGGTTTTTTGATCAGAAACTGATGTGTGGGTTACCTTTATAACAGTGGCACACTGAAAAGGTTTGCAGCAGCATGTGACTCAGAAGGAAGTCAAAAGCCCGTGGAGGTTTTACTTATACCTAATTTCTGTCTTTCTTCATCACCCAAAGTTTTATGATGTCACTTAACACAGTTAAATTTAATGAGGTCAAAAGCAGACAGTTTCAATTACCATCAAATTATAATTACTAATTGTTTAGAAGCTGAGAATATTGAAATACTGATGGCAGAGGGCAGAGTATGCAGCCCAGGGTACATTTTTTTGAATAAAAAAGTCAAGTGTTGTTCAGTGGGATCAGACAGGCTGAATGTGAGCATGAGCAGCATGGTGATATCCGGCAATGGTTGAGGTTAGAGTTGGGGGAAGAGGTGAACCTTTACCCATGTTGGCAAACAGGGGTGAGCATGAGAGGAGGACCCGACCCCTCTGCCATGGCTAACTCATGTTCTCACAGGGTATTTCTGTTCTCTGGTCTTTCACTTCTACAATCCTATCAGTGAAATACTTTACAAATATGATGGATTAAATATAAAGATATCAATTAATGGGCCCTGGTGTTGAATCAGTATTTATTCATTCTGTTACTATGAGAAAACATTTTCTCAAATAAGTGATCTACAACTTTTGGAAACAAATTGTTAAAAATTACCTGTGTAGCTTCCTTTACAGATATATACAACGGTGAACAAAACAAAAAGTAAAAAAAGAACAACTTCCTTTTCAACAAGAATGCTTAAATTTTTTTCTTCTTATTCGTAGGATTTGTCAGTCACTGCAGTGAATTCTTTTTTCCCCTTGCTGAGAAAGTTTCTAACTGGTTTCATAGTTAGCTAGCTTATTAAAGCACAGTAAAACCACAAAATTTTAAAAATCTTTTTTGCTACAGTACAGTGTTTTACTAATTAAAATTGTCAATAAGAAATTCACTTCTTACCTTGTCAGAAGGTTTAAATGGATTTCCTTGTCCACTAATTCCACCACTGATACTAAATCCAAGGCCAGGATTCTTTTCTATTCTTACACAAAACTATGTAAAAAAAGATACAAAAAAGTAATCAAATACATGGAAAGCTAAATATCTTCAAATAATTGCATCCTACTAGAAAAGATTCACATTTCACTTAAGTTCTCAGGGTTAGCCTATGTTAACTTGGTACACAAAAGAGTATAAATTCTGACAAAATAGTATTTCTCTGGTGGCGATATTTAGTTGCTGAGCCATGTCTGACTCTTTGTGGGCCAATGAACTGCAGCACACCAGGCTCTTCTGTCCTCCACTATCTCTTGCAGTTTGCTCAAATTCACGTCCGTTGTGTTGGTGATGCTGTCTAACCATCTCACCCTCTGTTGTCCCCTTCTCCTTTTGCCTTCAATCTTTCCCAGCATTAGGGTCTTTCCCAAGGAGTTGGCTCTTGCCTCAGGTGGCCAAAGTATTGGAGTTTCAGCTTCGGCAACAGTGTTTCTATAGGCATCAACTATGATAGGAATTAACTTAAAATTACCTGAGCAAGCAGACACAAGTAAGTATTCATTCATTACCACGTGCAGGACTAAATTTTGATTAGCAGTCTGTAAAACTTAAAAATCTTTTAACAATAACAATTGCATTATTTTAATTATCTACTTTAAATGCACATATATTCTGACTAATTAGAAAGTGCTGTGTAACTAAGTAAAAGAAATTTTGCAAATGTAGAGTGAAGGAAAAGGTGGCTATGTAATTTAAATTAGTTGCTATTGTTTTCTAGGAGAGTAGAACAATTCATCTCCTGGATAGATAATTCTATTGTTTAGATACAGCAGAGGCGTTAATTTGAGAAATGGATGAAGTTTTAGCTACAGTTTGAGTGAAGGCAAAACAAAAGAGAAAAGAAAGACTCTGAAAAGAGTTCTGGGTTTTGGCAGCAGCTCCTGAAGAGACAGTTAACAGGTCTCAGAGGAAAGAAGAAAAGACTGGAAAAAGAAAGAGGTGAAAAATATGGAGCAATTGTTTGTGATAGAGAAGAGTCAGTAAATATTTAGGACTGCAAAGGCTAATATTCTAGTATTCTGTGCTCTGTTACCTCCCCAAACCCCAAATCATAAATGAGATCTGTTAAACATCAGAGCCCTATGCTTTCCAATGAAATGATGGCATTAGAAGTAGGTCCAGCTTGGGGTAAGGAGGTATTAAAGGTAAGAGCCATTATAAAAGCTGATGCAAAGACGCAGATCAAGAATTCAGTGGAGGGGACATTAGTGCCAACACTGAACTAGAGCAGGGGTCCCCAACCTCTGGGATCTAATGCTCGAAGATCTGAGGTGTAACTGATAAATAATAATGGAAATGAGGAGCACAATAAAAGTAATGCACTTAAGTCATTCTTAAGTCATCTTGCCCTCCCTCCACCTTGTCTATGGAAAAGCGGTCTTCCACAAACCGGTTCCTGGTGTCAAAAAGACTGAGGACCACTGCCCCAGAGAAACTATAAAAAACCTAGGAATTCTTGATGATTCGGAGCTGGGGATGTGTGTGGAGGGACTGTGGGAAAATGCTAGTTTTCCCTCTCAAGTGGGACAGGGTGACCCCAGATGACTGAAAGACTTGAGAACCCCAGAGGTAGCATATAACTTGATTACCTAATGGGAAAAAAACTTTTATAACTTTAATGTATTGAATGAGTACTGAAACTAGGATGAACCAAGTATTACCAGAGATTAGCAGGCAAAAGGTTAATAAAGACAGAAGAAAAAAAAATTTAAAAATACATTAGCATATATTTTGTGTTTATATAAATACATACTTCCTTCGTAGCTCAGTTGGTAAAGAAT
The DNA here is from genome assembly GCA_007570785.1 of Antilocapra americana. Taxonomy (NCBI): domain Eukaryota; kingdom Metazoa; phylum Chordata; class Mammalia; order Artiodactyla; family Antilocapridae; genus Antilocapra; species Antilocapra americana. The sequence goes on along the minus strand of ML661344.1, from coordinate 7,831,463 downwards.
CTGCCTGCAATGCAGGAGACCTGGGTTCAATTCCTAGGTAGGGAAGATGTCCTGGAGAAGGAAATGGCAGCCCACTCCAGTATTCTTGCCTGGAGAATCCCATGGAGATAGGAGCCTGGCAGGCTACAGTCCACGGGGTCACAAGAGTCGGACACAACTTAGTAAGGAAACCACCACCACCACCATACTGGAAGGGCTTCCCTGGTGGCTCAGTGGTGAAGAATCTGCCGTCAATGCAGAAGACTGCCTGCAATGCAGGTGACACAGGTTTGATTCCTGGCTTGGGAATTCTTGCCTATTCACAACTTGTATTCTTGCCTATTCACAACTTAGCTACTACTGAACCACAACCTCCATCATACTGGAAATGTTCCTTAAGATGACTTAAAACATCAGCTTAACGTTTTCTCCAGCAACACTTCTTAGCCTTTTAATTTGCTTATGGGCAAATGCAAATGCCCAAAATGTTCTCTACATCTTTATTTTTAAGGTACATTTAATCCTTACCTCTTAAACTGTTCAAGGCAAACTTGAGTCCTATTCCTGACTTAATTAGCATATATTGTGAGTTGATGGGAACTGGATCAATTTGTTCCCATCAAGTTTCATTAAATGGGAAGTGGCCATTTAATGAGACGATCCTTAATTCACTGTCATATTCTTTAATAGTAAATACAATGGTTAACTATGATATGCAGTTCACTTGCATCACAAGAACAAAAAACTATCCACTAATGTGATTTTTATGAAGTCGTTAATGAACAGTTTCTAAATGATGAGTAACTGCAATTACCATAAGTACTCTATGTTTTTTTTAAAGATACATTTAATTAAAACTTTTCCTTTAGTTGATCTAGGTTTGTTTTATATTTAAAATGGCTCACTGTCTATGAACATGAACATATAATAGCTTGATGTAGCTTGAAGGAATATTTTAGCTTTATTCAACATATCATTTCACCTAATAGTCCTTTTTTGTTATTTGTCATTAATTAGAAAATGAGAAGAAAGGAACTAAACATAGCTTGAATATTTTACCTTTATATTTTCCAGTATATCTGTGCATTTCTAATTAAATTGTTTAAAATTTGGGTTGTATTTTTCTAATGTGAAAATTTTATATGTTACAATGTAATATGTGGAAGGTATGCACACTTCTGGCTTTCTCCAGGCCACTATAAAAAGTGAAAGGAAACATATACAACAGATTTTAAATACAAAGTAAACTGCTGAGAACACTTTTCAGCTATTCTCTTGTAGTGACTATATCTGTTTTATAATATTGTCAATCTGGAAGGAACTAAAAGTCTAAGGAAAACAAATTTCATATGTGCCAGGTATATGAAGAACTGCTTCAATATATTTTTTAAATACCAGAAATAATAAAGATGACACTGTGGTTTTATAAATGTGACAAACGGCCATACATTCGGCTCTGAAGCTAGACTCCTCTTGGGCATTCTATGGTATGGTGAATAGGTTGTGTTGCGGCTGTTGTGTCCCATAAAGCATGTCAGAGACAGTACCCATCTCACATATGAGGAGTTCCACCTGCCCACTAAGGCCCAGAGGGGCCATGAAATGTAAGGGCAGAGACTACTTCAAGAAGGAGTCTGAAAGTAAAGAAGTTTAGCCAAGAGGAAATGCAGTGTTCTAGCAAAAGGTCAGGTCTAGGAGGCTAATAAATAGCTTATTTAGTGAAAATCAGCTTTTCTATTTTCTATCAAGTTACTGATACCAATGAGTGAAATTTCTGACGGAAGATACTGGCAACAGTTTGGCAATACATGGTGCATTTGCTTCTTGTGGAGTCTGCTTCTATCATTTGGCTACTTGATAATTCTGGCTTATACTGATCTTGTTGCAATCAAAATACTGGGTCATAACTTGGAGAGGCCTGTGACAAAATGGGCTGTTATGCAGCAGCGAGGCTCTGTGAATCATAGTCTATAATCTCTGGAAGGCAGTGATCTGATTTGCTCTTGCAGTGCTCTACAACCTAGTAACAAGAATAAAGGGAACTGTGGCACCTCGTGTGTTTATATATACGAGCATCATGTGTGTGTACATGCATGTAATTCAGGATTACAGAAAGATGCCTGGCGATGCCGTAGTTAACTTGCTTACTGTGCTTGGGGCTAGGGACCATTCCCTTTCCTAGCAGTGTGTATTTATGACGCTTTCAGTGGATACCTGCTGTTTTTGCTGCTCAAGAGCCATTCATTCTTTGTCGGGCAGCTATCATCTCCAATTCTCTTTGAAAACCACCCATTTCTCTATTCTTAGCCTCTATGCTTTCAGTGAATCATGTTATCTAGACCTAAAACAAAGCACTGTATCCCCTAAAAATATCATTCATTATAGGATGGGCAGGTAACCTGATCAAATAGGAGTAATGAGAAGCCTATTGGGATTTCCAGGAAAGAGAATCTTGCTCTATCTTGCTAGTTTTAAGTCCGAGAGGGTTGGCAGCTCTTGAGCTATCTTTCTACCAATAAAGAAATAAAAGAGTGGCTAGTCCCTTCCCTGTACAGCAGAAACTAGCCATTCTTTCTTGATTTCTTTATTGGCTCCTCTTCTGTTCATGACCGTTAAATGGTAGAGTGATTCCGTGCTCAGACTTTGACCCCCTTCTCTTTTGTACCCATACACACTTGGATGACATCATCGACCAAATGGACAAGAGTCTGAGCAAACTCTGGGAAAGAGTGAAGACTAGGGAAGCCTGGAGTGCTGCGGTCCACGGGGTTGCAAAGAGTCAGACCAGCTGAGTGGCTGAACAGCGACACACACCTATATGGTTTCATTCAGCTCCAGGATGGATGACTCCAAAATTTATATATCTTCAGCCCTGGCTTCTCCTCTGTACTTTAGATGTTTATATTCAATTACCCACTTGTTGACATCTTAGTCTGAATGTCCAGTGAATTTCTGAAACTTGTGGTTTAGTTGCTAAGTCGTGTCTGACTCTTTTTCAATCCCATGGACTGTAGGCCACCAGGTTCTTCTGTCTTTGGTAGTTAAGTCGTTAAGTTGCGTCTGACTCTTGTGACCCCCCTGGACTGTGGCCTGCTGGGGTTCCTTTGTCCATGGGATTCTCCAAGCAAGAATACTGGAATGGGTTGCCATTTCCTTTCCTAGGGGATCTTCCTGACCCAGGAATCCAACCCAGGTTTCCTGCATTGCAGGCAGTTTCTTTACCGACTGAGCTACAAGGGATTCTTAAATTTAGCATGGCCAAAAGAAACATTGTAAAGTAACTATACCCCCAAAAAGAAACATTGTAAAGTAACTATACCCCCAAAAAGAACAAAGAAATCTGGCTCAGAGAACCCACTCTTGAGAAACATCTTAATGGAAAAAAAAAAAAAGGAAAAGCTAGTGTGGAGAGAGGAAAACTAGTAGAATAGTGATAGCCAAGTGAAGAAAATTTAAAGAAAGAGGTCAAGTCACATGTTGAGAGATGATGATGGGGATCTGACTGTGGGACTTGACAGAAGTAGAGAGGATGCTTCGTGGTACTGAAATTAAGCTTGAAATTAAATTTGCTGCTACTTTTAGTACCTGGTGTTTGTTATGGGCTATTATATAACAGGGCTTGTGTGATAAAGAATTCTATACAATTATGAGGTATTATAATTTTTGTTGTAATTTACACTACGTGGGTAGCACAGCCAATATAAAATCTACATAGAACTCTGCATTTCCAGAATTTCTAAGAAGGCTATGTAATAGGCTCAAAAAAGTATAATAATTAGAAAATAGATAAATATTTAAGAACAATTACTATTTTTGATCCTTCTATTTTCGTATTTTTTTCTGTTGTGAATTAGAGATGCAAGTCCAACTAAATTGCCAGTTAAATCTTTTGAAGAAACATCCTAATAGAAAGATTGATGGATAGGGGCTTTCCTGGTAAAGTAAAGACTCGGGGGTAAAGAATCCAACTGCCAGTTCGGGAGACATTGATCCCTGATCCGGGAGGATACTGCATGCCTCAGAGAAATTAAGCCCAGGCACCACAACTATTGGGCCCATGCTCTCGAGCCCAGGAACCCCAACTGCTGGGCCCACGTGCAGCAACTCCTGAAGCCTGTGCTCTGCAGCAAGAGAAACCACGGCAATGAGAAACCTGAGCACTGAGGCCAGAGAGCAGTCCCTGCTCATCGCAACTTAGAGAAAAACCCACGCAGCAGTGAAGACCCAGAACAGCCAAAACTAGATAAATACATAAAATTATTTTTTTAAAAAAGAGAAATTGATGAATAAAATCCTTCTAGTAGCATTTTCTAGATTTTCAGGAAAAAGTTGCCAATTCTGTATGTTTCTAGAAAATAGAAACTCAAATTTTTTTAGTGTGTAAATGAATTTAAAAGGTTATTCACTTCATTTCCTTCATCTTACACTTAAGGAAGCGAAGACCATACATATATTTAGTGGAACACTGAGAGAGGCCTTCTCATTCCTACTTCAGTGTTTACTGAATTCCACTATCTATAATAACTGCATAAAATTCATATGTCAATTTGTAGAATTTGTTGTGATGAGTTAGACATTATTTGTGTTGCATTATGATCTGTAATTGCAGAATTGCAATTTCAGAATTGCAGTAACCTGCAGTAAGGTTACTGAAGAATAAAATTCTATGAGGAAAATATGAGTTAATAGCTGTATTTTAAGTGGAGCAGGATGAGGTATGGGATGTCCCTGAGATCATTTAAGTAAATAATATACATTAAAACTATCTTAATATCTGTTTTCTATAATCTTTATTAAATTATGTCTTTTAATTTAAAAATTCTTAAATTAAACGCCCAAATATTTCCAAATTTTTCTTCTTATATTAAACTATTAAGCATTCAGAATAGTGGTTTTTTCTTCACTTGGTCCCAATAGATGAAAGCCTCACTTGGAAACCCTCTGAGCCGTTCAGGCAGCTGATTGGAGTATCTAAAGAAATGTCTGAAATCATGTCTTAGCCGATTGCTTCATGAATTATTATATACTCCACATATTATTAAGTATTAAAAGTGATTTCTTCTGGGGTACACTACAGTTTCTCCTTCAGGGAGGGTTTCTGAGCTTTGTTTTTTTTTTTTTTTTTTGGTCCTTGAATATGATGGATGTGAACTGTTTTGTATAACTCATAGTGCTTATTCTAATGTAATGTTACAAGTCCTAGGCACAAACTTTAGTTTGAATGTATGCTCCTGGTAGGAGACAGCTCTGCAGCTCTGGCCATCCTGATGTGTTAGGTTCATTGGCGGGTATGTCTTCTTTCTTGTCTCGGGCAGACAGGAACTCTAGGGTTTATCTTTTATATTTTTATTCTTCCAGTGTGAGCTTACTCTTGACCCCATGTTTGGCCATAGCGCAGCAGGCTGTAGCTTATAATGTGGTAGACTCATGAAATTGGATTTTAATTCTGGTTTTGCTTCTTCAAATCTTAGGCTTCTAGTCAATAACACAGGAACTGCTCTATCCATCACATTATTGCTTAGATGAAATCAGTTAACATATGAAAGGGTTTTGAAACATTTGAAGCATCAAGGTGCTTTTCCTTCCAATTTATGCTTTGGAGTCTATGTGTTCTACATATACAAACATGCTTTGCCTTGGAAGGAAATGCAACCCACGGCAGTATTCTTGCCTGGAGAATTCCATGGACAGAGGAGCCTGGCAGGCTACATACAGTCCATGGGGTCGCAAAGAGTCGGACATGACCGTGACTAACACGTACTTACTTCACTTACACATTTGCAAAAGAGAAGTTTATTTCAGCTTCTTTTAAAAATATCCAACAAGTTATGTATGAATTGTGTATGCTTCTAAATAGTATTAATAACACCATGTTATTCAGCTGGTAAATTGCTGAGCCATAGAATATCTCAAGTGTCACTTCTCAGCCTTAACTACACAATAGAATCACCTGGGGAGTTTAAAAAATTCCCATTACTCAGCTCACATTCAGACTAATGAAATCAGTTTCTTTGGGAATGAGGCCGGGACATTAGTGTTTTTCAAAGCTCCTGAACAACCTCCCTCCAGAAGTATGGAGGTTCCTCAAAGAACTAAAATAGAACTGTCGTATGTGTATTAGTCACTCAGTCCTGTCCGACTCTTTGTGATCCCATGGACTGTAGCCCACCAGGCTCCTCTGTCCATGGGATTCTCCAGGCAAGAGTACTGGAGTGGGTGCTATTCCCTTCTCCAGGAGATCTTCCCAATCCAGGGATCAAACCCAGGTTTCCAGCACTGCAGGCAGATTCTTTTACCATCTGAGCCACCAGGAAAGCCTAAAATTATCATATGATCCAGCATCTCCACTCCGGGGCCTATATCCAGGACACATAAAAACACTAATTCAGAAACATGCATGCACCGCTCTCATCACAGAAGCACTATTTACCACACCCAAGACTCGGAGATGACCCAAGTGCCCATTGACAGACAAATGGATAAAGAAGATGTAGTATAAATACACAATATAAAAGGCCATATAAAAGGACAGAATGTTGCTATTTGCAACAACACGAATGGGCTTAGAGGGTATTATGCTAAATGAAGTAAGTGAGATAGATAAATACTGTAGGATATCACTGACATGTGAAATCTAAAAAATAATACAAGTGAATATATATGCAACACAGAAACAGACTCATAGACATAGAAAACAAACGCGTGGTTACCAAAGAGAAGAGAGGAGGGCGTAAAGATAAATGAGGGGTATGTGATTAACAGAAAGAAACCACTATTTACAAAATAAATAAACAACAAGGATATATTATATAGTATGGGAAATTATAGCCAATATCTTACAAAAACTTATAATGAAATATAATCTGCAAAAATATTGAATCACTATGCTGTATACCTGGGACTAAAATAATATTGTTAATCAACTATACTTCGATAAAAAAGTTGAGAAGATTCTAAAGTACAGCTGAGGTTGAGAAAAACTGATATAAAGTATCATTTTACTGAGAAGAAGAGGATAAGGTAAATAGTCAGTTGTTCTGGGAAACAAAGGAAGAAGCTGAGAAAATGGATATGATGGCTGAGAATTTGCATGTGGAATGGGAAGGAGTCAAGTGTTCACTCTCTGGTTTGCTTCAACTCACTGTTTAATACAATTCTATGATTCTCTATTATATTAGTCAATAATAAAAATAGTTCATGCATTATAATCCCTTAATTTTTCTTTTTTAAAATTATTTTTTGTTGAAATAATTGCTTTACTATGTCATGTAGTTTCTACTGTACAGCACAGTGGATCAGCCATGCATATCCATATATCCCTCTCCTTTGGGATTTCCTTCCTATCAGATCATCACAATGCATTAAATAGAGTTCCGGGTGCTATACAGCTGTTCTCATTGGCTCTTTATTTTATACATAGTATCAATGGTATATATGTATCAATCACAATCTCCCAATTCCTTCCATCCTTTTCTCTCTATTTATTTATTCTCTACCTCTGTGTCTCTATTTCTTCTTTGCAAATAAGGTCATCTATATCATTTTTATAGATTCCAACCTAAATATCCATCAACAGAAGAATGGATAAAGATGTGATACATATATACAACGGAATATTTGTTATTCAGCCATAATAAAGAGCAAAATTGGGTCATTTGTATAATCCCTTTTCTAAGCAGAGTTCCCTGATAATGAACTTTAAGTGTCTCACACACACTAGTTTGTTGAAGGTAATTTGTTAAAAAAGATATCCATTATTATATATCAGACTTCTAGTTTATAGAAACTAATACATTGAATCTGGATAGTATTTTATGCTTTGAAAATCACTTTAATATATTTTATTTTAATTATAGAGTTGAAGAGAGATTTTCTACTTAATTTCTATGAAAAATGAATATGTAAAAATAAGTGTATTAAATTAGAATTCTTAGATATTTTGCCTTGTCTTATTGTAAGGGGTAGTTTGAAAGTTGAGATAGTTTCATCATTCAGGAGGAACATCAAAGTTTACTAAATGCTTCTTTATGGTTAAAAAAAGTTAAGTGTGCTGGCTAGCTACAAAATAACATTCATTTAAATCCATTCAATGTCATTGGTGGTGGAATTTATTATGTATTTTCAGGGGTATATGGAACTCATTTTAATCATATTAGAAACTCATTAGTTCTTTAGGCCACACTAAGGGATACAGAGGCAAATTTTTGTTGATAACAAAACTTTCCATTTGTTGAATATTTTTCAAAGCATGCGGCATGCTCATGCGAATTCCTGTCAGTATCTATTCCATCTACATAAAGCAGTTTTAAAACTCTGAACTGTAGCTGAAACAGGTTCAATTAATGTTATTTGACAGAGGGGGACACTGAGGCCACAGCAAGTCTGATTCGTATGGTTAATTTAACAGTAAAACTGGCACACAGAACTTGGGTTCTGGGTTAGCCAGCCCTGGGTTAAAATTTCAGCTTGACCAATTATACCTGTCACAAATTATTTCCTTTGTGCCTTGGTTTCTTCATTTATAAAAAGGAAGTAAGATTATTGTGAGGACTAAGTGCAAGAGTATGTGTAAGCGGGACAAGCTATATAATTAGTGTGGCCTGATGCAAAATGAAAACGTGAGGCTCCTTGCTTAATGATGATTAAGAAGGACAAGTTGGTGACAGCAGAGCATTAAACCAAGTGCAGGGCTTTGCGTGGCTCTGCAGATCACACATCCTGAAGCCAGGCCTGTGTGCGAGGTACCTGGTACGTATAGCACAGATACACTACACGTAACATAAATAGCATCGCAGGCACTTGCTATAGTATATGGCACAGTATGGCAACTGTTGTCCCTTCTTTTCCTATTTTCATTCACACTTCTCCTCCCGGAATTAAAAAAAAATGTAGATTCACTATAATTGGTTCTGTCATTTATACCTATAGCATTCCAAAAAACCTATGTCATTCATAATTTTTAAGTGCAAAAAGACATCATAAACATAGTGCCAATAGATATGCTAGATATAGCATAATAAAGCACAGTAATTTCTATTACAGTTTGGAAATTTTTATTTTTACAAAATAATCACTTGGGACATCTGTGGTGGAGCACTGGATAACGCTTAATTATAATTCTTCATTAAGATTTTAATTCGTAATAATCATCCACCTGCCAATGCAACAGACATGGGTTCAGTCCCTGGTCTGGGAAGATTCCTCACGCTGCAGAGCAACCAGCCTGTGAGCCCCAACTCCTGAAGCCCACATACCTAGAGCCGGCGCTGCACAAGAGAAGCCGCTGCAATGAAGAGTGACCCTGCTAGACACAACTAGAGAAAGCCCACACAGAACAACTAGACCCAGCGCAGCCATAAAGAGCCAGGATGAGTGTGTGTCAGCCTGCCACTGGTAGCGGATAATTATTAGCCTGATCATGAAAAATGTCTTAAGAAACTTTCTCTGGATTTGTAACTCAGGGCAGTGGGGAGCATCATTTGGGGACTAGTACTATTTGTTTAAAGTCTCCTTAGACTTTCTCCTGTTCACTCCAAAGTTTTTATCTCAGCATTCCAAACCATTTCAGCCTGAAACCAAGACAGAAAAAAAACCCTGGGAATTTAAAAAGTAATTACCACTTCAGTACTTTCCTTAATGTAAACACTGGTTTACAAAGTTTTCACCTCTCAGTTTGAAAGACACCTCATGTTTTTAGAGCTGCAAGACACTCGCAGTGACTATAAATGCATTCTTTTTGATGATTTAAATTTAATAAGTATGTGAATTAAAACTTAGTAATTCTCTCATTAAGTCAGGCTATACAATTTATGTATTTTTGGAGAAATAATGTTAAAAGGCCTTTAAATTTAGTGTTCAGAATAACTGCATGCAAATACTAACCCTTGGAGAAGGAGATGGCAACCCACTCCAGTATTTTTGCCTGAAAAATCCCATGGACAGAGGAGCCTGGTGATCTATAGTCCATGGGGTCGCAAAAGAGTCAGACAGGAGTTAGCAATTAAACAAGTAACAATACTAACCCTATCACTAACAGTAGGTAAAGCAGCAGGCATTGATCTCAGTGGATTTAAATGTGCTGAAAGAACTTTTGTAATAACTTATTTTATTAATTATGCCTGCTAACAACAGGAATAATTAAATCAGAGAATTAGATTGAAGTTATGATATTTGTAGTGAAGAGGATATGAACAATTTTTAACCTAAGATGCCTGTGGTAAAGCATAATTTAAAACTTTATTAACTTTAAAAAATCTCTAGAGAATTAAAAACTTCAACTCATTACCTGATTAAAGACATCTGTCTGCTTTATTTTACCTTAAATCTAACACTTGGCCTAGATCAAGGCAAGATAGGAAGAAAATTGTCATAAAAAACCCCATGATTCTGAGAATGATTAATATATAATCTCAGGTTCAAGAAGGGTATTAGGAAACACAGGAGATTTCTAGAGCAGCTGGGATCCAAATAATAAACGACTCTTAATAGCATAAAGGAAAAAGCTGGAGAACAAAGATAATCTTATTTGATATGTTTAGAAAACGAGAAGGGTGATTTGTGAAGCTTTGAGTAAGCAATAATAAAGTGAAACCTTTACAAACCATATTAGGGGGTTAGTGAAGTCAGTAGGAGCTTTGCCTTATTATCTGCAGAATGAAATAAGGGAAATTAATTTTCTGAAAGTATTAAGATCTTGATGTTTTACTTTCTAAGCTTAATATGACTCAAAAGATGAGAGCCTATTCAATGTTCTAGCCATAAGGAAGAAAATAAGATTTTACAATGGAAAGCTAAATCCTAATTTTAGGTAGGTCAGAAGAGTAGCAATTTTTTTTTTAACCACATGGTATTTATCAATAGCTTTTGGAGCATTTCAGGAATGTTTCCTTCCTAACTACTTTATCATTTTGATCATAGCAAAGATTTATCTCTGTGTTATTCAACAATCAGAAGATAAAACTTAAAAAAAAATGTTCCCACAAATAGAAGGGAATATACAGTTTACTTTATACATTGTTAATTTCACCAAAGGCCTTGGTAAATACATCTAATTCATTGAAGCACTTTGTAACATTCAAAAGCTGTTCTGAAAAGCTAAATCAGAGTTGCAAGTAGGTAGAAAAAGGTGCAGGATAAACCAGAAAATCTATCCCAATTCATCAGTTTTTCTGTAGGCAAAATGGGCATTTTGACCAACCATCAATCACTATATGTTGTAGATCTTCACCATTGAAAATGATAATAAAATCACTAGAAAGAGAGCTTCAATCCATTCAACATGGTGATGCATTACGGTGTCTCAAGCTACATTAATGAGGGAAGGCAAACCACGGACTGCTGGGACTTACCCAAACATTTCCTAAAAATTGATCCAGTATAAGAACTCCTCTCACCTGCTCTGGATATCCATCCATACTCCTTTGCCCTTTAGTTTGAATTAAGCACCGTCCAGGCTGAGGTCCCCGAGTGGCCTGCGAAGAGGGGATCTGAATAGGCAATGGTGACTGAAATTGCTGGATGGTCACTTTGTTTATATTTCCCTCATATGGCTGCTGCTCCCGACTACGATGCTGAAGGCTTTGGGAGCCCATCAAGGTCTGGATGTGGCTGCCTGCCTGTGGAGAAGATAACCTGTCAGAAGATTTGTGGTGTTGAAAGAATGTGATTAAAGTGGGGGTGGGGGGAAGCACAGAGTAAGCAAAGTGGCATAATTTGGGCTTTCAGCCATGGCTGGAAAGGATAATGAAAAAACAGTAAGGGTCTGCCTGCTGTGGTCTGTGAAAGTGTTAATATCAGAGCAAGGTCACATTATATACATTCGTAGTCATCTGATGGCTTATCAAAGGTGATTTTAACCCCCATTTTAAGGGAACAAAGTTCAGTCTGAAAAATTTCAAGAAGAAAAAGTCACAACTGAAAAAATAAAGAGGTGAACCATCTGGCATTTCATTTTGAATAATGGCAGGGAGAGAAATGTATTATGTGAAACATTGGGGGAAATGATAGAAACTAATTCTTAATTCTGAAGCGAAAGAATTGAATTCCATGTTTGTCTTTATGCCGCACATATGTATAGGGAGCTTGTTTTGGTGAGTATAATTGATATTTATTAATTTTCTCTATTATTAAACCAAGAATAATTTTTTGGGAATCTTTAAATTCCATTAAAATTAATCCTGTGAAATTCTTGTGTCTAGCCTGTAGAGGCACTAGTTGTACAAGTGAAGTGAAAGCCACTCAGTCCTGTTGATTCTTTGTGACCTCAGTCCATGGAATTGTCCAGGCCAGAATACCGGAGTGAGTAGCTGTTCCCTTCTCCAGGGGATCTTCCCAACCCAGGGACTGAACCAAGGTCTCCCGCATTGCAGGTGGATTCTTAACCAGCTGAGCCAGGAGGGAAGCCCAGTTATGCAAAGGTCTTTAAGTGAGCTCTGCATGCAGATCTTGACATGAGCTTTCAGAGATTCATCAGTACCCCATTTAAAGCAACAGCGATCATTTATCAATCCATGTGTGGTTGCTTCCCTGGTAGCTCAGCTGGTAAAGAATCTACCTGCAATTCAGGAGACCCCAGTTCGATTACTGGGTCAGAAAGATCCACTGGAGAAGGGATAGGTTACCCACTCCAGTATTCTTGGGCTTCCCTGGTGGCTTAGCTGGTAAAGAATCTGCCGGAAAAATGTGGGAGTCCTGGTTCGATCCCTGGGTTGGGAGGATCCTCTGGAGATGGGAACGGCTACCCACTCCAGTATTCTGGCGTGGAGAATTTCATGGACTGTATAGGCCTTGGGGTCACCAAGAGTTGGACACGACTGAGGAACTTTAACAAGGGTAGTTGCTAGAGGAGAAAGGGCATGGGAAAGTTTGGTCTTCAATCTTTACATGAAATAATATCTAATCCAGTTCCTTGTTCACTCCATTTTCTTACCTTCATTCTAGCATGGGTTTCTGAGTTATTCTACCTGATATCTTTTCTTCCAAGGAGGCAGTTCTGTTTGTGAGTTGATAACCAGAACATGCCTTTTATTGATTGATTGATTGATTTGGCTGCACCAGGCAACTTGTGAGGACCTTAGTTCCCCAACCAGGGATCGAACCCATGCCCTCTGCAATGGAAGGGCAGAGTCCTAATCATTGGACCATCAGGGAAGTCCCCTAGAACATGCCTTTTAAAATTAAGTATGGTTTAATGTGGAGGTCTAACTTGGGAAGTGAATGCTCGTCCTTAATACTTTTGAAACTCTATTTTAATGTTGTGCTTGGTACTACACCATCATTATGAAAGGATCTGAGGGATTATTTTCAGAATTTATTGTCTTTCTTACTGATATTTTAAGGGTAGGCAATTTGGAATTCAAACGTAAATTTCACCTAAGAATTCATTAGTTATGAAAGTTTGTGAATTTTCCTGACTAATCAAGATTTTTGATTACATGAAAAAGTCAGATTAGAGGAACAAGGAAAACTCATTTAAGTATACAAGGAAAAGATGACTTCATTTCTTTAAAGTTCTTAAAGAAGAGCAACAAAAGGGATATAAGGAAATGATAGTGATCATTAGAAAATCATTTGGAGAGGGAAGGCATGTTGTTTGATTTCAAACAACAGGTATTTCAGCTAAGAAAATATTACAAATTACTATTTGGCAATGTGTAAGGCCAAGTAAAAAATCATTTGATTATATTTTAGATATCCAACTGATTGTCTTATCATGTACATTTTTTTTTACATTCAAAAACAGTAACGATATTTCAGTCATGAAAAATTGGAGGAAAAGATGCAAAAAGAAGTTTCAGGCACAATATCAAACACAGCACAATATCAAAACAATTATCATACCAATACTGTCAAATGTAACCAGAGATCACAAAACTATGACATCATAAGCACAATTAAGATAAACTCATAATAGGCAAATGTGTACTTCTCTAATATATCCATTTCCTTCTTAGAAATCTAAATGAACGATGCCATGACTTTCTCAGCCATTCTGGAAGACTGAACACACTTTTGGTCAAGTGTTTCCTTTTTGCAAATTCCATTCTCTCGTACCTCCATGGAGTTTCATGTTCTCTTGTTAGGTAGGAGAGGAAAGCCATGATAAGCCCAGTACCACATTTTGAGCTACTGAACTCTGAATTAACTTACTGGCCTGCTGAGTTACTTAGGGAAAATGGTTTCCTGGACTTAGAGGAGCTGGGGGTATAGGCTGACTAAGACTGACCAGTTTGACTACTGAACAATCAGTTGACTTTGTATCTGTTTCCTGTCTCCATTGATGTAGTATCCATGGCTCTTCAGTTAGTGCTTGAACCAATGGGAAACAGGAAGACTAGCTGTTTAATTGAAAGTGACAGGCAAGCAAAGAATTTTTATACCCCCCAAAATTTAGAGGGCTCCAGAACATAGCTTGAGTCCCATGAACATAATTCACATGAGATAATCAACAATGATTGCCTAGCCATAATTTCTTTGATTAGAATATTCTGATAATGGTCTATTCAAGGGTAAAAAACTATATGCTACAGTTTTAAAACATTATATGACAGCCTTTAAAATTATTTTTATGGTTTATTTTTTCCTTCTGATTGGAAAGTTTGAGCTTTAATTATGCTTTGATTTGTAACCTTTGAGGGCAAGCACCATATCATACTTAACATCTTTAATAACTGGCACTGTAACTTATATTTAATAAACAATGGCCACCATCCAAACACTAGGTGCCAGACAATGTGCTAAAACTTACTTTATATATATTATCTCCTTTAACCCTTACAATAGTATTCAGGGATTAATTATTATTAGCTGTCATTATTTAATTTTACTGAGAAGGAAACTATGGCTTGGAGAGGTTAAGTAACTGTCCCAAGTAATTTGCACAACTGGGAAACTGGCTGGACCAGGATTTGAACCAAGGCTGTCTGACAATCAGAGTCCATGTTCTTAAATGCGAAATTATAGTACAACAACCTTTTCCCCCAAATTGTCTCTCTCCCTCCAATAGTTGAACTATCAAATGAAAAGGAACCACAAAAAAGAGCAAAAGTATCAGGTAGTTGAGGAAGGGGTATATCAAATTTCTTTAGCAGTTCTTTAATTTGCTAAAGAGCCATTCCTACTTTTTGAATTAGGTCTATTATCTATTTTCAGATCCTATGTATGTGACTTAGAACTTTATACTTAACCAAATAGGAGGATGCTCTGTGTATTTAGTAATCTTTTCATGATTGTAAAATAATCATGCTAATGTTCTCATATGGCTTGGCAAAACACAAAGTGGGCATGGAAGGAACATTCTGTAGAATGATTCTGCTCACATCAGCAGCAGTTCTTTCGCCCTCTACTGGGGCTACAGGGTGCAATAAATGGGGGTGGGTAAAGACAGCTATAGAAAGCAAAGAATTAACACCACATTTTATGTGAAGTTAACCAACATAAATGACCCAAGACATCTAGTGGAACAATTATGTTGGGGAGGGACTATAAAGAGGAAGTTTTTTTGATTGGCACAGAGGCTTTAGAAAAGTAATAAGGCTGCTCCTGAAGAAGTATAAAGGACTGATGAAAATGTAGAAAATGTCAAGAGACTGGATTTGTTCAAGTAGAGGTTTAGCTACAAGAACATTGATTCATACTAAAGGAGAATTTGAACATGAAGGTTTCTGTAAAGGTTGAGTTGCACATTTTGAATGATAAAAAGAAATAGAGAAGATTTGACATTTGTTTTGAACTTTCAAGGGGAGGTTGAACAGAATAACATGTATTTGAGGAGAATAGTATGGAATATAATGTTTTCAAGCTGACCCAAAAACATACTGTCAAGGTTTACAGAGAAAAACTCCAAACATCCCCAAGGAATTATTTATGTCAAAGCCGCAGGAAAAAAAATGTGATTTGATACCAAATGACACTTTTCATATGCTATTTATCCCATAGCTCATTATTCTGTGAATATTTGAAGTGTCTGGGGTTGTATGATATAAAATAGATGATTTTTTTCACTACAACAAGATGTGGTTCACGCTATTTTCTTAGAAAAGACTGACAAGTATATTACTCAATTTGGCTATCTGTTTTACTATTCATCTTTGCTCCTGGACCACTTGTAATTGCTTTCAAAAATTAAACACAGCCTCAAAGGATGACAATTTATGCCACTGAGGATATTCCAATGGATACAATTCATTTTCTCAAATTAAGTTCAAAAGATTTATAAAGATATTTGGGAGCAATGTCAACGACACAGAAACATCTACAAGGAATAATTAAGTAACTGATTTCAAGGAAACAGCAGTACTCATTTAAATGAGTCCGTTTCAATAATTTTGTAAAACAACAACAAAACAGTTCTATCGGTTACTATCTACACCATATACTCTGCAGTACCTTTTTTTTTTTTTTTTACATGTAGGGTTAAGTGCTAGCAATCAGGACAGTAGGATTTCTGCTTCAAGTAGATGGAATAGACATACTTTTCCCTGTTCCCTCCATTAAGAACAATGAAAAACACTGGACATTATAAATAAACAAATACAGGAAAACTCTGGAAAGTAGACTTTGAACTTATCTTTGATGAGGATAAGACCAAGAAACAACAAGGTGGTGAATTTCTCAGGTTTTATTTTTGTGTCATATATCCCAGACTAGAAGTTGAAAAAGTGGACATCCCCAAAATGCCAACCAGTATAGATGAAGAAAGCCCAACAAAAGCCTGTTCTCTCCAGCCAAAAGACAAGGAAAAAAGGGCATCCTAGCGAGACAGAAACCTTTTAGATAACCATTTCTCTATTATAGCCCAACACCACGGAAAGGACTGTGGTCCCACCATGACAACGCGGGCAAAGACCACGTGGGAAGAGGAGATGCCTGCCCTTCTAAGGGCTTAACAAGGCGCAGCACTGCTGCTGGGTGGCGTCAGAGACGGCCAAGCGAGGTGTCAGTGAGTGCACCCCCACTGGCCAGTAGCAAGCCACCTGCCACTCAGTGGCGTCAGTGGAGACCACACAAGGAGCGTGGACTCCCAACCCAGAAGTAGTGAGGCACTCCTCTACCTTTGCATTAGGGTGGTTAGAGAGCTCTTAGTCAGCAGTCAGGATTTTATCCATCACTTAAGTACAACGAGGCTACTCTCAGTTAGATTTCAGTGGAGACCTTCTGGGAGCTGGAACTTTAATCCCCTAACAAAAATGAGGAGACTTCGCCTCAAGCGTCACTGGATTCTACATGAAAAAATTGGACTTGTAACCCAACTTGGCCAAAATGCGGCAAGTGGAGTGGTGTTAGAGAAGACCAGCTGCAACAGATGATTTAAATATAATTCAGAGTTTTGTAATATAGTATGAAAATGTCTAGGTTTTAACCATACCAAGAACAAGGAAGATCTCAAACAAAGAAAAAAAAATAGATGCTAACACTGAGATGACAGAAATTAGAACCAGCTGAAAAGATTTTTAAGACAACAATAAAAAAAATGCTTCAGTGAACAATTACATACATGCTTGAAACAAATAAAAGAACAGAAACCCACCAAAAGAATATAATGTCTTAATAAAGAAACAGAAGATGTAAAGAAGAAACACGTGGCAATATACAGTTAGAAAATATAATAACTGATAAGCTCCATGTATGGGCTTCACATCAGAATGTAGAGAACAAAGAGGGAAAAAACAACTAAAAGGATGATAGAAATTACCCAGTCTATAACAAAGAGAAAACACACTGAGGAAAAAATGAACAGAGTCCCAGAGTCTCTGTTCAAAGGTTCCAGCAGTAATATTGTCAAAACAGATGAGAAAGAAGTCAGGCTGAAAAATTAAAAGAAATAATGGCAGAAAAACTGAAATGTGGCAGAAGAAAAGTCCTATAGATTTAAGAAGCAGAGAGAAATCCCATACAGGATAAGCACAAAGAAATCAATACACAGTCACATGATAATTAAACTTCTGAAAACTAAAGAGAAAGAAAAACATCTCAGAAGCAGCTTGAGAAACATGACATTCTTACCTATAGAGGAAAAACAATTTGAATCACACTGGATATCTCATCAAAGACCATGGAGGACAGAGAAAGCACTACAATAATTTTCAAGTGCTGAAGAAAAAGAACTGTCACCTCAACATCCTATATTCCTGAAAAATATTCTTCAGCAATCAAAGACAAACTGAAATATTCTCAGATGAGGAAAATGAGGAGAATTTGTCGCCACTAGATTTATTCTAAAATAATGGTTAAAGGAATTTCCTAAACAAAAAAACTATAAAAGAAGAAACCTGGAACATTAGGAGGGGAAAAAGAACATGACAAGCAAATATATGGGTAAATAAAATGAGCTTTCTTTCTCTTCTTGAATTTTCAAAATTATGTTTGATGATGAAGTAAAATTATGGTACAATCTGAGGTGATTCTAAATGTATGTAGAGGAAATATTTAAGACAATTCTAAGTAGAGGAGGGTGAAGGGACATGAAAGAAGGCAAGGTTTATTACCTACTTCACTTGAGCTGCTAAGTGATGATGCTAATGGACTCTTGTAAGTTATGTTTACATAATCCAATACCAAGAACAATCACTAAAAATGCTACACAAAAAGGTATACTAAAAATGCTGTAGATAAATCAAAATTAAATTCTAAAAAATATTCAAATATCTCAGAAGAAGCAGGAAAAAGAAAACAGAAGAACTAAAAGAGAACAAACAGAAAACAAAAACTCAAATTAAAACTTAAACCTTAATGTGTCAAATTAAATGCAAAGATATTAAATATGCAAATTAAAAGACAGATCTTGGAAGGGTAAATTAAAAAACATTACTCAATTATATGCAGACTATAATAAATAACTTCAAATATAATGACATAGGCAGGTAGATATTAAAAGGGTTGAATGTAAATGTCATGCAAATATGAATTAATGGAAATGAGATGTGGCTGCATTAATAGCAGATAAAGCATATTGCACAACAAAGAAAGTACACTAGGGATAGAGAGGAATCTTATGTGACGAAAGAAGAGTCAGTCGACCAAGAAAAATAGCAATGCTAAATGTATACACAACAAAAAAAGAGAGGTGCAAGGTGTAAAACAAAATTGATGAACTAAGAAAATAGACGTTCATTATTGCCGGAGAACTATCAATAACCTCAGATATGCGGATGACACCATGCTTATGGCAGAAAGTGAAGAAGAACTAAGGGGCCTCTTGATGAAAGTGAAAGAGGAGAGTGAAAAAGTTGGATTAAAGATCAACATTCAGAAAACAAAGATCATGACATCCGGTCCCATCCCTTAGTGACAAATAGATAGAGAAACAGTGAAAACAGTGGCAAACTTTATTTTTGGGGGCTCCAAAATCACTGAAGTCATGAAATTAAAAGACGCTTACTCCTTGGAAGCAAAGTTATGACCAACCTAGACAGCATATTAAAAAGCAGAGACATTACTTTGCCAACAAAGATCCATCTAGTCAAGGGTATGGTTTTTCCAGTAGTCATGTATGGATGTGAGAGTTGGACTATAGAGAAAGCTGAGTGCCGAAGAACTGATGCTTTTGAACTGTGTTGTTGGAGAAGACTCTTGAGAGTCCCTTGGACTGCAAGGAGATCCAACCAGTTCATCCTAAAGGAAATCAATCCTGAATATTCATTGGAAGGACTGATGTTGAAGCTGAAATTCCAGTACTTTGGCCACGTGATGGTGAAGAGCTGACTCATTTGAAATGACCCTGATGATGGGAAAGATTGAAGGTGAGAGGAGAATGGGACAACAGAGGATGAGATGGTTGGATGGCATCACCGACCCAATGGACGCAAGTTTGAGTAAACTCTGGAAGTTGGTGATGGACAGAAAGGCCTGGAGTGCTGCGGTTCATGGGGTCTCAAAGAGTTGGACACGACTTAGCGACTGAATTGAACTGATAGGTAGTGGAGCAACCAGATAAAAATCAAATGACACAGATTGGAATCTTATCATCTTGGTAGTCTCTATTTGGCAGCAATCGTTAATCATCTGCCAGTTACCATGTTGTTCAGGTCTGTAAACTACATATTCAGTTACAGACATTTTCATTACAATGGATCAATTTCAC
The DNA here is from genome assembly GCA_007570785.1 of Antilocapra americana. NCBI lineage: Eukaryota > Metazoa > Chordata > Mammalia > Artiodactyla > Antilocapridae > Antilocapra > Antilocapra americana. The sequence goes on along the minus strand of ML661344.1, from coordinate 7,811,404 downwards.
ATTTTCTTTTTGCTTTTAAATTTCTTCTGAAATGAAGATAGCACAAATATTATTTTTACCTTCATTTTCTGAAGTCAACTATTTGTTTGTTTTAAAGAACAAATGTTAAGAATTGATGAAATAAGTAGTTTTAATCTGCCATTGTTTCTATTGTTTTAATCTGTGACAAATTTTTTTACCTCTCATTTAAGAACCATTTGATAGACACTCTGCGCTTTCACTTTTTAAGGAAATAATTTAAAATCAGTCTTGATGAGAACAATCTCCAGATTTTATGACAGTGATGTCCCTTACTATTGGATACAGCTATATTTTTTGAATTGGCATTAGGAGATAAAGTAATGTGCTTTATAAGTTAATGAATTAATGCTGTATTAAGTAAGAAAGTCTAACACAAAACCAACTGTGGGCTAGCAAAACTTTATTCACCTGTCACTGTTCCTGTATATTAGACAAGAAATTTTCCATTGACATTTCTACAGCTTCCTACCTCATTATTTTTGAGAAGAAATTTAACTATATAATAGAAGTAGAATAGGTTTTAAATATACCTTTGACTGAAATAATACTAAAGTCAGCTGATTAAAATACATCATCTTGGCTGTTCAGATTAACAAAAGAAGTGTTTGAATGGATCATTAAATAGAGGAAATAATTTCATTGATTTCTTCAAGCTTTTCTTCCTGATTTAGCTACTAAGTGTATGAAACAGCCTCTGAAGGATCCCATTTTTGTGAAAATTTTGACTTCCTACCAGCCATGTACTCTTGCTTTGGCAATTAATTCTCATTTAGCAAGGAAGTCTTTATATATTTTCAGCCTTCTCTGTCTCATATAAATAATTAGCAATTATAGGGAGATTTTAATCTAACTGGATACATTCATTCTTATTTCTCCAGTACAGCAAAAGGCATGGCTGCACAGACTCAATGGAACAGGTAACATGATAATCAATTAATGACCTTGTTTTAAAGGGTACATTCAGTTCATCTGAATAATAGTTCTGATCCTGGTAGCCTGAAGGAGGTGCAGCTTAAAATTCTCAAGGCTAAATTTGAACCCTTAGTTTTTAATTCCTATAATCATTCTTTGGATTATTTGACATCTTTTAATTTGTAGAACTTTAGAACAATAATATATTTATTCCATAAAGACCATTCTGAGGATAGCCTAATAGAGACAGAACCATGTATTTGTGAAGTGAAGTGAAGTCGCTCAGTTGCGACCGCATGGACTATGGCCTGCCGGGCTCCTCCGTTCATGGGATTTTCCAGGCAAGGATACTAGAGTGCGTTGTTATTTTTCTCCTCCAGGGGATCATTCCTATCCAGGGTTCAAATCAGCCTTTTCTACATTTCCACTGAGCTGTCTGGTGTTTGATGAATGCCTGAAAATATCGTCAATAGTTGATCCTTAACCACAAGTCTCATAAGATATAATTTTTACCTGCTTACTTCTATTCTTAACTCTTCCTAATCTGTGATAATTATGACAGCCCTTCAGGCAACTGATATGTTTGGAACTGTTGCTTAAAACTCCTTTTTTAACTTATGTGTGAAATTAAGGTGTGAATACACACTATTCACACAGATATTCAGTTCTAGATTATTTCTGAAAACCCAAACTCCAAGAAAAGTAGAGTTGCATTATCATAGATCTAGAGAGCCATATTCAAAGCTCTGTTAGGAACAGAGGTTCTTTTTCATTTGGACACATTTGATATCTTCCCTTGGTTCCACTTTCCTTTTTAAACTTAAGTTCCTGGGAAAAAGTGGCTTTTGGTCAAGAGAAAAATTCTGAATATATCTGTGTAAGAAATGTCACTCTGGGGGCAACAGATAGGTCTAAAATTTTTTGTTTATTTGCTTTTAATAAATAAAGAAATCTATAATTGTATGACTTCATCCATCTACCCTTTCACTGATTCTCTTCTAATTTTGGTGGCAGAGCTTACTGACAGCAAATGTATTCAACTGCTATATTTTTTCTAGAAGTCCAGAAGCCTCAGTTCAAGTGACACCAACATGAGTAGGAGTGACGAGAAAAGAATGGTTGAAGGAAGCAAGGAGAATCTCAACCTACCAACTGAATCAAAAAGATCTCCTTTCTGACTGTTTACAAAAATGTCTGGGGCTCACAATGACTCTATAAAAGAATTCCAATCTGTTATTGAGTTTCTGTGATGGCCGAGTCTACCAGAAGAAAAATATACTCCAACCAGTGCAAAATTTGCTCCTATCAGAGGAGAAAACTTAGGCTTGGGAAAGAATCAGCAAAGAGGAAGCCAGAATTGCACTTGGCATTACTCACAGTAATAGGGAATATTGTTTTCATTTGCTTATGGACTGATGAAGTCAAGACATTACTCCTGGGTATTCTTCACAGTTAATAATGTATATTGCTTTAGGAGGGAAAAAATACAAAGCTGCAGGCAAAGCTTACACTAGTTGACATATTTCTTTCTGTACAAAAGGAGAGTTTAAGTATAGTATTGACATTCACTAAAGTTTCAGGTTTTTTTAAAATTTCAATTTTACTTTAAACTAGAACAGATATTCTTGACTCTTTTGTTTGTGATGGAAATAGGAAGCATTTCTATTTCCCTGTCTCTTAGCTCTCAAAGGTAAGGTTTACTCAGTTGATTTTCCTATCTGCTTTATTCACATCTCTCTCACTCTCTTGTAGCCTCAAAATTTATTCTACATACTGCCATCCCTATGTTTTCCAATATTTAAATCTTCACATCTCTTTCTTATCTATCCCAGACTTTCTCTACTTCTATGTCAGTGAGCTACATCCGCCCTCCACCCCTACCCCGCCTCCTGTCCCCTGCCTTTGATATAAAGGATTCCAACAGCAGCACCGCCCACTCCCAGTTAAGCGGCAAAAGCCAAGAACTGTAGTTGCATTTATTTCAGTTCTATATTTACATAGACTACTGAGAGCAATATTTGTTTGTAAAAGCAAAAGTTTTGGAGAAAATTACTTTTCAATGACTACAATTTTAAAGATTATATATTTTAAATAAGACTTTTTATGTGTGTGTGTTTCACTCAGTCGTGTCCAATTCTTTGTGACTCCATGGATGATAGCCTGCCAGGCTCCTCTGTCCATGGAATTTTCCAGGCAAGGATACTGGAGTGGGTTGCCATTTCCTTCTCCAGGAGATCTTCCCAACCCAGGGACTGAACCCAGGTCTCTTGCATTGCAGGTGACAGATGCTTTACCATCTGATCTACTAAGGAAGCCACAAGATTTTTTATAGCACAGCAATAAAATGATTTTATTTAAATTACTAAATATATGTTGATTTTCTTTTGAACATCTACTTCTCATTAAAAAAGTGACATAAATCTATTCTTACCCTGTGAAAAATTCTACAACAGACAGATTTTCACTACCAAGTGAAAAATCAATCCCAGTAGCAATTTGATTTGGTTGTTTTAAACACAGACAATCGTGTGGTTGCATGGTATTCAACAGCAAAACAATTTAAGATTTTCAAAATATATTTCAGACATTTTCTAAATAAGTATCAAAAGAAACATACATTATACTAAGTAAAATGCATTATACTAAGAAATATGACAAGTGACATGATTATAATAAGGAGTGAATATTAACGAATTAAACAAAATTTAATATTAATACTTTATATGGTCTGAAAAGCAAAAATTCTGATTTGGGGGTCTGTGAAAGAAAGGATTAAAGGAACACAAAAATGGCCAAACCTCACAGAAGTGAAAATGAAAGTGGCTCAGTTGTGTCCGACTCTTTGTGACCCCATGGACTGGAGTGGATAGCCTTTCACTTTTCCAAGGGATCTATCTTCCCAACCCAGGGATCGAACCCAGGTCTCCCACACTGCAGGCTGATTCTTTACCAGCTGAACCACAAGGGAAGCCTAAACCCCACATAATTTCTGTCAAATTTCTTTTAGTTTCTTCTAATGAGTTTCTGGGCATGCCTCAGAGATGATGAGCATCTGGAAATCTTGAAGCTCTGAATAGTTGAGCAGGCATTGTAGACGTGGAAAAACCATGGGCAAGCTCAACAGAACTCATCTGTGAGCCAAGACTTAATTAGCTGCATTTTTATACCTTTTTCTTCAATTATGTTCATCCTGATGTTGACCTTGAAACCCAACTTTATTACTGTAACTGCCAAGTCATTATGCACTTAGAACAAAAGACACTTGAAAGAGGGCAGAGTCACTAATGCTGCAAGAGATTTGAATGTCTAGTCTTTACATATTAAAAACTTTCAGATTTAATATCACTAAAATTTTAAAGTTTCTTAGTTTACTCTTTCAAGAAGGGAAATAATTTAAATTTCATTTGTTTTAAATAATGCTTCTGCAGTGCAGGAGACCTGAGTTCAATCCCTGGGTCAGGAAGATCCCCTAGAGTAGGAAATGGCAACCCACTCCAGTGTTCTTGCTGGGAAAATCTTGTGGACAGAGGAGCCTGTCGAGCTATAGTCCATCAGGTCACCAAGAGTCGGGCAGGACTGAGTATGCAGGTGTGTGATCTTGGCAAGTAAATTAACCTAAACTCCAAATCTCTAATTGAGAAAGTCTAAACTCAGTTTCTTCTTTCATTAAAGTGGACAGAAATAAGAGCGCTTACCTCATATGGTTGCTGTGAGGATAAGATGATACATTCAAGTATTTAGCACAACGCCTGACACTGTACCTCATAGTTCTTCCCAAGGTGACTGCAGTATAATCCGATAGACTGACGCAGTAAAATCAAGGATGTGATATGATGACTAAAATACAAATACTCCTTCTGAGAGCAGTTGTTTTCAGTCACCACCAAAGTTTTCAACTTATTCTCAAAGTGCTCAAGTAGTACTGCCTGGAATTTGAGGAGTGGGGGTGGATTTACCTCACTGTGACATCTTCTAGCAGTGATTCACAGACTTTTTGAAATAATGGATATCAGAATTTAAGAGTTTGGAGACTTATATAGCAAGAGAGAATTTAAACTACCTCCTACGATTATACCACTAAAAAACAGGCTAAGATTTAACACCCTCAACACTTTGCTATATATTATCCACTCTCAGAGATATACAACAAGACAGTAGATGCAGGAGCAAAATTCTTTCTGATAGGTGAACACATTTTGTTTATTTTATATATCTAAATCTCCGGATCCACAACTTGGTGGGTACCCACAATTTGTTCTCCTATAACGCCTGGAGTACTGCTAGGCATAGCCATGCTTGCATACTAAGTTGCTTCAGCCATGTCCACCTCTTTGTGACCCCTATGGCCTGTAGCACTCCAGGCTCCTCTGTCCATGGGATTCTCCAGGTAGGAATATGGAGTGGGTTGCCATGCCCTCCTCCAGGGGATATTTCTGACCCAGGGATCAAACCCGTGTCTCCTGCAGCTCCTGCACTGCCGGTCGATTCTTTACCACTAGCCACTGGGGAAGCTCTGCATAGCCATAGGTATCACCAAAATTAGTTCAAAAGCTACAGTAGCCACAACTGAGAGTCAACGGTTCAGTCCAAGTCTTTCTAAAATGGATTCCCCACTGAATCTCTGCAGTATCACAGTAGTTTCTGATCACAGTAGTATCAAAGTATTAAATCTGCATAGTAGGATTATCACAGTGGAAGCATCACAGTAGTATCTCTTGACACAGAGATGAGATTGAAAAAATCTTCCACAGAGACTTTGAGAAACAGACTCAAATGGGGTACTGGCTAAGACTTCACCAATTAATATCCTTTGATTCCCATTCCATTTGGAGTTTAATTTCTGATTCTTCATTCTCCTCCTATTTGGGCTTCCCTAATGGCTCAGACAGTAAAGAATCTGACAGTAATGCAGGAGGCCTGGGTTCAATTCCTTGGGTTGGAAAGATTCCCTAGAGAAGAGAATGGCTACCCATTCCAATATTCTTGCCTGGAGAATTCCCTGTACAGAAGAGTCAGGCAGGCTATAGTCTATGGGGTTGCAAAGAGTTGGACATGACTGAGCTACTAACATTTTCACACTTTCACCCCATCCAGCCTAATGACTACTCATTTCAGGACAACCGTAAAACTAACACTGACTTTAAAAAACATTAATTGTCAAATAAAATATAACCTCAAATAACAATGGTACCATTTTCACACCTATTTCAGTCCATCTGGAAGCCCAGGCTAATAATCCCATTATCATTTCCATTTTTTTAGGTTGATTCTCACTAGAATCTTAACTTGATACCCTCAATTAATATATAATAAAAAAACTAAAATTAAACATTTAAAGGAATCATTATTCTCATTACTCTGTGAGGTAATCACAAACAGACTCATTTTTGGTTCTGAAATTTCAGATTTTAGGCAAAAGTGCTACACAATATAGGGTAGTCAGAAAATGCTTACAATAGTAGGAAGAAGATATAAATGAGTTTACACATGAAAGATACAGAAAGTTTAAAGACATATTACATTATTTTACAAAATGATTAATAAAGTTTTTGGATAGATTAAACAATTATTTAGCTATTAATAAGAGGGACTAGCTCACAAATGCTTAATCAATAAATAATTGCATGGGATTCTCAAAGCAAGGAGAGAAAAAAGCAAATGATCATCATGAGTTGTACTGGTGATATGGTTAAACATAATATCATGGACTTTGAAAATAAATTTCATGTAAAATGGATGTATGTAGGGATAATGTAAATAACTATTCATTCCATTTAGAGTAATTAATGAATAAAATTTTTCCTTTTATGGGAAAACTATTGAAGCCCTTTGCAACCAAGTAAATGATATGGTTCTTTTCTTTGGTCAGGTTATTTAAGGATCCCTTGGCTCTGATAGGTACTTCAAATTCTCCTCTTTCTTCAGAAAGAAGTAAGTTTTCCTACTTTTCTGAGATCTTTCAACTTCCTCCTCACCAATTATTACTCAGCAGCCTTTAAATATAATCAGATGTTTGTCATCTTAAATATCACTTCTGTCTTCCTCATACCCTCTTCCAGAGTCTACCATAGTTCTCTCTTTTTAAAAGGAAACTTTTTGAGTTTCTGTCTCTATTTCTTAATGTTGGTTAGTGTGAACTCAGCCCCATTGATTAAATAAATTACTTTTGGCAAGACAACCAATAACCTTTTTGTTGCTAAAGTAAAAAAGTCTTTAGTCGTAACTTGCTTGATTTGTTTTGGCACCGTGTGATACTGTTGACTCTTCCTTCTTTTAATTTTTTTTTTCTATTTGAGTCCCAAGGTGCCGTCACTTTTCTTTGTTTTTCCTTCTACAGCTTTTTACTTGTCATTGGAGTGGAAAGCCCCATCTCTTCTACTCCAAATGACCAGTCAAAGCCAATCATATAGTTTTATTCATCTTGCTAGGGGCGGGAAAAAAAAAGAGGCTTGTTGGGGGATTTAGGGAAGAAAGGCTTTGCTTATAAGAGACAGCTACTGGAAACTTGGTTCTCTCTCCTTATAAACTTGAAAGAGGAAGCTTGTTATCTTCAGTTGTCATAGGTAGCCATCTGATAATTATGAGAGGAACCAATTTTAGGATAGAGCCAACAATATGAATGAAAGTGTGGAGAGGGGAATAACCCCAAGTATTTAAAGTTATCTTTGTTGTTCAGTTGTAAAACCCAACTCTTAGTGACCCCATGGACTGCAGCCTGCCAGGCTCCTCTGTCCTCTACTATCTCCCAGAGTTTGCTCAAGTTCATCATTTCCAGTGAATTGGTGATGCTATCTAATGATCTCATCCTCTGCTGCCCTCTTTTCCCTTTGCCTTCAATCTTTCCTAGCATCAGGGTCTTTTCCAATTATCTAACTGAAAATTAATCTGAGGCTCAGCCTAGATTTTGTCTACTTATGTTAGCTAAATATTTCTTTAATGTTCAAGACTAAAATTTTCTATAGCTTGTGGTAGAAAAAAACCTTACTGATAAAATCTTTAGCCATTTCTTCTCTGTAATTCTAAGAACACATCATATGTTGGTGTTCCATGGGGCTCTGTGTCTTCTGTCTTATTCATGACTCAGTTATGATTTATGTTTTAATGACTGCTAAATTTGTATCAGCACCTAAGATTTCTCTCATGAACTCCTGAAAAATATAGCTAAATATCCATTAAAATTTTCCACTCAGATTTTCTAGAAGATACCTCAAATCAATACTTTAACTTTTTTTGTTGCATAGCATAGCATGTGGACTCTTAGTTCCCTGAGAAGGGATTGAACTCCTGCCTCCTGCTTTGGCAGCATGGTGTCTTAAGCACTGGCCTTCCAGGGAAGTCTTAAATCAACATATTAAAACTTAAACTCCCTCCCTCTCTTCCACTTGTTACTCTTTTGCCACCCACTTCAGGGACCAGTACATCCTGACTCATACACATTAGAAACCTGGCATCATTCTTAGAACTATTGCCTGTCTTTTATGCCCCATGTACAGTCAATCACAAGATCATGTGGGCTTTGTCTTTTAAGAATATACCAAATCTTTGCATTTTCTCTCTGCCACTCATCCACTCTCCCTTGGATTACAAGAGAAGCTTCGTAACTTGTTCCATGGCTTCAAATCTTACTCCTTTACAATTCTTTCTCAGAAAACCTGACAATGCCCTCTTTAGATAAAAATCTAATGATGGCTGTCCCCTGTTTAAAACACTTCTTCCCATTTCTTTAAGGATAAAGCTCAGCATAGTCTGATTTATGCTTATACTTCTGGCCTTATTTTCACAGCACCCTTCTCTCTTAACTTGCTTTAATTTCTTTACTAAATAGGTGTGCTTGCCAGGTGCTCTCCCAGCCCTGTATTCCATCCTCACAGGACTGTAATTATCTGCAATACTGGATATTGCTCAATAGGCAGATTAATAACGTGTATAACAACTGCAAACCAGGATATTAACAATTATTTTGGGTGAAATAACTTGACATTTAATGCATATTTTTAAAAAAGCACTGAAACATTCATCAAGGGAAAAAAATCACTTAAGTTACGAAGAAATTATGTGATTGTGTAGAGTATATGTTATGAAGCACAATTACAAAATGAACATTCATGAGCTTAAGAACTAGAGTGTAAGAACCACAATTCAGCTGAAGAAACAGAATAGTACTACTAGTACTACTATCAGTTTCCTCCCTGATCATCCTATCCCAGATCCTATCTCTTTAGAGACAACCATAATCCTAAATTTTATGCTAACCATTCCCTTATAAGAAGTTTTCTCACCATATACTTCTGCCTAAATAATACATTTTAGTTTTACTTGTTCTTGAGACTTATAAATATGGAATTCCTTTTAATTGATTCAGTTGCATTTGGTTTATTTTTTGCTCTTTATGTGTGCCATCACCTGAAACTTGTTCCTCACTCAAACTATGCTTCTAAAGTTTATACGTGTTATCCTAATTAGAGCTAACAAGTGTTCATTGCTGCAAAATATTCCTTTGGGTAAATAACAGAATTTGCTTTCTCACATTCCTTGTAATAGAGTTATCCAGTTTTCTACCATTGTAAGCTTTACAAGTATCTTGAATGACATACACAAGAGTTTTGCTAGGATATCTTAGGAGGGCAATGTTGGAATGTTGGATATATTCATATTCAGCTTTTATAAGATAATTTATTGTCAATGTGATTGTATTTTATACTCTTTCAAGCACCCACTACTCTTATACTTGGAAACAACTTATGTTTTCATTCTTCTTTATTTTTGATAGTCTAGTAGGTTTAGTCTTTTTGCTTTTTCCTGATTGATAAAAAGTTCAGTTTTAATATTAATTTACTCTCCTGATTGCTTTTATTTTACTATATTTGTGGTATTGTGTTATTCATCTTTTCATGTTTTTTGTAGGTCCATCAACAGACTAATGGATAAGAAAGCTGTGGTACATATACACAATGGAATATTATTCAGCCATTAAAAAGAATTCATTTGACTCAGTTCTACTCAGGTGGACGGAACTGGAGCCTATTATCCAGAGTGAAGTAAGCCAGAAGGAAAAACAAAAATACAGTATACTAACGCATATATATGGAATTTAGAAAGATGGTAACGAGAACCCTGTATGTGAGACAGCAAAAGAAACGCAGATGTATAGAACAGTCTTGTGGACTCTGTGGAAGAGGGCAAGGGTGGAATGATATGGGAGAACGGAATTGAAACATGTTAATTATCATATGTGAAATCAATTGCCAGCCCAGGTTTGATGCTCAGGGCTGGTGCATCGGGATGACCGAGAGAGAGGGAATCGGGAGGGAGGAGGGAGGAGGGTTCTGGAAGGGGAACATATGTATACCCATGGCAGATTCATGGCAATGTATGGCAAAACCAACACAATAAAGTAAAGAAAATTAAAAAAAAATAAATAAATAAAATTCAACATTCAAGAAATGAAAAAAATACATTCTGGAATATTAGCGTCTTGTCCTTCATATATGTTGCAGTTATCTTCTCAGTTAGAGCTTTCTTTTTACTCCTTCTATGGTGATTTAATATGAAGCATTATAATCACTTACTTATCATTCAGCCTTTCTCACCAGACTAACAGGTTCTAGAGGTAAGACACTATACTCTATCATATTTACTTTTGTCCCCTAACATCCAGCGAGTACTCAACACTTAGTAACACTGCTTCATACATACATAGCTCATTAAATGTTTAATGAATGAATGACAGGATGAATGAGTTGCTATGATTTTACAGGTGGTGAATCAATCTTTTAGTGGTCAAAGTTCATTTTGCACAAATTGGTTACACTATGCTGCTGAATCAGACTTCAGAAAGTATACACTACACAATTTCCTGTACTTGCACTTCAAAGGTGGGTGTCAGGCATTAAGAAGAGGTGATAAATTTTCAGAGAAGTGGCAGGACGTTGTTCATAAAAATTCATTACCAGCTCTGAACATTTGGCAATATTCACTTTTCATTTTTTTCAACACACTTACAGTTAGCCAAACTCCCTATGTGGGATAGTATTTAGCCTAAATTTATCACAAAGTTAGAAATGATGTTAAGACACAATATGGATTACATATTACAATGGATATGCAAGGTTCATGGTTTGTGTTATTAATTTGAAATTGGTTACCTTTTTAGTAATGGTGTCCGGAGGTACATCCCGCCTCCCAAGAGGATAAGGATTCCATTGGCCACTAGGAGATACATCTTCTTGTCCATTGTCTAAAATGTTGCTTTGCTGGGACGGGGTCTATTGCAAAAATGGTATGGCATTCTTTAGTGATGTAATAGAAGTTTATCATAGTTTTTTGAAAAGAGTCCCTAATGATTATGGTAAAATTACTTTTTTTTAATTGCAGAAAACCATATATCCTAAACTGGAGGTACTTTTATACACTATTTACTTGGTAAGAATTGTAAATTAATAGCTTTTTGGAAGCAATGAGAAATTCAATTAAAATAACCATCTTAGAGTTATTTACTGCATTTTAAAGAGAAGTTTAAATTTGCAGTACTGGAATAAAAATAATCAGAATAAAATTAACCAATTGTTACAAACCCATTTAAATGTTGCTTAAGTTACTTCTTTAGTATGATCTTAGCATTTAGAATATAAACTGAAACAGTATAATACATAGTGTGTAACTTCTAATATTCCAAACCATAATCTAAAACAAATTTTATAAAGCTGTACTGATTCTGGGAGAATGTGTCTTGCACTAATCTATAATGATGCTAACACTAGCATAGTGTGAGATTCATGGTACTATGACATTATCTATAGATCACTTAGAGGAAAAACTAACACATCAAAAAGTATTGGGCTGTTAGAATTTCAGTTTAAATAAATCATAATTGTTTTGATTACAAATTTATTTGCATAGATCATTTATATATTAAAGATTAAATTCTTCATATATGTTTTATTTTTGGCTCATTTACTGCTTATTATTTTTTAACAAATAACAATACTCCTGTCTCTGTTATTATTACTACTAGATATTTTGGAAGGCATTTGTAATCTGATCTAAGTAACAGAAGGTAATCATACACCAAGAGAAAGACAGCCTCCTGTGGAGGGCTACAGTAGTGGGATATTTTTCCTGTTGAAGCAGATTAACTTTTTGCATAGACTTTTTTCTCCTCTAGCCTATTGGATATACAAGTACTGCCTGATTTTCTGGGGAATTCTTATGTGGGGAGATATTATAGTCAGTGTTTCTCATGCCATTTACCCCACATATTTTGGAGGATCCCTATGGAGAGAGAAAGTCTGGCTAGAGTGTATGCGCAGTTCTTTGTGTGAAGAACTGTCTTCCAACCCTGGAATGAGCGAACTGGGCCAATCTCTCTTCATAATATGATGCGGGCCCACTGCTTGTCAGGCTTCACCCAGTTAGACTGAGTGGTCCTAACTGTTCTCCTTTACAAAACAATTATATAATGATCCTATCTGCATTCTGATTGCATGCATTTTTAAAAAGCATTGCATGGAACTGTTAAAAATAATATTTATTATGACAAAATTAATTGAAATTAGGTGAAATTTTTATGGGGTCTAGTGGATATAGTGAAAGTAAGGACATAATTCAGTTTTCTTGCATTTTGACTGTGTGAATTCCTTTTTCATGAGTATCAGAAAGTATGAAGAGAGAAAAAAGGTATGGAATTGCGGCTCCTGGGTGAGTTAGGAATGAATTTACCTGTGTTTGCTTGAAAATCAGATAGAGGTTAACATATTTAAGAGGACTTCCCTGGTGGCTCAGACGTTAAAGCATCTCCCTACAACACGGGAGAACCAGGTTTGATCCCTGGGTTGGGAAGATCCCCTGGAGAAGGAAAGGGCAACCCACTCCAGTACTCTTGCCTGGAAAACCCCATGTACGGAGGAGCCTGGTAGGCTACAGTCCATGGGGTCACAAAGAATTGGACACAACTGAGTGACTTCACTTTAACATATGTAAAGGATATTTACTTGAAAATGACCAGACAGCTCTTCAGTGACCATCTGACTGATTTCAAGCATTAATTTTCTAATCTTTATCCTTTAGAGATTAATGTTTGTACACACCCACACATAATTTTTCTAGCTATTATTATGACAGATAAAACTCTTAAAATTAAGCAGTTAAAATGCAGTTATGCAGAGTGGGCACTACTGGACAGCTTTCTTTTTGAATTTTTAGTATGCATGTCGTTGCTGGCTTGATTTCTTTGCCAGTAAAGTGGGATTATAAATATGTTCAACTAGCTTGGTCTGTGGAACACAGAGTTTTGCAGTGGCCAGAATTAAGCACAGATAATCCTCTTTGCCTCCATTTCATCTCCATTTTTATCACTATTTCCTCCACTAAACTTCCTTCAGCTGCCCTGACATGACTCTTAGTCACAGAGAACTGAAATTCCAAGATTCTTTTTAATGTTAAAAAAAAAGGCTAAAACCTTTAGTGAAAATCTTAAGATCATGATGATATAGATTCTTCATTCATTTACCAATTAATCTTTCTCTTTTTAAAAGTAGAATTAACAACTGCACCAATTTCTGATATTACAGGGGCCAAAGAGAACATAAATACACAGACACATGAAAAAAAAAATACTTTGACTAGACAACAGAGAAAAGGGATTTCCTGAAAGCAATTTCCTCTATTCTTTTCCAGGATGCTCTGGCTTCTTTGTTTCTTTTAAGTGAGACACCCAAGGGGTGACTTCAGTTTTCAAATGTAGAAATACTGTGAAAACATTTATTTATGTTTGGGAGGGACAAACCTAAAAGAGAATTATGTAGTGGGTCCACATTCCTTCCCAAAAGGAATGAGTATAGCTATTTACCAAAAAAATACTTTCAATAAAGTGCTCCTGAACTGTCCAAAAATGTAGTTGTTTAGTTGTTAAAATTTTATGAAACGTTAAAAGGAGCAACCAAAAAGTGTAAAAAGAATAATGAAGCTATCATTTATTATTTCAAATAACATAACCAATTGAGTTCAGTTTTCATTCAATTATTTTTAGTATCACATTCGAGTTCTTTTCTTTGATACTTTAAAATATTAAGAATTAGTCTTCTTTTCCTCACCACATACAACCAATTAAACATAAAATATGTGGAAAATCATCACAATGTGGCATTTCTTCAGCTGCTAAATTCTGTAGATCCTTAACATTTCAAAATAAAAAAGAAAATGGTCAGCGTGACTTACTTAAAAGTCAGAAATTACACTTGTTAAGAAATTCAGTAATGTTAGAAGGAGTTTTGCTGAACAGACACTAGTCCAAAAAACGACTGTGAACATTTGCAGATTTAACATTTGTGATTTTGACTACTGCGAATGATCACAAGCCTCCACTGGAAGAAGTAATTTCTGATTTTGCTGAGACATAAATGTGCATGAATATATGTGTCTCTGTCTGTCTATATCTCTGTGTATGTACGAGCATGTATATGAGTGTATGCATGCGTGTGTGCGTATGTATGCCTCTCTGTGAGTATATGTGTATGTACAGGATTCACATATATGAGTAAATGGGCTTAGCTGATCCACAAGGTTTGCTCTTGACTGTTAATTGATGGGGGCATTACAAGCTTGGGAAATTAACTTATGGCAACTAGCTGGAAGAATTATATTAGAGTAGTATTAGAATGTGGTACTTTGCAAAGGTCTTGGGATATATTACTTAAGAACTCAAGGATTATTTTGCTTAGTAGTTGGCACATAGTTCACAAAGGCACACAGCTTAAAAATGTGTTGAAAACAACTTTCCCCAAAGTATTTTCAGTGACATGATTGTTATATTATTCTTTCTCTGAACAAAAGTAGGTCATAAAGACAAATATACATCAAGCTTAAATCTATATCATTATGATTTCACAGATCTCAACCTGAAGATGGTAATGTCATATCCAGATGATCTTTAAGCTATTGTTTCATTATAATGGTGAGGAAGCATCTTTATGAGTACAGGATTATTTTGGTAATTTTAGTCACTATCTATGAGGAATTATGTGGATTTACAGGCTGAAGGATTTTTTCATAATTAGAAAGATAAGTGAATCCTTCCTGAGTGATACGTAGCCAACAATAGATGCAGCAAAATCACGAGAAACTATAGGCATAAATTACCCCAAGCTTCTACATAAATCTAGCTTTGCTTTCAGCAAACAAAACAGAATTGGAATTAAATAAATAACCCTTGGAACTTGGGTGAATGAATACAGGTTGGATACTGGAACTATCTGAGCCTGAGTAATCTGCATATATCTATAAGAAAGGACATAAGAAAGGCAGTGCAAACATTGTCTAATTCAATGATAGTAGAATGAGTATCAACTAATAAAACAGTGAGGTCATCTTCTTCCAGGCAAAATTATATTAAAATATTACTTAATACATGTTCCCATAATTTCAAATTTTCTTCCCCTGAAATTATAATTTATATTAGAGTCTGCTTCAATAGCCAATAACTAGTAGGAACTATGGAATAATATTATGGTGGTAGAAGTTAAAAAAAAGAACAAGAAAAAAAACTATCCATTTCTCCAGTGCAGAAGAGACCACACTATTAATATTGGCAGCCGGACACCTGCAGACAGGGTGCTGGAACAGGCACGTAATCTCTCTCCTAAGCTTGCATATCTCTGGAGCAGCAGTAGCATGGATGATTAACTTGCAATTTTCTTAGGTTCACAACCTTTGGTCTTTTATTGCTACCAAACATATTTCTTGGTGATACTGAGTGCTCAGGAAATGCTAGCATATGTTGAAGAGTGGAAGGTAACTACTAGCAGTTATTAAATGCAGCTAAATAAGAAAGCACTGTTTCTATAGCCCATAGGGGATGATTTGGGCTGTGATATATTTTGGATTATTTAATACATTCTATTTGTGTATTCTTTTGTGTTTCCTATTCTATACAATGGTGATATAACTTCCATTTAGGGTTTTTGGTGCGGGTTGTGTGAAAAAATATATGTAAAGTATCTCATGGTTCTAGATACATAGTAGATTTTCAATAAATCCTAGTCTTTATTCTTCTCCTGTCAAGGTATCTATTTTTCCCACCATTAATGTGGATAATAAAAATGACAGTTTGAATTGACATTTTAAAATATTATATTTCTTTTGATAACATAAATTTCAAGACATTAGCTAAGCTCATTTACAACAGAGCACATCCAAAGAAGCACACTGAACCATCAATAAAGTCATAGAAAGCTACCTTAAATGCTTTTTGGAGAGGCAGTTATAAATGATAAATGAATAAATGAATGAATAAATGAATAAATAAAGACAGAATACTAATAATTTATAATTCAATGGCACACGTGTATGTCTTACATGTTCTGGTAATAAGTACTATTAAATCTTTTAGGAAATTAGAATATGCATCAAACAAATGAAAATCTCAAAAAAGAAATTAAATTTATCAAACTAATTTTTGTGGTTTTTATTTGCATTCTGTTAATATCAAGAGATTCTATAAAATTACCATAGAATCTGTAATTTACTATTTACAGTACAGAAAGTCTATATTTAGCTTGTAATCCATGAAAAATGTATAATACTAGACTTGGAATGTAATAAATATAAAAAAATAGAAATATTCAAAACACGTATCAAAATTTGGGAGAGCCTTTTCTTTTTGTCCACATAAATAGTCATTGTTTAAATGCTTTATCAAGTGCAGAGTTCTTTAATCTTCATCAAAAAACAGTTATATCCTCTAACTAGTTTATTACAAGTTAGCTTAAGAGAAAATTTGTAAAAAAAAAGAATTAGACACATTTTGGTTGCCTTAAAAAAACAGCATATCGAAAAAAACAAATAAATTGCTGGGTCAGGACTTCAGGTAGTATTAACACAAATAGCGCCTTTTTGTCAATCACCATGAGGAAATGGAGAGGTAGCAATCACACAAAGGTTCTCTTTCTGGTTACATAACTTGCAAAAAGACAATTTCAGTGTAACAGAAAAAACACAAAAGGATTCTCCTTTCTCCTAATTACAAGAAGCTAAATCTTGCCAGCAGAGAGTGTGGGGAAGGGCCTGGATTTTAACTTCTGAATATTCCCTGGCAAAGGCACCATCTATAAAAAAATGGATGCTGCAATTCCTTATCCAGTGCTTAACTGGCGATACATGAAAGCATTCATTTCAGTTCCTTAGGACACTTCACTCATTCTTCCTAGGACAACTCATGTCATTTACCATAGCACATAAATAGAGAGGCAGTGTTATCATTCAGGAATTTTATTAATAAAAGGACAGTTCCAGTATTTTCAAGGGAGAATGAACAGTTTTGCTAATTTTACCTAATGAAAATGTTTAATTTTGATCTTACTTTATATTTTAGTTCAATTCTCATGGCTAACAATCATTTAGCGGCTCTCATGATATTTAAATAGCTGATGTTAATATTTATTACCTTAAGTGGTTAGGTGAAAGTGTCATAATAGGTTTTTATATATTTGTAAATCAAAGGAAAATAATTTTTGCCTATCTCCTTTTCTGGTGAGAAGAGTTCCAGGAAATTGAGCTTCAGTCATAGGACTGATTATCAATGGGCCAGTGGAGCCAGAAGGGAGACTCTGAGAGGCTGTACCTTAAGAAAGGTTAACCCTTAAGTTTCTCAGGAGAACCAAACAAATTTTATAATTAAGAAGCTCTGTGGGAGAGATGTATCTGAGCACAAAGGCAAAAGGGCAGAGACCTAGGTTGGAAAGAAAGGAGTCTCTGGAGTAATTTTCAAACTGATTAAGCATCTGGTGCATACACCTGATGATGTTTTTGCAATAGCAGCAGGAGAAGAAAGTTGTCCAGATGTAGGCCTAAATTCCTACATTTGATAGGCCTTAAAGTGATCACTTGGGTCATATAATAGTTTGGGGCAATGGAGTAGTGACCCTATTTCTTTTGCATCCTTGCCTCCTCTCTTCTCCTGTTGCTGTTGTTGGTTTTGGTATGAATGAAAAATGTCAGTTGCTCAGTCATGTCTGACTCTTTGTGATCCAATGGGCTGTAGCCCATCAGCTACTCTGTCCATGGGACTTCCCAGGTAAGAATACAGGAACGGGAAGCCATTTCCTTCTCCAGGGAATCTTCCCAACCCAGGGACTGAACCTGGGTCTCCCTCAATGCAATCGGTTCTTTACCATCTGAGCCACTGAATAATGAAGTATCAGTGATAATTCATTTTGAGATTTTAATACTTGATATTCTTTTTTGATGTGAAGCTGGATGGCAGCATAGTAATTTATTTATATTGAAGTATAGTTGATTTGGGGCTCCCCAGGTGGTAAACAACCTGCCTGCCAATGCAGAAGACATAAGAGATGTGGGTTCGATCCCTGGGTTGGGAAGATCCCCTGGACAAGGGCATGGTAACCCACTCTAGTATTCTTGCCTGTAGAATCCCATGGACACAGAAGCCTGGCAGGCTATAATCCACAGGGTCCTAGGTTGTACATGACTAAACTGACTTAGAACACAAGCACCATAGTTGATTTACAATATTACATTAGTTTCAGCTGTATGCAAAGTGATTCGGTTCTACATATGTGTGTGTGTGTGTGTTTCTACATACATATATTTTTCAGTTTCGTTTCCATACTTTTTTGTTCTTGGTTTGCAATTTAATACAGTTTCCAAAGAGAATTCCTTTAGATTATCTCTTTGCTCAATTGGGATGTTTGCAATATCTCCAAGTATGATAGATAATTCTGCAACATTTTTGTTTTTAAGTAGCGTCTACTTCTTTTGTGACTCCATGGATTGTAGCCCCCCAGGCTCCTCTGTCCATGAAATTTCCCAGGCAGGAATACTGGAGTGGGTTGCCATTTGCTTCTCCACAAGATCTTCCTGACCCAGGGATCAAACCCGCATCTCCTGAATTGGAGGCAGATTCTTTATCACTTCACCACCAGGGAAGATCTGTACCACCCATAGATCATCTTAGAGCTACAGTAGGATGGGAAAGACTAGAGAACTCTTCAAGAAAATTAGAGACACCAAGGGAATATTTTACGTAAAGATGAGCACAATAAAGGACAGAAATGGTAGGGACCTAACAGAAGCAGGAGATATTAAGAGGTGGCAAGAATACACAGAAGAACTGTACAAAAAAGGTCTTTATGATCTGGATAATCATGATGGTGTGATTACTCACCTAGAGCCAGACATCCTGGAGTGTGAAGTCAAGTGGGCCTTAGAAAGCATTATTACAAACAAAGTTAGCAGAGGTGATAGAATTCCAGCTGAGCTATTTCAAATCCTAAAAGATGATGATGTAAAAGTGCTGCACTCAATATGTCAATGAATTTGGAAAACTCAGCAGTGGCCACAGGCCTGGAAAAGGTCAAAGAAGGGTAATACCAAAGAATGTTCAATTGTACAATTGCACTCATTTCACATGCCAGCTAAGCAATGCTCAAAATTCTTCAAGCTAGGCTTCAACAGTACATGAACTGAGAACTTGCAGATGTTCCAGTTGGATTTAGAAAAGGCAGAGGAATCAGAGATCATATTGCCAACATCCATTGGAACACAGAAAAAGCAAGGGAATTCCAGAAAAACATCTGCTTCATTGACTACACTAAAGCCTTTGACTGTGGATTATAACAAACTGTGGAAAATTCTTAAAGAGCTGGGAATACCAGACCACCTTACCTGACTCCTGAGAAACTTGTATGCAGGTCAAGAAGCAGTAGTTAGAACTGGATGGGAAAAACTGACTGGTTCCAAATTGGGAAAGAGTACATTAAGGTTGTATATTGTCATCTTGCTTATTCAACTTACATGCAGAGTACATCATATGAAATGCTGGGCTGGATGAAGCACAAGCTAGAGTTAAGACTGCTGCAAGAAATATCAATAATCTTAAATATGCAGACGACACCACTATAATGACAGAAAGTGAAGAGGAACTAAAGAGTCTCTTGATGAAAGTGAAAGAGGAGAGTGAAAAGCTGGCTTAAAACTCAACATTCTAAAATCTACGATCATGGTATCTGGTCCCATCACTTCATGGCTAATAGATGGGGAAACAGTGGAAACAGTGACAGACTTTATTTTCTTGGGCTCCAAAATCACTGAGGATGGTGACTGCAGCCATGAAAGTAAAAGACGCTTTTTTTCTCAGGAAAAGCTATGGTGAACCTAGACAGCATATTAAAAAGAAGAGAAATCATGTTGCTGACACAAGTACGTATAATCAAAGCTATTGTTTTTCCAGCAGTCATGTGTGAATGTGAGAGTTGGACCATGAAGAATGCTGAGTGCTGAAGAATTGATGCTTTGGAACTGTGGTGTTGGAGGAGACTCTTGAGAGTTGCTTGGATTGCAAGAGCAAACCACTCTATCCTAAAGGAAATCAACCCTGAATATTGATCAGAGGGACTGATGCTGAAACTGAAGCTCCAGTACCTCAGCCACCTGATATGAAGAGCCAAGTCCCTGGAAAAAACCTGATGCTGGGAAAAACTGAAGGCAGGAGGAGAAGGGGATGACAGAGGATGAGATGGTTGGATGGCATCACTGATTCTATGGACATGAGTTTGCGCAAACTCCGGTAGATGGTGAAGGACAGGGAGACCTGGTGTGCTGCAGTCTATGGGTTTGCAAAGAGTCAGACACAACTGAGCAACTTAACAACAAGAATAGTTACTGAATCCATTCTATAGGGTACCCCAAACAACATCACAAAATTAATATAGCAGCAAAGAGGTACTTAATTTATATCTGGAGAAAAATGTACACAATGAGAAACAGTGCTTCGAGTGTATTACCATTTTTCAGGCACTGAAATGAAAGTCTCTCAGTCACATCCAACTCTTTGTGATCCCATGGACTATATAGTCTGTGGAATTCTCCAGGCCAGAATACCAGAGTGGGTAGCCTACCTCTTCTCCAGGGGATCTTCCCAATCCAGGGATTAAACTCATGTCTCCCGCATTGCTGGCGGATTCTTTGCCAGCAGAGCCACAAGGGAAGCCCTTTCAGGCACTGAATATGTGTATATTATTCTATAGATTGACTAGAAAACAGGGCAAAAAACTAAATAAAATTAGCAGCTGTCCATATAATAATTGCAAGGAGTTCAAGCAATAGCTTCTTTCATACCAAGACCTCTCTAATCTGCTCTTTGCATTCTGAAATTCTATCACTGTAACTTAAGGGTTTGATATCTATTTAAATGACAAGCCCTCCAGGAAAGCTGTCTGTTTAAGTTGGTGATAGCTCATCTGTTCCTTAGTGCAAATGAATTTTAAGGCCCTTATGAACTCTGGGTTTTTTTTAGGGCAGAGGATGAGCCCTGGGCATCTAAGAGGTCATGAAGAACAGGCTCCATTAAAGGAGAGGCTCCAGTGAAAAGGGTCTTCCTGATAGCAGTGCGCTGCAGCCAACAACACTCAGTCTCAATTCTGAGTTCAGTGACGTCAAGTCACCACTTTGAAATTGCTCAGGGAGCGAGTGTTCTGTCACTGACATAGGCACAGATCACAGATCAGGCATTTTTCTTCCTGGACAGAGTTTTGCATACAATACTGGCTCTGCAACAGGACACTGAGGACAGAGAAAGTAACTGACAGAAATTCTCAATTAAGTCAATATTTTTTAAGTAATCATGGGTGATAAAAAAAGCTGTGAATAGAAATGTCTCGTTGATTTTATTACTCTCCTCAGAGTAGGAAGCAAAGTATCCAGAGTTAGGGACCGTTATCAAGACTAATTTGATAATAAAACATGAGTTTGAGGTCTTATGACATTCATTTTGCTGGGAAGGTAGTTTGTTCCATATGTTCATTAACTGATTAAGAGAAGAGGGTTTGGAGGCTATCATCATTCTATTATCCTTACTTCGGCATTGCTTTTTTTTTTTTAAATAAAAACTTACTAGGTTAATGACTATATTAATAATATAGTCATAATGGCATATTGTGTGAAAATGACTCATTAGTCTTCATTGAAATTCAACTAAGACAGACTGCATTAGTCAATTTAAACAGGTAAAATGGACATTTTCTGTTTTGCCTGAATAAAACAAGCAGAAATGGTCCTTGGACAATGCAAGTATTTTCTCTTATCGTATATGCCCTTTCAAATGAGTCTACATTTTCATTTAAAACCATGTCAACTTGCTACTTTCCCATTAACCCAGGATGAATAAAAATTTGCTAGTTAAGCCACAAATTTGTTTCCCATGTTTTACTTCTGTGTAACATTTCCCACAAAAAAATGGACTAAAGAAGCTTTTAGAAGTGCTAATGACTTAGTTGTTATTCCAACCTAGGGCTCTAGGACTTTTCCAACTAAAATCCAATCACAATTTCTACTATTCTCAGAATGCATCAGTAAGAGAGTATAGGACTGTCTCCAAAAAGGTAAAAAAAATTTCAACATATGTATATATACACATACACACACATGAAAGAAAGAAATGCAAAGAATAAAAGAAAAAGAAAATGAATAATAAGAAAAATGAGTCTTAAAGCAACACAAGAAGCCATGTACCTGCTCAGTCCAAAAAGCAAAGCTGTTAAGTAGGAACCTGATAATCAGTCTAGCTATCAATATCATTTAGCAGCTAAAAGTATGGGCTCTACATTATTTGCCCTTATGCTTTTTGGACTCCTGAGAGTCTGTAAGCAGGATTGTACATACAGCCTAAACACATTACGTGAACAAACAACATTAATTGGCTTTGGTATGCTGACACATGTAGGGCAGTCCATACTTACTTTCTGAAGAGGTAGTTCTTGTAGATCAAATTTAGACTTAGTCTGCAAGTTTAAAGTCATGCTTCTGCCTGCATGCATTGCTGAAATACCTCCATAGGGCAGCATGCCAAGGTTAACTGTGTTGTGTTTGTAAGCAGCATTCTGAGTAGAGGAAATAATCATGTGACAGGATGTGAACACATGCTCAACAAACTGATTATTACATGAACATGTTTAAATTTATAACATTTAACTTTATGCAGGCAAACGGTAACTCTCTTTTTTAAACATGCACTTGATCAGACAGAAGCATACAGTAAACAGTGTTAGTTATGAACATAATGAATACCATCCAAAACTACGGAAAAGACAAAAAGCAAAGATAACATCCTGTTTTACATTTGTTGCTATCTCATAGGTGTAGAACCTATCTCTTATATATCATGATTGTAGTGACTCTGGACAAATGTTTATCAGTGGTGATCTATTAATTCAAAAATTTCAAACAGTGAGGTCTTAAATTTTGTGAGCTGCAAATCTCATGGTCTCTTTCACATTGTGAGATTAGCATATGCAAAAGACAAATACTAGCTTCTAATTCTGCCTTAAAACTAATGCCCTGTGAAGTTAAAGTGAAAATCAGTCGCTTTTATTTCTGGCTTATAGGCATAATTATGGCAACTCAGAAAAAAGAGTTGGTCAAAAAGTCATTCAATCTGACCAGTGGCTGATTGAATTTATTAATTTACCTAAACTACTTATTTTGTATGTGAATCCAAATATTTTCTTTTGTTGTTTCTTAAAAATTAAATTTTAAACCGATGAAATTTCGTAATGAAACTAAAGGAAATATGCTTTGAACTATTAATGCTATTTATCTGATATACCTAAACATTTATAGGATATTCTAGTGATATCTGCACTGTGGCTACCTTTCAGTAAGTGCATCGGAAGTTATTCCAAGTGGCTCAGTTTTTTTCTACAGAACTTCATTTAAAAATTAAGTCATTTTGCATATCTTTCATCAGATGGTTTTCATGAGTATAATCTCTACTTTCCACCTATCATGAAAATACAATAACCGACAGGATTTGGCCCTTTTAATTAATTTAAAAAGTCTATAGAAGTTAACTTAGTACACTTTTTAAAATCGAATATTATTGAACATTAACAGGAGACAGTTATTCTATTCTGAGGGCATTATTTGCAAAGAAATCATTTTTAGGATCAGAATTTCATCAACTGAAAGACGATTACACTCCTGATGGTGTGCTGTCAACCAACCATATTTGTTACGGATCCCTGATTATTTCATTCAGAGAATTTTTTTCATTGTCACCATGCCAAAGTTGAGAAGGACACTGAACATTTCAAGTTAGCACTTGAAGGATTCCTTAAGGTTTAAAATGACTTCAGTCTAGTGCTTTCTCAGCAGCTATGGAAGAGTAGAAGTCTTAGTCAAGCGGGGTTCTGTAGGGGAAGCATGAGCCTTGAGGTCGAACCAAAGGGGAAAACAAGCACCTTTAATCTATGGCAGTACTCAGAGCTGTCTCTCCAAGGTCAACCCCAAACAAGGTCTGTAACCACCATTATGCAGAGCTGTTAGGCTTAGCCAATGTCCAGGCTTCTAGGCAGTTCTCTTTTATAAGGAATGGACAAAGATCTTGTAGTTTCCAGTGTAACTGATTCCCAGAGTTCAAATCACTCAATTAAATTTTACTGGGAAGGAAGCAAGCTGTGCCTGGTACAATCTCATTTTGGGCAGAATGTTAAATACCACAATACAGAACTATTTTTACATAATAAGTCTGTGCTCCAGTGCCCTAAATTTATCTTGTATGTAAGTTTTAAGTAAGATACAGTCTGAATAAGGCAGTAACTCAATTGAGAGAGGGAAGAAGTTACTCAGACAAAGGAGTAAGAGCTTTCAGGATTTGGTGGCTTGAAGCAGTATGCTAAGGTAATTTACTTTCTTTGAATTAAATGAGAGGCTATTGAACATACATTGAAATTGCTCTGAAAAATGAAAGACAAACTGAGGAAATTATATACAGACAGGGGATATGTGAAGACTAACTGAAAAGGGAGGCGTCATCACAACAAGGGAAAATACATACAAATTTACTTTTAGTTATCTGCATCTGGGATGGAAAGGGTCTCTAGAATTCTGCTGATCTAAATCCCCCTCCTCCAGTTCTATTTTCCTCCCTCCGAATTCCTGCTCCAACTAGGGGTGACACCTACTTTTCAGGAGCTCTGATCAAGGGAAATGAAACATTTATCTGGGAAACTAGTAAATAAATAATAGTACCAAATACTTAAAATTTTGTCTTTTTTTTCTTTTTCATTATCTGTTTTCATTCACTCCTTTGTTGCCTCAATTTACTAGTCATTGTATATATGCTCCAAAAAGCCTCTGATAACCTTTCTCTGCTAGTTCATCTTACCCTGTTATGTATGGTCATGTCTACACGAGGCCAGAGTTCCCAAACTGTACTGTTTTATTTGGCCCCAAATATTTTCGCCCTCCGAGTTATCTGTCTACATGGAGGGTAAAACTTGAAGTAAGGCATGGTGACAACCGACCAGGTGTCTCCCACTGACAGCCAGTCAGGAGGCTTTGATGAGGCTCCCATCAATGGGACTGAGCACACCTATCTGAAACAGACATTCTGATGAAATATTTTGCAATGCAGAACCAGTTTCCACTTTGAGAAACTAACACCCACACCCACATTTATTAGTTCACTCTTTCCCTATTAATAGTTGTTTTTCTTGTCATGTAGACACGACCTACAAACAATATAATTATTTTAAAAGAGTACATCTGAAAACATAAAATTCACCATTAAGAAAATATATAATAAGTGCCATATATATATGTATAAACCTATGCTTTTAATAGTTTTAACTAAAACTATTAAGTGAAACATTCTAATGGTATATTACCCAGATCCCAAATTTACACTAAACATTGAAACCTAGACAATCAGAACAAAAAGCTCTATTTTCACAAACTAGGGTTTTAAGATTCTAAGGTCAATGCAGGGTACACAGAGCCCTCTACACCAAAGCTACAAAGTACACTCAGTGGTGATGGTGAATTGATCATAGTTCTAGAAAATGAAATACCAGATTTCTCTTAGAGAGATATAAACAGCAACAAAAATATAATTCAGGCCTTACAGAAATTTTTTTACTCTCTTCAATTACTATGCATTCTATGATTTATTGTGATTCAATTTTAACTGAACTGGGATTATTTTCCTCTTTCTTTGCTGCAATATACACACACTAATTTGTATGTTTATAGTCTTCATAAAGACATCATCTATTTTTGTTGTCTGTAGTATGATTAGAATTTAAACATTTCTTTCTATATGAAAATCAACATTCTAAATGGCAGGATTTTCATTAAACAAAGTGATGTGTGGGAGGGTATTCAATCTCTGCTTATTTTATTTTTGTTTCTTGCTGGGAAGATTATTGCTCATTAGAAATAACAACGTTAGGAGTCCCATAGCAGTAACTATATGCAGATTTTATAAACAAATTAGGTCTGACCTCAGCATATGTGAGTCTGTGCAGAAAGGAACAGAATACCCACTTTTTATAGAGTCAATAAAAATCATTTTCTCTAGGTCACTAGAGAACAGTTCGTGTCCTAGGAGAGGCATTTTTGCCTTCATGGCTAGAAAGCAATTGAAGCACCATCCCATATAATAGAATTGAATTCTTTCTCACTAACCACTTTTAAGATAGTTTTGGTAAATAATTGACCTACAAGTTATGAACTCTCGAAGAGCCTTAAATAGTAATCCACAAAAAACTATTATGATCCATTTCCCCACATATAAAGATAAATCAAATGCTCATCATCTATTCATTCATGTAGTTCATGCTTCACTACACGTGCTCAGAAACGCCAATAAAGTAACACTAAAGGCAGGAGGGATATTCTTACAGAGAAATGCCAAACATACCCTGTCTAACCTTCTAGCTTCTATATGTCTAAGCAGCTGTTGTCTCCAGTCTGCAGGCATTTTACCACAGCTCTCCTCTCCCTTGACAGGAGTGGGCCTCGTCTTTATATCACTGTTATCTGATGGCTTGTCACCATAGTTACCCAAGTTATAGTCAGATGGTATTTTTTCCAAAAGAGCTGCCATAGTCGGCCTAGCTGAAACTGGCCTGGTTTGGGAGGCACCGTAACTCTCTGTACTGTAGCTTCTTGCAGACAATGGCCTCCTTTGGGTAAGGTTTTTAACTGGAAAACTTCCCGCCTGAGCTTTCACTTCTTGATATGAAGGGTGTTCATCTTCATACCTGCCATTCCTTTTCAGGAACTGGGACTCAGTCACTGACACGCTGCTTTGGCGATCCAGACCACCCCTATATGGAGGTCGGCCATACCTCTCACTCGGAGTTAGCTCATGAGGTTCACTGACCCTTCTAAACATGGCCATTTCTGTAGAGCTCGCCAGGGAGTCAGCTCTTCTCAAGAAGCCTGCCCTGGCGCCTTGGCTTGCAAACTGGGCGTTGACCACAGCATCTTCGTTAACAGATGGCTGAGAAAACGAAAACATTTGCTCCACGGGTGGGTAGCCTCGGTAAGCTCGAGGACTAACCAAATCCTTGGCGATGTTTTTCCCGGATTGTTGCACGTACTCGGAATTGTGTTGGAAAGGGGGCGGTATCCTCTTTTCGGCTTTAACTTCCACTGCTCCTTGGGGATTGAAGCTTTGGTCAAACTGATAGACCTTTTTGGTCATGGATGCTTTCTGTTGTTGAGGCCCTTTACTGCTTCCGTAGGTGAGCAGCTCATCATCCAGCATTGGGACTGACTGGCTTCGAGACATACTGCATATGCCATGCTCCGGCCCCAGCATTTTGTCAGGGCGTTCATGACTTCCTAAGTGATCACTCCCAGCAGCATAGTTTTCTAATGGTATATTATAAACCTTGTATGTACCAATGTCAATCTCATCGATACTCTGTGACTTTTTGAATTTATTGGACTTGATATCTTTCATTAGTGGGGAAAGCCTCTCTGTGCTTTTGCTAATCGAAATAACACCCTTAGAAGAGTCGGGGCGGCAGTGGATTTGAGAAAAGACATTACTGAGACTCCTGTTGGGATTAGAATCGTGATACTCCCAAGGTACTCCTGGAGAGAAAGGACTAGGTATTTCAGTAGATTCTTTTATATGTTCTTTCCTTTCAGGCAATGGGCTGGTGGTAGGGGTTGTCTCTAATTTGGAAGGGAAAGCAGTCCTGTCTTCAAAAGGACTAGGGGTTCTGGTCCAATTCTGCCAAGGATTGGAAGGAGGCACTTCTGTTTCTGGTGTGTGTCTGTGGGTAGACTGCTCAAGTTCCAGGGGAACACCGACAATCCTGTCCTGCCTAATCAAAGGCCTGCGTCCATGAGAAGATGTGCTTCTAGCTTTCGAACTCAGGAGGGGATTATTGTTGGCATTCTCGCCCGTGGTCTCCTCGGCAACGAACCCCGTGTTATCATAATGGGAGCCATCGGTCCAGTTGTCTGTGAACGCGTCACTCATTGGCAGCCGGTCAGGACGCTGGGGTAGGTTCCCTGGGGGGACAGCCTCCCGCTGGCTGAGTAATGGCTTTGCATCAAGAGGCTGTGGGAAAGATTGTGCAATCCTGTGAACACAATGGGAAGAAGAGACATGAAAATGAGGAAGAGCTGGGTCTTTGCCAGAAAGAGAACAAGCAGGCAAGAATACCAGCATCCTTTGTTCGACTGATCATTCAGCCACACCTCACTTACGATTAAGAATAGCATTATTATTTCATGTCCAAAAAATTCACCCCTTTACCCTGATCTAACTTTTATTTCTTCTCAGTTGCCACCTTCCAGTACATATGGTTTACTTACCTATTATATTTATTGCACATTGCCTGGTGTCCTCTGCAGGATGTAAACTCATGAGGGCAGAGGTTTTTTTCTCTTCATGCCTAACATAGTGCTTGGCACATAGTAAGTACTAAGTACATATTTGTCAGATGAAGGAATGAATGAATAAATGAGTGAAGGAAGAAATACAGAGATTTTCAGTAATGGTCCTGACACCTGTGTGATAATTAGAACTACCTGGTTCTTGGTCTCCAACTCTGGAATTTCTGATTCCGTACACTTCCAAACTATTGGTTGAGGAGGGTACCTTTCTTATCAATTTTTGGTATATTGAATAAATTCAAATTGTCTTAGATAATATATTTGAGGGGCAGGTATTGGAAGACATTAAATCAATTGTATAGTGAATGCATTCACATGTTTTTCTAAAAGGTAAATTAAATGAGTTTTGATCATTGATATGTTTATTCCAGTGGCCACATTATCTCTAGATAATGCCCATTTTTACAAGTTTATTTTAAACCATTTGCATTAATCATATCAAATTATATATCTTTTATTACAGCCTTTTATGTGCTTTTACTAACTGAAAAAAAAAAGTGCATTTAGAAGGCATTTTCCAAAAGTACCTAAATCAGTCTCAGCTTGTATGACAAATAATAAATTTATAAACTGAAAGAGTTAAACTTTTATCATGGGCATCAATGAGTAGAAACAGTCATTCATTAATTACCAAAGAATATATTGCAAATGGTATTGATATGATCAGTATAATCTGCTTGGAAGTCATTGATTGTCTATGTCAAAAGACAATTTTTATTTGCTATTTGTAGTGTGAAATATAGCAATAAGCTATAAAACAAAGGAATCAGAACTGGGCAAATGCTACTTCTCTAAGTCACTTTATTGCCCTCTATGGCTTTTGATCTTAATATATCTGTAAAATGAAAGTAATATAGAGTAGAAGCCATTGTGGAAAGATTAAATACTTTTACTTACATTGTAACTTTCCCACGTGGTGATAAAATGATGATGATGAAGAGGCTGATGAAAAATTTACTGAGTATTCACTTTGCACCTGGCAGTTGGTGCTTTCCATGCATTTTACTTTAGTTTATAACACCAGTTTGGATGGTGAATGCCCAAATGTGCCACAATTATGTGATGATGATGCAAACACAACTTTTGATTATTTTTGGTTCTATCCTCTCAGTCTGTTAATCTCTTACCATCTCTCCCATAAACAATGGTTTTGCTTCACAAAATGGACTCATCTGCTCTTGGGAATCCCAGCAGGACTACATTTACTTACCTGCCCCTTAGGTCTTCGATGCCACTCATGTGCTGAACACAATTTCCAAATTAGGAAGATTCCATTTTTTAAAAGAGTTGCTGAAAATAAGCATTTGGGGACAGAAAAGAGGGAATTCTAAACACACCTGTTACCCCACAAAGAATTATGTACTGCATCTTTAGCTGTTGTCTGCAAGGACCCCACTTTAACCCGGGTGTTAGAGGATCCTGAGGAAGCCTGGGAAGGTGAGTAGTCTGAGTAAGTGCCTGAGGAAACACTGTTATTCAGACAGTGAGTTTTGTCAACTTCAGACTCATCAGTTGATTCTGAAATGTAAAGAGAAAAATATTATAATGCTATGAACATTGACAAGTATAAACAGAAAAGCATGTATGAAAAATAGCATACCAATGAATGTTAGAAATACACATTTATAAAATATTTCTATAGACTATGGTGTATCATAATTTACAACTGGCGATTCATCATGCACATGCATTTGTGGCATATTTTCCACATCAGGTTCACAATGTTACCTTTTTTGTCCTTCCCTAGCAGAACAAGTTTGGGTGGGTACAGAGGGGTCTCAGCTAATGAAGGGTGAAGTTCCCCAATCCTCATTTCATTAGCTGGATGAACAAAAGAATCCTGAGAGATATAATAATACAGGACAAGGAAAGTAAACATTTGAATACTGGTTAACCAAGAAGGCAATATCTTTATTTGGCTCAGATATAATGGGACTCTAGAATCTAGTTCACAGTGGCATGCTAGGAGAAGTGAATCATAGTATCTCTGAGATAAGCACTAAAATGTTTTGTTTTTCTAATGTAAATGAGTCCATTTATCCCTCAAACAGTTTTGAAAGCTATTTATATGTCTGGCACTGTGCGAAGAACTGCGGAGTTTCCAAAGAAAGACAAAATGTCACCCACACTCTGTGGGGATTTACAGTCTAGTTAGGGAGTTAGATATCACTCATAAAACAGGAAATAAATTATGATAAGTTATATAATATATAAGATAGAAGAATGTAAGAGTTCTAAGGGGTGAACTCTTTTGATTATTAACAAAGTTAATGCACAATTTGGCCTATTTTAACCACCAATCTCTCTCCCAATGCCTACTGTTTTCCAAGTGATCATCTCAGTTTTTTTAGTTCTGTCATGCCTTCTTCCTAAGATTTCTGGTTTTCTCATGATCAATCTAGCCTGCTAAATCTTCACTCTAAATCCATTCACTGGGTGTAATGAACAACACTGGTATAAGAATATAACTTTATGACAAATAATCATATTAAAAAAATCAATGGATTTTAAAATTTTGTAGCAAATTTGGAAAACTCAGTGGTGGCCACAGGACTGGAAAAGGTCAGTTTTCATTCCAATCCAAAAGAAAGACAATGCCAAAGAATGTTCAAACTACCATACAATTGCATTCATCTCACAGGCTAGCCAAGTAAAGCTCAAAATTTTCCAAGCCAGGATTCAACAGTAAATGAACCATGAAGTTCCAGATGTTCAAGCTGGATTTAGAAAAGGCAGAGGAATCAGAGATCAAATTGCCAGTATCCATTGGATCATTCAAATAGCAAGAGAGTTCCACAAAAACATCTACTTCTGCTTTATTGATTATGCCAAAGCCTTTGACTGTGTGGACCACAACAAGCTGTGGAAAATTCTTGAAGAGATGGGAATACCAGACCACCTGGCATGCCTCCTGAGAAATCTATGCAGGTCAAGAAGCAACAGTTAGAATTGGACATGGAACAAGGGATTGGTTCCAAATTGGGAAAGGAGTACATAGGACTGTATATTGTCACCCTACTTATTCAGCTTATATGCAGAGTACATCATGAGAAACGCTGGGCTGGATGAAGCACAAGCTGGAATCAAGATAAGCCAGGAGAAATATCAATAACCTCAGATATGCAGATGACACCACCCTTATGGCAGAAAGTGAAGAGGAACTAAAAAGCCTCTTGATGAAAGTGAAAGAGGAGAGTGAAAAAGTTGGCTTAAAACTCAACATTCAAAAAACTAAGATCATGGCATCCAGTCCCATCAGTTCATGGCAAATAGATAGGGAAAAAAATGGGAACAGTGAGAGATTTTATTTTGGGGGACTCCAAATTCACTGCAGATGGTGACTGCAGCCATGAAATTAGAAGATGCTTACTACTTGGAAGAAAAGCTATGATCAACCTAGACAGCATATTAAAAAGCAGAGACATTACTTTGCTGACAAAGGTCCATCTAGTCAAATGTATGGTTTTTCCAGTAGTCATGTATGGATGTAAGAGTTGGATCATAAAGAAAGCTGAACACCAAAAAATGCATGGTTTTGAACTGTGTTGTTGGAGAAGACTCTTGAGAGTCCCCTGGACTGCAAGGAGATCCAATCAGTCCATCCTAAAGGAAATCAGTTGTGAAGATTCATTGGAAAGACTGATGCTGAAGTTGAAAATCCAGTTGTTTGGCCACCTGATGTGAAGAGCTGACTCATTGGAAAAGACCCTGATGTGGCAAAGATTTAAGGCAGGAGAAGGGGATGACAGAGGATGAGATGGCTGGATGGCATCACTGACTCGAAGGACATGAGTTTTAGTAAACTCTGGGAGTTGGTGGTGGACCAGGAAGCCTGTCCATGGGGTCACAAACAGTCAGAAACAACTGAGCAACTGAACTGAACTGAATTCAATTTATTATTCCCAATTAACCAGGTAGCAGGAGAACATTTAGAAATGTAAAAATGCTAAATTTTCATTTTTCTAGGTATAAAAATGGCTTGTTTATTTTCACGAGTAAGTAGTGATATAAATTTATGCACAGTAGTTCTCCTTATGTGTGTTACCCTAGGTAGCTCTCAGTTCCAAAATTCAATTGCACACTTCTTTTGATTAATAGTCTTTGTGAATTGAGTATTTGTTTTTTGCTGTGATCAAAAGGCCTCTTGATGAAAGTGAAAGAGGAGAGTGAAAAGTTGGCTTAAAGCTCAACATTCATAAAACTATGATCATGGCATCTGGTCCCATCACTTCATGGCAAATAGATGGGGAAACAGTGGCTGACTTTATTTTTCTGGGCTCCAAAATCACTGCAGATGGTGATTGCAGCCATGAAATTAAAAGACGCTTACTCCTTGGAAGGAAAGTTATGACCAACCTAGACAGCATATTGAAAAGCAGAGACATTACTTTGCCAACAAAGGTCCGTCTAGTCAAGGCTATGGTTTTTCCAGTACTCATGTATGGATGTGAGAGTTGGACGGTGAAGAAAGCTGAGTGCTGAAGAATCGATGCTTTTGAGCTGTGGTGTTGGAGAAGACTCTTGAGGGTCCCTTGGACTGCAAGATCCAACCAGTCCATCCTAAAGGAGATCAGTCCTGGGTGTTCATTGGAAGGACTGATGTGGAAGCTGAAACTCCAACACTTTGGCCACCTCATGTGAAGAGTTGACTCATTGGAAAAGATCCTAATGCTGGGAAGGATTGAGGGCAGGAGGAGAAGGGGATGACAGAGGATGAGATGGTTGGATGGCATCACTGACTCGATGGACATGGGTTTGGGTAAACTCCGGGAGTTGGTGATGGACAGGCAGGCCTGGCGCACTGCAGTTCATGGGGTTGCAAAGAGTTGGACATGACTGAGTGACTGAACTGAATTGAACTGTGATAAAAAAATTAAGTGCCACAAAAATCAATGTGAAACAGAATGTAGAATTGTGGTATCCAATATAATTCCAAGCTTTGAGATGGTAGGTGGTGTCTAAAAGGCACACACATTTCATTAGTAAGTAGTTTTGGTTGTTTACGAGTGAAATAAAACTATTATTTTTTCTTTCAATTTATGTGTGTTGTTTTTCAGTCACTAAGTCATGTCTGACTCTTTGCGACCCCATGGACTGCAACACTCCAGGATTTCCTGTCTTTCACTGTCTCTCAGAGTTTGCTCAAACTCATGTCCGTTGAGTTGGTTTTGTGTACTCTTTCTCAAATAATCAGTAAATGGGGCATAAATATTTACTAAGTTGTTCAGACCTAACAATAATAAATGGAACTGTTAGGTACTTCTTGGGTGTAACAGTTTACTAACCACTGATACTTTTCAGCCTTTGAAAGTTTAAGTCTCTTAGGCTTTGATTTTTATTTATAAATAAAATCTGGCTCCTTAAAAACTGTTTCTAAGTCACCCAGTTTATGTTTTTACCTTGTTTTTTCTTTCTGTTTTCTTATTCTGCCTACCTCTATTTGCTTTTTTTGTGGTTTTCCATATTTAACAACATGAATAAATGTATCATGCAGTGTGTGATACCCTCTTCCACATTCATGGCAGTATGATCTAAATAATGATGATTCAAAAATTGCATAACTTCCCTGGTGGCTCAGACGGTAAAGTGTCTGTCTGCATTGCTGGAGACCCGGGTTTGATCCCTGGGTTGGGAAGACCCTTGGAGAAGGAAATGGCAACCCACTCCAATATTCTTGCCTGGAAAATCCCATGGACAGAGGAGCCTGGTAGGCTACAGTCCATGGGGTTGCAAAAATGCATAATATATACTTACCAGCTAGACACTTGGTTATTTGTATTTATTATATCTGATTATAATGTATTATATTATAATATAATTATATATTATATACCACCACAACTAAGTGTGTGGGTGCTTAGTTGCTCAGTAGTGTGTGACTCTTTGCGACCCCATGGACTATAATCCAACCAGGCTCCTCTGTCCATAGAATTCTCCATGCAAGAATATTGGAGTATGGCCCCTTAATTTGGGTGCGGTAATTTGAAAAGGGAGGATGTTACAGAAAGCAACATCTCATTCTAGGGTGTCTAAAAATTGAGGAAAGGTCTAGAATCTTGATTTCAGGAAAAATGTTGATATTATCAGTGAAATTTCAGAACAAAAGGCTTATAGACTAAGAAAACTAAGAAAGAGTGGGGCAAATCACAGGAATAAATATGAAGCTGAAAGCTGAGCTTCAGTCTTATTTAGCTTGTCTACTATAGCTAGTTAGGAAGTCCAGATAGCCAATATGAAGTCACTGCAGTGTTTTTTAAGGAGGGCAGGATTAGACTTGTGTTTTGTAAAGATCATAGGCAAGGCAATGAGGGAGCTTGGGACAAAGCAGGCCAAGAAACTGACGGTTTTTACAGAAATGCAGGATAGAGTTCAAGACCTGAGGAGTGTTAGGAGACATACTCAGATGAAAACATATAGGCGTTGGTGATTGGAAGGGGCACAGAGAAGGGAGAAAGAAGGAAAAGGAAATCAAAAT
The DNA here is from genome assembly GCA_007570785.1 of Antilocapra americana. NCBI lineage: Eukaryota > Metazoa > Chordata > Mammalia > Artiodactyla > Antilocapridae > Antilocapra > Antilocapra americana. The sequence continues at coordinate 7,776,288 of ML661344.1, read as the reverse complement.
ACCTCCCAAATGTCTAGCTTGAGTGAACTGGTAGATAGATAATGGCACCGGCTGAGATCAAGACCAATTATACAGAAGGAGAAGTGAGTCTGAACTGAAAACATTCAATTTTTTTTGGATTTGTTAAGTCTGAAGTCCTTGTGGGACAATTTTAAGATTTTTTCTCTACTATCAGGTTATTATTAAATTCATGATCAAAGCTACTTTTTCCTTGCCTCACCTCTCCCATTCAGGTATAAAGCAATTTTAGGATTTATGTATTTTGCTGTAGTTATTCAGCTTATGGATTATCATGACCTTAAAGTTACATGATGACAGGAGAGCTTAATATAAAGTCTATGTGTATTTAATGTGTACCCACTCACTGTTGATTTTCCTCCTTTTTATATTATTACAGTATCTTAGAGATAAAAGTCTGTTGCTTTGTAATAAAATATCTGTAATATTTTAGAAATGAAAAAGTATATTAATATGGCTTTTATAGGCAAAATAAAGAAGTGTGTGAAAATGAATATTTACTTAAATTTTCTTCCCTAGATAGCCAGTTATATATATTCCTCTTTTCTGGGGCAGGTTTGTATCAATACTTCAACTGGCAGATGTGCACACCATGCTTATTTTTGCTTATGCTTCTTTTTTTCTCTTTGCCTAGAATGCCTTCCTCTGTCTTTGCCTTGAAAAGAGTCACCCAATCTTGAACGTGGAATTCAACCTTAAACCCTTTGTGTAACTTTCAAAGTGACTGGCAGTGACCGTGTATGTCTCCAGCTTCTTAGAGTACTATACTCTCCATCACACAGCCAATCATGTTATCACACTTTATATACTATGTTCTCTAGTTGCTTCATCTGCCTTAAATTTACCTGGTTAGTCTCTAAATTATTTGGGGACTATTAAATCCATTTTATATTTCTTTTCTTTCTCTCACAGTGTTTAGCACAGTGCTAAATATACAGTTGGTGTTCAACCAGTGCAACAAACTGATGCTTTGAAATGCAGATTTGTAAAAGAGTTTCGTCAATCTAGATATTTAAGCAGCAGGTATAGGAATTTCTATATAGACTCATATCAGTTATGTTTCTAATGAAGATAAAAAGATGATAATAAAATTAATTGAAGAATAGATGAGATAGTACAGAGGTGGCATAAATGTAGTTGAATTCTTTTCAGACCACACAAATTGATAAGGATGAATATCTAATTCATTCTAAAATATAGGAATTAAGCTTCATATTAGATTCCATAAAGCTAAATTTCAAAGTTATTGCCCTCTTTTTGTTGCTTATAGTAGTGTTTCCTATAAAGGGTGAAACCCAAACACAAAAATGTTTTTAAAAATTGGCCCTAACTCTGATCAAGAATTTTACTAAGACCTGCAGAATAATAATGAAAACTTCATTCATACGTTCCTAATGACTCATACAATAAAAGTTAGGGATAGTCAAAGGAATATAATGAAAATGATTTAACTTATTGACCAGAACTAGCCAGGTGAGCAAACTATTCCTTCTGTGCATTGGAACTTTTGAAGCTGTATTAATGGTTTAAGGCCATGAAGGTGTCATTTATTAAATGCAACCCTCAGAGTTAAAAAGAGTAGACAGATTCATTCATATATTAGGAAAAAATGCACTTAATGAAGATCTGCTCAGTTCAAAAAATGTCATTTAGTAATTTCAAAAAATCCAAACCACACTGGCAATTACCAATAACCTTGAAATACCTCCACTGTAATCTCCTTTGGGGCTACAGGCCACTTGTGTTCATATTTTTCTTTCACAGTTTGCTCCGTGTTAGCAGTTGGATTTGAATTCTCAACACGCACTCCATGGCTTGGTTTACCCACCAGATTTTGAACAGATTTTACCATATTCTTTAAATCCTCTGGATAAGGAGTTGGGTATCGTTTTAGGTTTATTTCAACCTAGAAGTTTATAAAAAGAAATTTAACATAAAAATACCTTCAGCAAGCATGTTCACAAAACTACTCCATTTTATGCGCAGTAGTATAACCAAATGCAATATAGTGAGTGTTGAGCTGGCTGAAAAACTGTGCTATAGAGGAGGACACGGTGTTCTTTATACATTCTGCCTCCTAGGACTTCTCCCCAACCCTGGTCACCCTTCTAGATTAAAAACAATTTTTGGATTTTATCCTATGTTTAGACCTACTCTATAAATGGTTGAAATAGCAGTAAGTCAAACACTTAAGTGATTGGTAATCTCTGAAAAATTTAATCAAGTTACTATCAGCTGTATTTATACTTTAGAAGCTATTCTCTGCACTATCTTAATTATTTATAAATAACTATTTTGACAGAAATATCTTTGAAATATCAATGCAGGTGATGCAATGAGACTCTAAAAGATTTACAAGTAGAGTGATCATTTACTGAAAAAAATGGGGAGTTGACAGTATCTATTAATATCATCAAATATGCACCAGCTCTATGTTAATCAGCATGTTACGTCAAAAGATAGGCAGTTAATTCTTGTTAATAACTTAAAGGAACACCTTTAGAGAGGTTTTTATGTTAGTTTTTACCCTAATAAAGTAACATGCATTATAGATTACATCTAACAATAAAGAGAAAACAAAATTGAGAACTTTGTCTAAGATATTATAGGTAAATATGTAAATTTTGGCTGCTATTTATTGAGAGATTTATTTCCATTCTTGAATTCATTTTTGGCATATGAATCTCACTTTAGGGAATATATATGTATTAATTATTATTCTTCATATTTAATTTAGAGAGAGAAAATATGAGATATTCCATATAGAATATTCCACCATCAGAGTGCTTAAAATATATTTAAAATAGCATAGATATAAAATTTCCAGGCTGATTAAAATCGAGTAGGAGGAAAAATAGGGGCATATTTACTTGGTTTGGTTTATTCTAATAGCCATGTCTTTTTGCATCTGAGTAGAATCAACTTTACAAAATGGCATGATTTATGTGACTATGGTGAGTATGTGTTGTGAAAAATATGTGTGAGGGTGGTTTAGAAGTGGGCAAGAACCAACTTTACAAAATGGAATGATTTATGTGACTGTGGTGAGTATGTGTTGTGAAAAATATGTGTGAGGGTGGTTTAGAAGTGAGCAGAGGTGGAAGTGAAGCTGAAAGAGGAAGAAGAGAGGGAATGAGAGATTAAAAGAGAAAAAGGGTGGGGCACACACATTCCCCCCATATGTATGTAACATATGGAATGTAAGAAATATGATAGTGGTATAGATCTGAGGGTTATAAATATGAATTCAAACACTTTTGCTCATCTGCAGTTTAGCAAATCCACCAACTTTGTTATTCTAGTATATTTTCCTGTGGTTCACTGTCCATATCAAATACTGGAATTAGACTTCATTAGATGATTTTTGACATTCGCTTCAGTATTAAAATTAAATTATTTTTCCAATTACTTTTTGGGAAGCTTAATGAAAAACCAGATAATTTTGTTAGTGTAAATATCATTGAAATGTGATTTAATCCTTAATATGCTGAAAAAAAGGATGAAATTAATAATACATAGAAATAAATCTACAAAAATACAAGCCATGAAAAAAGTTAGATTTTACCAAAAAAAAAAAGTAGAAATTGTTAGAGTGTAATTAAAGTATATCTCAGGGTACTTTATAATGTATTCTTAAATAAACATAAAAAGAATGATAGCCATGCTAGACAAAGTCCACTGGGATGCATGCATTCTTGGATCTGCTGTTTAAATTGGTATTAGAAATATTAATACCAAATACAAATTCAATCTAAGTTTTAAATTATATTATTGAACTTGTTTAAAAGTACTTGATATCAGAGGCCTAAAAGTCAAAAAACTACATTTAGAAAATGTAAATTGTAAAACGGTAGGCCTAGTATACCAATTAAGAACACAAGTGGTGGTATATGAATAAAAACTAATTTTCAAATAGGGCATTAAATTAAAACTCTACACATCTTAAAATATCTTCAATGTAAAATTACATTTCTAAATTGAATCAAAGGCAAAAAATGGGATGGGATATGTTCTTTCTTAATTGAATTAAATACTTCATTGAATAATGTAATCTAATTTTTGAAGATGCTGTGTCTCTGCTCACACAATTAGATGACTATTTTCTTATGGCCATGGTGCTGAAACTTTCTGGGTTTTTTTATACACAAGTTAATGTTATATTTTGGTCACATCACTGAATATATTTGGGTATTTTATCTCCATAAAAATATTTAAATGTGGAACTAGAGTAGATTTGTCATGAAGCTAAAGAAGCTTAAGTTTTAGGGTGTATCACCTTCATAGGTACTTTCAAAGCCTTATAAGGGGCCCTACTTATGTATTTACATGGTTATTTTATATTATTTTCCTTAAAGAGGTTCCTCTCCAAATTGTGGAAAATCATGAAATCTGGAATTGTTCCACCTATACCATAAGTTCCTTGCTTCCCATTTGCTAGTCTACCAGCAGAATTGACTGGAAGACCTAAATTTTACCCCCAACTAGCTGTAAGCTACAAATCTGACCAGTTTCTATTTGTGTAAAATAAGTAGATGGAATGATAATATTTAAGGTTAATTCAGAACTCAAGTAAGATAAATGTGAAAGTTCTTTGAAAATATACAATTTCTATGCAGAGATTAGATACTATTTCTAATATCAGATTCTACTTAGGTATTTTTAAAATCTGGAGTCTTGCAGTAATTTAGATCTATTATATATATGTCTAACTGTAATATCTATAACTGGATCTTTTTCAGGTTGTATGCACCATCATTTATTCAGTATCTGCCATGTTCCAGGTCTATGCAAAGTGTTTTATAAGGATAGATAATTTACTATTAGTTATTATATTTATATAAATAATAAAACCTTATTATTTACCAAATAGATTTAAATATAAATAATAGTCATAATTAATAACATTAATTAAAATCTATAATCTATTACATTTCATAACCCATTGCAGTATCTGCTCCCATTTTTACATAAGGAAAACAGGGGTTCAGATGGTGTAAGTTGAAGGTCATACAGCTTTAGGTATCAATGCCCATATTAAACTCAGGTTTTTGACTCCAAAGCTTATGCTTCACAAGTGTTACTTGGCTCAGAGCTATTCTCTGGTATAGATGCAGCACATATTTGTACAATCTTGTGGAAGAGATAGTGTAAATATAAAATGTGAATTTTACTGAGTTAAATAGGATAATGTCAATGTTTAAAACATGAAGTTAATATATTAAAAATGAAAACAGTATTTTATAATTGTTATGTTAACCTCTCTAAAAGCATATTTTATACCCTTTTACAGATTGTTTTGCCTCTCTATTTTCCAACTCATGTGTGATGTGCTTCTGAAATGAATAAACATGATCATAAATACAATTATATTTATAGTTCAGTAAAGCTCAAATACAAAAGTAGTTTCTTTATATTTCTAAATATATAAGCTATAAATATTCCCTTATTCTAATATGGGACATATTAATAAATGGTAAAAATCTGTCAGTTATGTTCTTAGTAAAATATTGTGTTTATCACTCACCATAAAGTATTTGCTCATTTTACATATACATTTTATTAAAATGCAAGATTTTTACTGAAATGTTATTTTATCCTAATTTTGAAAAATAGAAGTGTTTCACAACGTTATATATATCTTAGACCTTAAAAAAAATGCAGTAAATGCAAATAGTAGCTGCAAGATGTTGGAGACTCCCAAAGATTTGTTGATGAAGAATTAAGGTTAACAGCTAAGGGATTTAGAAATGTTATTGCGAATTCACAAAGAAGTATGCTTTTCTTATATAATGATTAAAATATAATTTGATTTGATTGTAAATTCCAGTAAGAGAAATAATAGTTAATGCTTTGGTTGTTAGTTGTTAAATATCTTATTCTATGAATTAATTGGAACATTTTATAGAAAGGAAACCTATAGCAGTTTCAGTTAGGAGTCTCAGCTTGCCTTATACTGTAGAAAGAAGGTAAGCCACTGAATAGGAATCTAGTCCACTATGTGGATGATAAAGTTAATAAAAAATAGTGCTCTTCTACATCCCATTAAAATTTTCTTTTTCATTAAACTCTTAAACACCCCATCCACTGATGTAAGGCAGTCCTATTTGCCAGAATTCCCAGGCCAGTCTTCTCTTACAGGAATTCTCATTATCCATGCCTTCAAATTAAAGGGAAATTGGTGCTTTCCAATAGATGTCCATCCTTGTGCTCAAAATCCACTCTCAGCAAATTTCAGCTGCAATCTCGTGCTGTTTTAAGAATCTAGCTTTAGTTATTCAGTCTCTCCTAGAATTGATACTACAGAAAAATGTGTGTATGTCTGGGGCCAATTCAGATTGCATCAGTAGTGTCATCAACATTCTGCCCAACTATTGGTATTCCCACACTTTAAGAGAAAAACCTTGAAAATAAAAACATAAACAAAATGAAGTACCCAACTCAAAAACCATGCCAGCTACCCCGCCAGTGGGCATCTCATATTGATGTCCCCTCCCGCTCGGACTCAGTTCTTCCCTCCCCATTGCCAATGTCAATGAACAAAAGTTAAATTGGGATCAGATGCTGGCAATTGAAAGGTTTCTAGATGCTCAACATTTCTTAGCCCACATCATGCAGAACATACCCCATCAACCACTGTTCCAAGGTTGCTTCTACATAGGGGATTCTCCTACCCCAAACACCTAGGCCTACCTGTCTGCCACTTAGAGAGGGAAGAGTGGTAGATTGTGCTGCAACTGGCACTGGAGTACACATGCTCCTCTCCTGCTGGAGGCCACTTATACAACCCCACGCCAGCTGTGGGTCACTCTGGGGGACAGGCATCTCTTGGATCTGCTGGTCACACCTGGCCCATGGTGTGCAGCAGTCGCCAGACAGTCTGGCAGGTTGGAGAGTAATCCCACGCTGGCCCCTTTCCCAGGGGGCTTGGCAGGGATGATCCTGTGGGAGAAGGAATCTCCATTTTCTGGGAGAAAGAGGAGCACTGTAGCAAAATTTTCACTTTATCATTTTTCTATTGATTTTTTTTTCATTCCGGGTAATGCATTTAAAACAAGCATCAGAAAATTAGTTTTGACTCTTTGTGATAAAACAGTACACCAATGTCGCACGAAACCAAAGGGTCTCAATTTCTGCAACACAATGCGGCATTCATACTACACTAAACACACTGTAACTAGGGCATTATACTCTAGGCCATTCGGAAGTTAATGCCATAGGTCAGCAGTTCCTTTTAAAATTTTATGTAAATTAAAGGTAAGATGAAAATGGGGCTAAATTTAATGTATATGCAATGAGCCAGAAAAGGATAATTTCATGTAATAGTTCAGCATATTCCATTCATCATGCTTCCATAATGATTTATGCAGACATTTGCTTGTGTTCTAATTTGTCCAATAACCAATGGCACTGGAAATACTCAAATTAGTCAAAACCAAGTAGTCTGAGATTTGGGAAACATGTATTATTTCCCTAATATATAAAATAAATTAAATATAAATAAACATAGAGAAAATGTTTTCTAAAGTATAATGAGCCTACTCTCATTATAATCAAACCTGATCACATAACACACAACAGGGCTTCTAAATGTCTGTTTGCATTTACTATATTTTATGTTTTCATTGACACATATACCAAAGTATATTAAATGTACTCTTTTCTTAGAGCCTTTGAATTAGTTTTTTTTTTAAGGAGGAATTATGTAGTTTTTGACATTCAATGAAGTAAAAGAATGAATCAGAGGTCCAGGATAGAATGCATCATCCATTGGTTCTGGATTTAACATATAAAATCCTTACAAGAAGAAATGAAATGTTCTAAAGGTCTTTTTTCTTGTTTTAGTTAAAAATGTCTCTTTGGTTATTAGACAGCACTAATCAACCATTCAGAAACATTTTTTAAGCCCAAATCTTTAACACAATTGCTATTTTGATTTGGGAATATATTTTGAGTTTTTCACAACAATACAGGTAGGCTTTGTCAATTACAGTAAGGTTGTAGGGTGTGCTGGTTCAAGACAAGAGTTTAGAAAATGTAGGAAGGAGGAGACAGAGCACAATCCAGATCTACTAATAGGATGCATATGCAATTACTTAAGTAATTAGTCACCAAGGGTGAGAGCTGTTAGTACCCATGATGGAAAAAGTACAAAAATAATATAAAAATGATGAGAGATTCAAGATGTTGCCATGATAATAACATGAAGACCTGATGTTAATATAATCCATATAAATTCTGACATTTTCAAATTTATATAATAGAAAAACATAGATTTTAAAATTCTGACCTTGTTACTTAGATAAGTGCCAATAAAGAATTTTTAAAATATGCTTTAAGGTGAAATTTTTAAAGTAATTTTCCTTAAGGGATATCACCTGCTATTAGGCACTCACCTAAGTTTAAATGAAAAACTTATTCTCACACTTAAGAAAATTCATAATGTCTTCTCAAACACTCCAGAGATGTAGAATCCTTCCAAAATTTTAATGCAGTGTAATATATCAATCCACTGGCTCTTTCATATATGTGGATTTTGACTTCACACAGTCTGAATGATGCCCTGTCTTGCTCAGTGGTTAAAAAAAGCATTTCAGTGTTTCAAAGATGTAGTAAGGTATTAGGTGAAGCCCATTACCCAGAATGTTTGTTAGTTTTTTTTTTTTTTTTTGCTTTCTCAGCTTGAATCTCTCATGTTTACTATTCTGTAAGATGGGGTGATTTATGAAATTTGCTCAGTCAGGATGTTTGCCTCATTCTGAAGCACAGAAGTGCTTCCAAAATCACATCCTGCTATAAGGAAAAGTACCGCCATGAGACTTAATGTATCTGACCTTCTAGCAGAGGTCAGTGAGTCCCAGAGTCTATCTGAATAATAACAATGAACAAACAAAAATAATGAGAAGAAAGAGGAAACAAAAATTAAAAGGTTCACCTTAACTTTCCCCGCATTTTCATCATCTTCCTTTTTTTCTTCAAATTCAAAGGCAACAGTCATGCGTTGTTGTCTCTGTTCTTCCCATAGTGTAGGGTTAAAGCTGTCACTGTCTGACTGGAAATCTACAGTTAGATTTCAAAGTGTTACTGCTTTTTTTTTTTTTTTTTTACATAAATTGTTATTCAATAGAACTTAGTATACTATGCAAAAAAATGGTGATAGGTACTAAAAACAAATACAAAAATAAAAAAAGAAAAGAAAAAATAAAGGGATAGAAAGAAAGAAGCAAGTAAAGAAAGAAGGAAAGAAAAAAAAGGGAAAAACTCTCTTGATATTTGTTAAATAGTCTTTTAACATCTTAACTCAAATTCAGCTTTGCTAAGTGTAAATTAATTATATACTGGGGTTGAGAAGTTTTCCAGTGTAGAGAATGGCCATAGCATAATTATGATAAAAGAGAGAGCTAGATTTAGTATTTTAAACTATTACCTCCTTTAATTTGCAAAACAGCATAATGGTAGTACTAATATAATCCTCAATTTAATAACGAGAGCAATTTAATTATTGCTGAATTTTGAGAGATTTGTTTAAAGTCGTGCAGATTCTCCATGGCCATTGCAGGATTCTATTCCATGTCCTGTGACTACAGAGCCCATAAATGTAATCAGCAATCTCTATTAGGGTGTTATAAAAGATACTATGTAATCCTGCTTTGCAATAAATGGTCCAAGATTTCAAACTTTTTTGCTGGAGTTTTGTGTGTCTGGTGGGGGGCAATGTAGTAGTGCTAGGTTTTACCATGCTAGGTGCATGGTGACAAATGTGGAAAATGAACTCTTTGACCTTTGGGTCTCAATTAGTTTAAATATGTCTCAAATTAACAGGGAAAAGAAATGGCTTCTCAATCTTTAATTGACATGCTGGTTAATGGTAATATCTTCTTTGCACCATTATTGTGAAGATCACATTAAAAGGCAATAAAAGCACTTTTGTTCAGTTGCTAGGTCATATCCTACTCTTTATGACCCCATGCACTATAGAGCACTTCAGGCTCCTCTGTCCTCCACTGTCTCCCAGAGTTTGCTCAAACTCACGTTCAACAAAAGCACTTAGTTTAGACTAAATTTTTTCCCAATGCATGAACTTTATTATATACAAAACTTTATTGCAAGGAGTTCTGAAAGTTGGTTTTCAGCATGAAAAGTGAAAAAGTGACTTGCTTAAAGTTCAAGAAAACTTCTCTGTTATCAGTTCTTCTCTCCTCAAAGGAAAACAAAACAAATTAGGGTAGTTTCTTATCCCATCTTACCTAACTAGGTCTACCTCACTCTCTGGAACAAATTAGAAATTTAAATCTTTGAGGCTAGATCTCAGAAATAACTGGCAAATATGAGACACTCTTCATTTTCTTCTATATCCTTTCAAAATGAAATATTCTATTAATCTAGAGATATTAAAAAAGAAATGTAAGTAAAATTGCATGAATAAGACATAATCTTCACTTAAGATTCTTCTTATAACCTATGTAAACATAGTGCATTTTCTTTCATAAAATCTAAAAGATTAATTTTACTGAAGCCTGAAAAATACCTATGAAACAAGCTTTCCTTTTCCTACTTCTGTAGATCATAATTTGAAGAAAAATATTCACATATGATTCATTTTACTTTTTATATTAAAAAAACAAACCTAACAACACTTATTGTAATTATTCTGTAAATAATAACTCCATAAACAAATAATTTCTTTTAAAAATTGATCTTTTAAATGGATTGAGTGGATTTAACCCTTGGGTGGATTAAAGTGAGTTTGCTCCTTCAATGCTAAGTCCATGAATCAAGGCAAATTGGAAGTGGTCAAACAGGAGATGGCAAGAGTGAACATTGACATTTTAGGAACCACTGAACTAAAATGGACTATAATGGGTAAATTTAACTCAGGTGACCATTATATCTACTACTGTGGGCAGGAATCCCTTATAGAAGAAATGGAGTAGTCATCATAGTCAACAAAAGAGTCCGAAATGAGATACTTGGATGCAATCTCAAAAATGACAGAATGATCTCTGTTTCTTCCAAGGCAAACCATTCAGTATCACAGTAATCCAAGTCTATGACCCGACTGGTAATGCTGAAGAAGCTGAAGTTGAATGGTTTTATGAAGACCTATAAGACCTTCTAGATGGTGGTGGTGGTTTAGTTGCTAAGTCGTGTCTGACTCTTGAGGCTCCATGGACTGTAGCCCGCCAGGCTTCTCTGTCCATGGATTTTCCAGGCAAGAATACTGGAGTGGATTGCCATTTCCTTCTCCAAGGGATCTTCCTGATCCAGGGATTGAACCCAAGTCTCCCGTGTCTCCTGTATTGGCAGGCAGATTCTTTACTGACTGGGCTATGAGGGAAGCCCAGACCTCCTAGAACTCACATCCAAAAAAGACGTCCTTTTCATCATAGGGGACTGGAATGCAAAAGTAGGAAGTCAAGAGATACCTGGAGTAACAGGCAAGTTTGCACTTGGAGTACAGAATGAAGCAGGGCAAATGGTAATGGAACGTTGCCAAGAGAACGCCCTGGTCATAGGAAAAACCCTTTTGCAACAATACAAGAAAAGACTCTACACATGGACATCACCAGATGGTTAACACCGAAATCAGATTGATTATATTCTTTGCAGCCAATGAGGGAGAAGCTCTATAGTCAGCAAAAACAAGACTGGGAGCTGACTGTGGTTCAGATCATGAACTCCTTATTGCAAAATTCAGACGTAAATTGAAGAAAGCTTGGAAAACCACTAGATCATTCAGGTATGACCTAAGTCAAATCCCTTATGATTATACAGTGGAAGTGATAAAGAGATTCAAGACAAACACTGTCCACCTGGCACTCTATCAGGAACACTTCATGTAAAAATGCGCTCATTAAAGGAAAGAAGGTGTATGGACCTAACAGAAACAGAAGATATTAAGAAGAGGTGGCAAGAATACACAGAAGAACTATACAAAAATGATCTTCATGACCCAGATAATCATGATGGCATGATCACTCACCTAGAGCCAGACATCCTGGAATGTGAAGTCAAGTGGGCCTTAGGAAGCATCACTACTAACAAAGTTAGTGGAGATGATAGAATTTCAGTTGAACTATTTCAAATCGTAAAAGATGATGCTGTGAAAATACCAGCAAATTTGGAAAATTCAGCAGTGGTCACAGGGCTGGAAAAGTTCAGTTTTCATTTCAATCCCAAAGAAAGGCAATGCCAAAGAATGCTCAAACTACCACAGAATTGCACTCATCTCACATGCTAGCAAAGTAATGCTCAAAATTCTCCAAGCCAGGCTTCAACAGTATGTGAACTATGAATTTCCAGTTGTTCAAGCTGATTTTAGAAAAAAGGCAGAGGAACCAGAAATCAAATTGCCAACATCCGCTGGATTATCGAAAAGCAAGAGAGTTCCAAAAAAACATCTATTTATGCTTTATCGACTATGCCTAGAGCCTTTGACTGTGTTGATCACAACAAACTGTGGAAAATTCTTCAAGAGATGGGAATACCAGACCACCTGACCTGCCTCCTGAGAAATCTGTTTGCAGGTCAGGAAGCGACAGTTAGAATTGGACATGGAACAACAGACTGGTTCCAAATAGGGTAAGGAGTATGTCAAGGCTGTATATTGTCACCCTGCTTATTTAACTTATATGCAGAGTCCATCATGAGAAACACTGGGCTAGAGGAAGCACAAGCTGGAAACAAGATTGCCAGGAGAAATATCAGTAACTTCAGATATGCAGATGACACCACCCTTACGGCAGAAAGTGAAGAACTAAAGAGCCTCTTGATGAAAGTGAAAGAGGAGAGTGAATAAGTTGGCTTAAACCTCAACATTCAGAAAACTAAGATCATGGCATCCAGTAGCATAACTTTATGGCAATAGATGGGGAAACAGTGGAAGCAGTGACAGACTTTATTTTTGGGGGCTCCAAAATCACTGCAGATGGTGACTGCAGTCATCAAATTAAAAGACACTACTTGGAAGAAAATTTATGACCAACCTAGATGGCATCTTAAAAAGCAGAGACATTTCTTTGCCAACAAAGGTCCAACTAGTCAAAGCTATGGTTTTTCCAGTAGCCATGAATGGATGTGAGAGTTGGACTATAAAGAAAGCTGAGCGCCAAATTATTGATGCTTTTGAACTGTGGTGTTGGAGAAGACTCTTGAGAGTCCTTTGGACTGCAAGGAGATCCAGTCAGCCCATCCTAAAGGAAATCAGTCCTGGGTTTCATTGGAAGGACTGATGTTGAAGCTGAAACTGCAATACTTTGGCCACCTGATGTGAAGAAATGACTCATTTGAAAAGACCCTGATGCTGGGAAAGATTGAAGGCAGAAGGGGAAAGGGGCAACAGAGTATGAGATGGTTTGGATGGCATCACCAACTCAAGGGACATGAATTTGAGTAAACTCCAGGAGTTGGTGAGGGACAGGGAGGTCTGGCGTGCTGCAGTTCATAGGGTTGCAAATAGTCTAGCACAATTGAGCGACTGAACTGAACTGAATGTTTAGTTAAGAAGTCTTGTGCCTTTCAATTCACCAGGATAAGATATTGCCCCTAAAAGTCAACGTTATTTTCATGATAAATATAAAGAGGTAGAGTTATATTTTTGAAATTTCACTTATTAATAAAATATTATAGTATGAAAGATAAGATTTGTGTTTGGAGTTAGCTCCCAAATGATTTTATGTGGCATGCCCATGTGCTAGTATTGGCCAGAGTTACAATAAAATTAATCCTTTTTATTCATAATCATACAAGTATAGGAGAAATTTCTATTGAATGTTTACCTTCATCACCACGAGGTTGCTGGGGAAACATGTAGTTAGTCAATACTCTTTGCTTTGTTTCTGGATGGGCTTCAGTTTGTAAAGGGATAAGGGCTTTGGACTGGAAGCAAAGGATATAAATTAGATTAATAATATCATAAATATAAAGAATATTTCTTTTATATAAGATAAAGGTCAACAGTCTGGCCACACTGTGTTGAATAAACAATGAAAAGTAAAGTAAGGAAAAAATAACAAAAAAATAAAATAAGACTACTGTAGAGGAATATTTTGAAATTATAAGAGTTTCACAGTGAGATTTTCTTTTTCTTTATTATATTCTTCTTCAAAATCTATTCATCTTTATTGAACAATGCCTGTTTTTACCTTGAAGAGACCAAAATGTGTTAAACTGTTTCAACTAAGTAAACTTTTGGTATAGTTCTATATGTTCATGAATTGTTGCCTTAAATAGGCAAATGGAATTTGCTATTATGTTTATACTATACAAGATCATCTATGAATTCAATTAACTTAAAACAGAAGCATTTACTTTTAAAAGATTTTTGTAAACAAAGACAGTATACATATACATAAGCAACTGCCCTTGTATCTGATATATCACAAAGAATTTACCTATGGATAATAATATTTAATTCTCTATATTAATTTTATTTCAGAAATACAATTTTTGAAGGATTTTAGAACTTTGATTTTAAATGCAATATATAAACATTGAGAATAATCATGTTGTTTAATAGTTTATGCTTATTTCATGACATTCATTAATAAGAGTGAAGTACAATGGCAATTTGGGATGCCAACTTGTCTCATGAAACTGAGTCAGAAACACATTAAATCACTGTTTTAAATAAAAGTTAAATGATGCAGCCACTATTCTATTCATTCTTCCACAAGAATCATAAATCCTGATATTATGGGTTTTTTTTTACAGTGTAAGACTGTAGAAAAGACTGTTCCATTAGCATAGTTTGTATTGATTCCAGAAATGATTTATTTTATAATGATATATTGATGATTTGAAAAACCTACAGTTCATTGATGACTTGAATTTGAATGACAATCTGAGTTTTTACTTAACAGATGGAAAGAAAGTGCGGTAATGACTGTAGGAATATAAACAGTACTCTCACACTTACATTTAACATTTTACAGAGGTTTAATTTTTTGCAAAAATTGCCCAATACTTATGTCTGAACAATTCATTTACCAGTAATGCTGCTTTTATGCTCAGAAAATAATAACAAACTAAATCCAAGATGATTAGTTTTAATTTGGTAATTTATATTTTGGGGTAGGATATTTTAAAATTTTAAGATTACAAGAAAAAAGCCAAAAGGAAACAAAGTATGTCAAAATGGTCAATCACTAGTTTTTGTGGTGGCAAATCAGATGCCTTTGACTATTTTTATTTTCCAGTTAATAAAATTATTGATTAACACTCAATTACTGATTCAATTATAATCTAATTTCATAAGTATAAGAATTAATATCATAGCATTTTCACAGAAAATTTTGATAAGAGCAACAAAAGGTATTACAATATTTTTGAATACATTTTTAGAATTAAGATGATTATAGTTAAAAGCATGAAAGAAAAGGAACATGGAGGATAGTAACTCCCTCTTATGGGGATTGTAGTAATGATTTCTTATTCTTTACCTTCAGAGGTATAATTAAAGTACATCCTCTAAGGACATGTATGTATCACCTAGAAAAATGATCATTTTGTGTATTAGATTTCTGAGAAAGGAGTAGATACTAAATTGAAGTATTTTAAAGGGATGAGAATTATAGTACTGTTTGTCCATAGCAATGGAATACTTATCTGAGTTGCTACTCTTATAAAAATCTCCCCTCCAGGGGATAAAGAATCTATATTTTGTAGTAATTGTCAAAGGTATCTACTGAGAATAAATTAGTAATTCAACATTTCAATTATAGTTCATTTCAGTAAACAAAATAAATCAGGTAATAAAATTTCACCTGATTGTCAGAAAGCCACAAAGCCGCAAGCTCCTTCAGTTTGGTAAATGAGAATGGTAAATTCTTCAATCTGCAAAAACAAGAAATTTCTAATAGCATGGATGAAGATGGGTAAAGATCATCTAATGAAGAATTATTTAAAATACAATAACTTGTTTATTTCATTCTTCTCTTCACTTCTTTCTCCACTGAGTAGCTTGAGCAATCATTTAAAAGTGAAAATCTTGAGTCTACAACTCTTCAAATGATAGGATAAAACCCCAAATTGTTACCATGCCTCGTCAGACCCTCTAAGATCTGGTCCCCTCAAACCTCTCCACTTCTTTGCTATTCTTTTCCTGACAGTCCTGTCAGTGCCACTGGCCTTCGATCAGCCTGCTCCCAGGAATAGCCAAGTTCCTTGCTCTGCATGGAATACTCTTTCTTCCATACTTCACTTAATTAAAATCCCACAGATTCTCTAGCTTTCAGCTGAAATGCCAGTTTCTGCAAGAAGCTTTTCTTGACTCTCCACTTAAATTTCTTTCCCCAGTCTAGTCTCAAAGCACTTTTACTTCATGGACATATCTCAGTTTGAAATTGTCTACAATATTTATTTTTGTAGTTATTTTTTTTTACCATTACTGTTTAATATCTTTAAAACTGTAGACTCTATGAGGTCAAGAGACATTTCCATCTTATTACTAAATGAATTTACAGCTCTGAATTTTATATTGATTTCTGAAAGTGTGTCCTTTTGTTCTTCCACCCTGTATACATTGTGTAATAGATATTCAAAGAGGCACTCTTTAAAAATAGCATTTTGAGGTATGTGAAATTGTATTCAATCAAAATTATCTATTAAGCTTTGGCTTCAGCCTGTGGAGGGTCAAATCACCAATTGTCTACTCTAACATAAATATGATATACCTGAATTATTCATGATCAATATATTGTTATTACATGAATTACCATCATAGCTGGTCAGCACAGTGAATAATACAAACAAGGCACACCAGTGAATTTACTGTTACTTTCTGCATGTTCACTTTTGAATACAGACAAACATTTTAGATATGACTTGGAATGAAAATTTCTGTTAAATCTTTAGTATGTTGGAATTCTATCAACCAAATGATGAATAAATATATTTTGATAACGAAGGTGGAAAATGTCACAATAATGAATGAATAAGGATTTTGGAAGCAGTTAATTGTAGCTCCAAAGGCACTATTAAATAATTTAACAAATATGAAAAGATATTGACAAGCCTATAAACATATCAACAGAGTGGGCATTGGCTAGGAAACTTTAGGAAGGATATAATGACCTTGCTGAGCTAATAGGTACTTCTAAAACATAAGAATATAAAGTATAAGAGATCAAATTATATCAAAATTATTTTTTAATAGATTACACTAGCATTTATAATATTAAACAAAACTGCCCATAAAAGTTGTTTCTAATTTTAGTTATTTAGTTTAAGTTGGAATTTATAAAGTAAGATTCTATGACAAGTTTTCACATCATGTGGAGATAAATTATAAGTAAAATATCAATACTGCCTCATCAAAATTGCATGAGGGGATGACTCTCCAGAATCATTTTTAATATCCATGATAAATCATCAGGCAAATCCTAAAAGTAGAGAATGGAAAGAAACTGTCAGAGAATATGTTACCCATATTTTTTTCCCCTCTTCCTGTGACCACCATTGAAATTGAGGCTTTATTTAGTATCATAACTGTCCAGTAAATTGATCACAGGAGCAATCCTATAGTTGATAGTATAAACAAATCATTGTTCCTTAACTGTAATGACAAACTTCTAAAATTTATTGTATTGAGAATATAAAATTAGAATAATTATGACTTTTAAATAACATGTAATATTTAATCTTTTATTCAAACAGTTTATTCTCTGATACTAATATTCAACTTTTGCCTCAGCTTTGACTGAATATTGATTTTAATCTCAGGTTAAGATTCATTTATTGCACAACATTGTAAAGCAACTATACTCTCTAAAACTAAAAAAAATTCGCTGATTAATTCATCAATTTAAAAATATTAGTTTGGTTCTATATTATGTTCCAATCACTGTATTAGGAGATAGATTAGCTTATATTTCTGACCTGATGACGTACTTACATTTTAGTATTATGAAATTCTCAATGTTTTATTAATATCTTTTGCACTAGCTTTTACCAATGTACTGTCCCACGGTAAGCACTCACATATGCTATATTTGCTGGATAAATAATTGCATTAGTAGTCCTAACTGTGGGTCACTTAAATGTTTTGTAAGCATATTTTCCATATTGTGTGAATTATTAATGTATAAAATTTGAGTGGACCAAGATTTAGGAAAAACTTACAGCTCATCATGAAAACTCTTCCTCAAGTTTGATAATAATGGAACTTGGTTCCTTTGGGGACTGTAATTGAATCCACTTGAACCCATCTTCCTATATCTCTATGACTATATTTCTAATATTGTTCACAAGAATATAATTAGAAAATTCTGAAAAATGTCTTTATGTCTTACAGAAAGTTGGACACAATATTTAATGCATCTCCTTCATTTTCCTGTCAGAGTCAAAACAAGAAATGGGTTGATTTGAAATGAATTACTCTTGTTGCAGCAAGCTATGAAGCTTCTTAGTCACCTTGATTTTAAAAATAAAATCCCAAAGCTTTTAAAAAATGTTTAATTCTTTACATGAAAATATTGTTGAGATGCTGCTGCTGCTGCTAAGTCACATCAGTTGTGTCTGGCTCTGTGCAACCCCACAGACAGCAGCCCACCAGGCTCCTCTGTCCACAGGACTCTCTAAGCAAGAACACTGGAGTGGGGTGCCATTTCCTTTTCCAATTATTGAGGTACTAAGTGCAGCCATGAAATTAGAAGACACTTACTCCTTGGAAGGAAAGTTATGACCAACCTAGATAGCATATTAAAAAGCAGAGACATTACTTTGCCAACAAAGGTCCGTCTAGTCAAGGCTATGGTTTTTCCAGTGGTCATGTATGGATGTGAGAGTTGGATTATAAAGAAAGCTGAGTGCCAAAGAATTGATGCTTTTGAACTGTGGTGTTGGAGAAGACTCTTGAGAGTCCCTTGGACGGCAAGAAGATCCAACCAGTCTATCCTAAAGGAGATCAGTCCTGAGTGTTCATTGGAAGGTCTGATATTGAAGCTGAAACTCCAATACTTTGGCCACCTCATGCGAAGAGTTGACTCATTGGAAAAGACCCTGATGCTGGGAAAGATTGAGGGCAGGAGGAGAAGGGGATGACAGAGGATGAGATGGCTGGACAGCATCACTGACTCGATGGACATGGGTTTGGGTGGACTCCGGGAGTTGGTGATGGACAGGGAGGCCTGGCGTGCTGCGATTCATGGGGTCACAGAGTCTGACACGACTGAGCGACTGAACTGACTGACTGAAGTGGATTATTATTTTTTTTTTTTCATCTCAGATAGATTAACAAATAACAACTTCCACACTCACTGAAACTTGAGAATCTAAACATTCTCCATGATTCCATAAAAGCTAATCTTTGATAGTTGCGTTGCAGTCTCAGCTTCTCATATTATCATTTGTCTGACTGAACTTTAATGAAAACACAGAGTTCAAGCAGTCTGTTCTATTCCATCACCACTTGATCTTAGCAGTTATTTTTAGTCAATATTGATTTTTGTCCTTTCCTATTTGAGAACATTTGTGGTAGGGATAAATATGAATTGCATTTTCACCTTTTCTTTCCACCCGTTTTACAATGTAACACTTTAGTCACAAGAGAACCTATTCTTTATTTGTCCATTCTGTTCTGAACATGGCTAAATAACCATTTGGTTGTCCTTACTATAATGCACAAACCTTATGACTTTTCAGTATTAGGTTCTTGGGATTATTCTTACCAGTGTTTTGGTGGTGTGGACAGTTTACAGATAGCTCAGTTAATTTACTGGAGACATAAATGTATATATGAAGACATATCTGTGCATATATACATACCTATGCACATATTTTTATCAAATTTTATAGATTTTTATTATAATTATTTTCCATGTCTTCATAATATTATGTCTTCTGCATATGGGAGGGTTTTGGTATATAATTTTTGAAATATCAGTTTAAAAATAATTTAGCTTCTGCTATTTTCTAAATGACTATTTGCATATTTATATAAATATCTGCATCCCACACACTTTATAAGACATAGAAAAAATTTTCAAAATTATTGATAAAAAGGAATAATTTGCTTTGAGAAAATAATGTGATTGTGAAATGTTTCAAAAATACCTGTTGTCACTCAGATTTAAGACTCTTAGTTTCTGCATCTGTCCAATCTCTTCAGGAAGAAATTCCAGTTTATTGGAGCGTAGAGACATGACTGTTACATTCTTACAGCTTCCAATCTATGGTAGAAGGGCAACAAAAAGGTAGCAAAAAAAGTAAAGGATCAGAGTGTAAACTATTCTACATTAATATTTATAATTTATAAAGTGATTTCATTGATTTATAGATTTCCTTATCAGTTCTAAGACTCAATATGTGCATTGTTTAATTTTTATAATATGTGTATCTTTAAAATATGTTTATATAATATATTCCTTTAGATATTAAGGCAATGTATATCTCATATTCTTATACATGTTACAAAGGAATAATTTTCCTTTAAATTTTGTGATTAGAATACTTGTCAGCTTCATTGTTTTCATAAATCCTTTTTTTTGTCTATCCAAAAAAGCACTAATAATATTGTTTATAAAAGATCATATATACTCAAAAATGAAGTCTTATTGACATTTCCTTTGCAAAATTAGTTCAACTTCACATTACAATGGTATTTTCATTTTTATTTATAACTTTTGTCTCTAAGACAATGATATATGGATTACTTCTGATTATGAAAGCATTTAATAGAAAATGTTAAATTAAAAATATACTTCACAGGTTTTTCTTGACATGAATAAATGAAAGTCCCGTTTGGAGATGAACGCTAATGAACCCTTTTGGTGGATCCTGAAGTTAAAATATTATGCAACATGATACTTTAAAACACTTTTTTACATTAAAACTTTCACTTAGAAATGTAAATATAAATATCTTCAAATTTAATAACTTTCTTAAAAGCAAAATATATAAATTGTTTGCATGAATTTATTTTGTTATTATTTTTGGCAAGTGATATTTAAGTCAAATGCATTTCCTTGGTCAAATATAAGAACTTATCCCTTGTTATTTTAAAAAGAATGATTAACAGATATATAACCCCTATATGCATTCACAGCTCAACTCATGAAGCTACACTGCTAATGCACCTGTTAAAATTTATATCCAAAACAGAGTCATTAAAAATTAATTAATAGAAACAAGTTTATTCCTCACTTCTCTGGGCAATTCTGGAAGGAAGTTCTCATCGACTGCTAATGTTCGAAGACTGTGAAGGTAGCCAATAGTAGAAGGTAGAGACTCCAGTTCATTACAGCTACAGTCAAATTCTTCTAATAAAGATAAACTGAAAAGTTAAATACATACATTTAGTTAGAGATTCTAAAAGGTCAGATGGCAAAAAAATTTTGAAAAGGCTACATATTAAAATTTGCCAACAAAAGTTATTTATGTAATGACTGGTTAATATTATGTAAGTTAATTCATCAGTTCAGCCAAATAGTTCAATATCACTTAATAAGTGGTTCAGTTTGGTAAAATAAATATAGTTAATTTTTCTTCCATCTTAATTCACTTGTCATTTAACTGAGCTTGAGAATGACCAAAAGTTTTGTCTGCTTTTATACAACTTAGGTGTCTCTAATAGTCAGATACTCATAATGTATATCCTTAGAATGAATGCATGTAAGTACATGGGCAGGTAAAAGGTATAGATGGAAGGTATAAGAAAGAGAAGATAAGGGGGCCAAAATATTAACAACAAAATCACAAATTGCATGATTACATTAAATTAAATGCTTTACTAAGCATTTTAGAGATAGAAGTAACTATTTTCCTTAAAGAAACTCTATAAGATATCTCTTGTTTTAAACCTCTCTTACATATAAGGAAATAGAGGTGTAAAGAGGCTAAGCAACTAGCCCAAGGCCACACAAAATTAGGAAAGCTAGTACCTAAATGCAGACAGCGTGGCTCCCTCCCCGCCTGTGCCTTTCAGAAGTAGCGGATGCTACAGACAGGGCTCATTTCAGTCTGCAGATGTGTATTGGTTGCTTTACAAAGTATTTTAAAAAGTGGTAAACTCTATATAATGACCCAGACTTTTGGTGTCTTTTGAAAAATAAGGATGATCTGCCAGTACTGGACCTTTATTCTCCCATAACAAGTAAAGAAACCAGTGTAATGGCAGCTGTCTTCAAATAAGCACAGTTCTCCAAGTTGCCAAGATCCCCACCACCCCAAACTTAGCCCACTTTATCCCAAATCTACACCAAGGAATCCTATGAGTATACATTCAAGCTATCACAAGGGAACAAGACATTTCATTGCTTGGTTTGAGACAGCTGGGAAAGAAAGAGGGCCTGGCGCAGAGTAAGCACTAGCTGTATTTAAGTTTCCTTTGATGGTAATATTATTACACTGTTAACTACCATCCATATCATTGCTTTGCTGTAATAGGAAGGAACCCTCAAGGGTAATGATATCATCACTGTAAAGGGAAGAATGCATTAGAAGTAGTTGGAGTAAGGCTGTAGAATCCTCTTCCTTTTTCTTTATCTTGAAACTAGCTGGCTTGATGGTAATTTATTCCCATCATTTAGTTAATGAGTGGACACAGAAACTAAGCATTTTAGTTTTAAGTTAGAATGGATTTGTGTCCCAGCTCTGTCACTTATTAGATGTATGATCTGGTATATCAAAAAATAAAACGAGGATCAGAGCTCAATAATCAAAGCTGATTTTATTTACTGCCAGGCAAGGGAACATTCCCTTCTTACACTCAGAAGTAGTGCACTGCGGTGTGGGGGACGGGGAGAAGGGGAAAGTAGGTGCCAAAAGGGGGTGGCAACAGGGCGTCATGATGATCATGCTCACTAAAGATGAAAAATTTGCATTACGGAGAGGGTAGAATAAGTTCACAAGTCTGTGTACAATTGGGTAAATCAAGTCCTATTATTCATGGGAAGGGAAGAATCTAATTCAGTCAAGTCCTGCCTGACCCTGATCAGGGTAACTCATGATTCATGTTTCTTAACAGCTTCAACTGATTAGAACCCAGAAGTGCGGAAGCACAGCATTCAGCTGTGAATAATAGCTTTGGTGTACATGCTGAGTCCTGTCCAATGCATGCTCAGTCATGTCCAACTCTGTGTGATCTCATGGACTGCGGCTGCCAGGCTCCTCTATCCATGGGGTTTCCAGGCAAGAATACTGGAGTGGATTGCCATTTCCTCCTTCAAGGGATCTTCCCAACCCAATACTGGGATCAAACACAGTCCTCCTGTGTCTCCTGCGTTGGCAGTTGGTTTATTTACCACTAAGCCAACTGTTAAGTAAATAATAGCTCTAGAGTTAAGTTCCATTCAGTCGCTCAGTCTTGTCCAACTGTTGAGACCTGTAGACGGTAGCAGGCCAGGCTTCCCTATCTGTCACCAAATCTTGGAGCTTGCTCAAACTCATGTCCATCAAGTTAGTGATGCCATTCAACCATCTCATCTTCTTTTGTCCACTTCTCCTCCTTCCTTCAATCTTTTGAGTCTTTTCTAATGAGTTGGTTCTTTGCATCAGGTAGCCAAAGTATGGGAGCTTCAGCTTCAGCATCAGTCCTACCAATGAATATTCAGGACTGACTTCCTTTAGGATTGACTGGTCTATCTCCTTGCAGTCCAAGGAACTCTTAAGAGTCTTCTCCAACATCACAGTTCAAAAGCATCAATTCTTTGGTGCTTGGCTTTATTATAGTCCAACTCTCACATCCATACATGACTACTGGAAAAAACGATAGCTTTGGCTATATGTACCTTTGTTAGCAAAGTAACGTCTCTGCTTTATAATATGCTGTCTAGGTTGGTCATAGCTTTTCTTCCAAGGAGCAAGCGTCTTTTAATTTCATGACTGCGGTCACCATCTGCAGTGATTTTGGAGCCCAAGAAAACAAAGTCTATCACTGTTTCTGTTGTTTCCCCATTTTTTGCCACAAAGTGATGGTACCGGATGCCATATTCTTAGTTTTTTGAATGTTGAGTTTTAAGCTACCTTTCTCACTCTCCTTTTCACTTTTATCAAGAGGCTCTTCTGTTCCTCTTTGCTTTCTGCCATAAGGGTGGTATCATCTGCATATCTGATGTTATTGATATTTCTCCCAGCAATCTTGATCTCAGCTTGTGTTTCATCAAGTCCAGCATTTCGCATGATGTACTCTGCATATAAGTTAAACAATCAGGGTGACAGCCTTGAAGTACTCCTTTCCCAATTTGGAACCAGTCCACTGTTCCATGTCCAGTTCTAACTGTTGCTTCTTGACAGATTACTCAGGAGGCAGGTAAGGTGGTCTGGTATTCCCATCTCTTGAAGAATTTCCCACAGTTTGTTTGTTGTGATCCACACAGTCAAAAGCTGTAGCATAGTCAATGAAGCAGAAGTAGATGTTTTTCTGGAGTTCTCTTGCTTTTTCTATGATCCAACAGATGTTGGTGATTTAATCTCTGGTTCCTCTGCCTTTTCTAAATCTAGCTTGAACATTTAGAAGTTCTCAGTTCACATACTGTTGAAGCCTAGCTTGGAGAATTTTGAGCATTAGGTCCATGAATCAAAGTAAATTGGAAGTTGTGAAATAGGAGATGGCAAGAGCGAATGTCGACATTTTAGAAATCAGTCTAAAATGGACTGGAATGGGTGAATTTAATTCAGATGACCATTATATCTACTACTGTGGGCAAGAATTCCTTAGAGGAAAGTATCCCTCATAGTCAACAAGTCTGAAATACAGTACTTGGGTGCAATCTCAAAAATAACAGAATGATCTCTGTTTGTTTCCAAGGCAAACCATTTAATATCACAGTAATCCAAGCCTAGCCCCAACCACTAATGCTGAATAAGCTGAAGTTCAATGGTTCTATGATGAGCTACAAGACCTTCTAGAACTAACACCAAAACAGATGTCCTTTTCATCGTATAGGACTTGAATGCAAAAGTAGGAAGTCAAGAGATACCTGGAGTAATAGGCAAGTTTGGTCTTGGAGTACAAAATGAAGCAGGGCTAACACTAACAGAGTTTTGCCAAGAGAATGCACTGGTCATAGCAAACAGCCTCTTCTAATAATGTAAGAGACGATCTATACAAGGACATCACCAAATGGTCAAAACCAAAATCAGACTGATTATATTCTTTGCAGCCAAAGATAGAGAAGCTTTATACAGTAGGCAAAAACAAGACTGGGAGCTGACTGTGGCTCAGGTCATGAACTCCTTATTGCAAAATTCAGACTTATTGAAGAAAGTAGGGAAAACCACTTTAGATCATTCAGGTAGGACCTAAATAAAATCGAATCCGTTATGATTATACAGTGGAAGTGACAAATAGGTTCGAAGGATGAGATCGGCTAGAGTGCCTGAAGATGGAGGTTCATAACATTGTACAGGATGTAGTGATCAAAACTATCCCCAAGAAAAAGAAATGCAAAAAGGCAAAACAGTTGTCTGAGGAGGGCTTACAAATAGCTTAGAAAAGAAGAGATGTGAAAAGTGAGAAAAAGGAAGATATACCCATCTGAGTGCAGAGTTCCAGAGAATAGCAAGGAGAGATAAGAAAGCCTTCCTCAGTGGTCAATGCAAAGAAATAGAGGAAAATAATAGATTGGGAAAGATTAGAGATCTCTTAGATAAAATCAGAAATACCAAAGGAACATTTCATGCAAAGATGGGCACAATAAAGGACAACAATGGTACAGATCTAACAGAAGTAGAAGATATTAAGAGGTGTCAAGAATACACAGAAGAACTATACAGAAAAGATCTTCATGACCCAGATATCCATGATGATGTGATCACTCACCTAGAGCCCAGCATCTTGGAATGTGAAGTCAAGTGGGCCTTAGCAAGCATCACTACAAACAAAGCTAGTGGAGGTGATGGAACTCCAGTTGAGCTATTTCAAATCCTAAAAGATGATGCTGTTAAGATGCTGCACTCAATATGCCAGCAAATTTGGAAAACTCAGCAGTGGCCACAGGACTGGAAAAGGTCAGCCCTCATTCCAATCCCAAAGGAAGGCAATGCCAAAGAATGCTCAAACTACCGCACAATTGCACTCATCTCACACACTAGCAAAGTAATGCTCAGGATTTGTTAAATATTCAGGATTCGTTACATAGCATTAGTCTTCCAATAACATGGCTCAAATTCCAACTACCCTGGGATATTAGTTGTGAACGGGTTAGTTGCTCAGTTGTGTCTGACTCTTTGTGACTCCATGGAGTTTAGCTCAGGGACTGTAGCCCATGGACTATAGCCTTCCAGGCATGGAATTTTCCAGGCAAGAATACTAGAGTGGCTAGCCATTCCCTTATCCAGGAGATCTTCCTGAACCAGGGATTAAACTTGGCCTTTCTGCATTGCAGGCAGATTCTTTACTATCTGAGACACTAGAGAAGGTCTATATTAACTGTGAATAACTACATGAAGTAAAAGCTTTGCTGCTAACTCTTCAGCCCACAGATCACAATGTAAATCACAGACACGCATCATGATCAGTGATGAGTCTCATTACTCTTCTCAGTCTGTCATTGATCAGCCTCTGTGCATCTGCTGTTCAGTTCACATATGGACAGTAAATCCTGTAGTTGTGTTACCTTCTCGTCAATCAGTGGTAAAGAGATAGTATTGGCACCAAAATTTAACATTTAAAGCACTACTCCTGTTGGCTAAAGTTCTTGGTCATCCTAATTGTCTTGGGGATTTAAATGAAAATATGAAAATTTGCTTTCTATCACCAAGGACAACTTCATTAATTCAACTGGTGGACCAAGTAGCTATTTCAATTTTGAAAGCCTATTATCTTACACACATTTTGGAATAAGTATTGATGCTACAACTGGAGATCAGACAGTTTCTTTGTCTGAGTTTTAGAAGAAATATGACATAAAGCATTCAATTGAAAATATGCAAGCATCATGGCAGGAAGTAGCAGCAAGTAATATGGATGCAGTACAGCAGAAACTTTCAGCACAATGGACAAATAGCACTGCAGGATTTGAACTCAGCATATGTGGGGTCATGCAAGAAACAGCTGACTATGGGAATGCTGCTTGCCATTATTCAAGAGCCTGTAGATCTGCTGCCAGAGAAGCTTAGTGAAAGAAAACTTGTTGACATCAAGGAGGAAAGTGGTTGTAATGAAAAGGATGATGTCCCAGAGGGAGTGACCCTGGCAATAAGCTTTACATTAAAGAAACTCTTAGTGATATTTCATGGTGTTGAAAGCACAAAGAATAGAAGTTTGGAAGCTGCTCCAAGCTTAAAAAGAGGATGACATGTCACTGATGCACAGAAAGGATGTCCACTCTGAATTATGACTCACACAATGAAAACAAGGCAGGTACTGTTCAAGTAATTTTGATAGTTTTTTTTTTTTTCACAAAAAACCCACTTTAATTCTTAATGCTCCTAATGTTTACAATTATGGTACATTAAATGCATGTTCGTTTTATTATTTTTCTATTTTCCAATACATTTATAACCAACAGTAGCAGTATTTGATGTTTTGAAAAGGTTTAAAGATCCTTCATGAAAACTATCATGATTTTCCCCATTGATTAAAAAGATTATTTTGTACAGTTTCATGGTTGTTTTCATAGACCCCACTACAATATAAAGTGAGCACTTCCTGAAATAAAAAGGTAACTTTTTTACTGGATCATGGGCTATGTTGAATTAATAATTTATACCCTGAAAGTATTTTGCACCTTTGTGTTACAAAGAAAACTGTTAGGTGTAAAACACACATCCTTCCATTATCTCTGAAATTCAAAGGATTCAAACTTAAAATATAACATTCCAACTGACTTTATTGGTGGCTGTATTGCTGTAAATCATGTGAAGTATTTTATTACAGGATTCTGAGTACAGTTGTACCATATTACTCACATTATCACTGGTGTCCAAAGGATAGGCCAAAATAAGTGAAATAAGTCTGACAGAGAAAGACAAAGATTGTATGATTGCAATTGTATGTGAAATTTAAAAATGAATGAAAAAATAATCAAGCTCATAGATACAGTGAGCAAATTGTTTACAGGAGGTGGGGTTAGGCACGTGGGAAAAATGGGTGAAATTTATCAAAAGGAACCAACTCTGAGTTATAAAATAAATAAGTAATGATGAGATAATATAGCATTGTGCTGTTGTTCAGTTGCTAAGTCATGACCGACTCTTTTGTGTCCCCATGGACTGTAACCAGCCAGGCTCCTCTGTCCATGGGATTCTCCAGGCAAGAATACTGGAGTGGGTTCCCATCCTCTCCTCTGAGAGATCTTCCAGACCCAGGGATTGAACCTGCCCCTCCTATGGCTCTTGCACTGCAGGCAGATTCTTGACTGTTGAGCCACCAGGGATTTGTAACTATATATGGTGACAAATGTTAACTAGACTTATTGTGGTAACCATTATGCAGTATATACAAATACCAAATCACCCTGTAGCACACCAAAACTGTATTATCGTTTGTGAATAAAAAAGACAAAAACCTATCTTTTTAAAGAAGTTTTTTCTATTGTCTATGATAGTGCACATTAAAAGCAAAAACATGCTACAAAGAAGTGTAGAGTACTTTAAAAAAGTGCTTTCCAGGGAATTCACTGGTGGTCCAGGGGTGAGGACTCCATGTTTTCACTGCAAGGGTAGAGATTCAACCCCTGATTGGGAAACCAAGATCCCACAAGCAGTGTGACCAAAAAACCCAAACAAACAAAATACAAAGCAGTACTTCCCAGTCTTTTGAGTGCATATGGATTCCCAGGTGAACTTGTTAAATGCAGATTCAGATGTAATGATTTGGAATGGGGCCTGGATTCTGTGTTTGTAACAAGCTCCTGAGTAATACAGAAGCTGCTGGTCTTGGGACCACACATTTTTAAAGTCCTTTGCTAATATTTGAAGGATAATATGAAACACACACACAAAATATGTCAATGATAGCTAAAATCCATGTGTACATATTACAAGAGTTGTGTCGGTAAAATTTTGCCTTAGACCACATGTCAGTACTAGTAACACTATTGGAGGTAGTAATACTTGATGTTAAACAACAACAACAACAACAACAACATTGACTTAGTTTTCTAAAACTATTCTCTACATTGTTCTCTAGTTCCCTCTCCATGAATTAGTCTTGGATGAGAAGATATTGCCCTTCTCAGGGTATCATTTGAGATTATTAACCCTCAGTTACCGAGCTAATGAGGAAGAGGGATTGTGAATATATTACATAGATAATGTATAATTTCACTTTACCTTCATGTATGACCATTAGAAACCATTAGATACCATTAAATCTTCTATTATGTAGGTGGTAATAAACATAAAAGTGAATGACTTTGGGCTTCGCTTTCTTAGTTCACTTTTAACTCAATGGAAGTAATGCTGGGACTGTGAAAAATGTTGAGACAGGCATGCATAGTCATTTAATAGTTGAGTGCACTTCATCTATTTATTAATCCCTGTGTTCTCATTTATAAAATTGGTTTATAATGCCTGCTGTATGGAGTATCAGGGACGATTCAAGGGATATGCTACCTTGCTAGCATGGGGCTGCCAAGGTGGCGCTAGTGGTAAAGAACCCGCCTGCCAATGCAGGAAACATAAGAGACTTGGGTTCAATCCCTGGGTTGTAAAGATACCCTGGAGGAGGGCATGACAACCCACTCTAGTACTTTTGCCTGGAGAATCCCATGGACAGAGGAGCTTGGCGGGCTACAGTCCATAGGATTGCAAATAGTCGGACACGACTGAAGTGACTTAGCCTGCATGCACCTTGCTAGCATGCTGATTTTGGACTTCTCAGCTTTCAGAACTTAGAGTACTAAATGTCTGCTGTTTTAGCCACTCATGTATGGCTATTTTGTTATGGCAGTCTGAGCAGAATAATGCATTATTCCATCATTATATATATTATTACAAATAATATATATATATATATAATGACAATTTCTATTTTGTTACATAAGTATTTAATGTGTTCTTTTTAAGAACTGAATGTTTCACTCATGTTATATTACTAATTCTCACATAGATAAACATAAGCAAGGATCAATAAAGAAATGTCTTTTTGCTTATTATTGTTGATGAATATTATGATTTTTTGAAGGCTATCTAACATTAAGTCTGACAATAACCTCTGAGATATATTATATTATTGCTTCCCTTTTACAGGTGAGAAAACTGTAGCTCTGAGATATGATTTGACATGCCCAAGGTCAATTAGCTAATGAATGGAGAAGCCAGTCTAGTTTGCAAATATTTCCCTGTGAAGGGATTAAACATGTTCAAGATATGTTATCAACCATTGAGGAGTGCATATTCTAGTTGGGAAGGCATGATATTATAACTGAAAAGTTAAATGATGATACCAAAGATAAATAAGAGACCAACATAAGAAGTGGAAAAATTTCACATTAGAGTGTTCTCTAACTTGTGTAAAAAGTTCCTTAAACTTATTTGTCTGTGAAGCTTATTTTTATGCCATATCTATTAAAATTTCAAGTAATGACTATTTTGAGGAATTGAATTTAGAAAATGCTGGTTCATTTAGTAGGTATACTGAGCTTTGAATTTAGAGGAAGCTGCAGTGGTCTGGGTGGGCAGAAGGAGAAGAATTGAGTAGCAAAACAAGTAAACATATTTTTTGAATCCAAATACACCCAATTTGTTTTGTCAATAACTCTTTACCTTATTAGATTTTATTTTTAAGAAGCATTTATTGAACATGTGAGTACTTTCCATCTAATTCTCATGAGATTCTCATGAGGTAGGCATTATTATGATTTCCATTTTACTGAGGAGGAATCTAAGGCTATCTATCCAATAGTACATTGAAAAGCCAGATTTTGTACCCAAAAGGTCTGGCTCCAGAGATAAAGCAGCCAACCGTTACGTAAGTTTGTTTAAGGGAGCTTTGTTCTGAACCAGCATCTCAAGTAATTCTGATGCAGGCACAATGGAATAAGGTTTGAGAAGACAGTTATCTGATAGCTGTTTAAGAAGCTGAATTCAGATATTGGTTCTTAAACTTCAGCATGCATCAGAATCCCTGGAGCATCTTGTTAACACACAGACTGCTGGCCTGATGTCCAGAGTTTCTGATTCAATGGATCTGAGATTGTCTCTGAGAATCTGCATTTCTAACAAGTTCCCATTTGGAGTTGATGATGTTGGTCAGGGGACCACATGTTGAGAATCACCAGTCTACACTAGACTGTGGAAAGAACTAAATATTAGTGTGAAGGAATTTGGGTATCAAATGAAGTGTGTGTGTGTGTGTGTGTGTGTGTGTGTGTGTGTGTGTGTGTGTATGCTAAGTTTTTGACTAGAATAATTTACATGTTAAGAGATACACTGGGGATACAATAAAAGGAAATCTCCTGTTTATTCTATTGCCCAGCCCCCAAGTTCTCCTCCCAAAGTCACATACATTTCTAGTTCCTTGTGTATCTTTCTATGCTTAGAGAATAGAGGGAGGCACAGTTTTTAGCATTCAGGTATCTAGGATGCTTATTTTCTTGTTATTATAGCAATCTAGTAAGTGGACTACTGGAATTTACCATCTCGAGTATTAATGTTATATAAACTAAACATCTAGACCAAAGAATTAGAATTTTAGACATAGGCGAAACTACAAATGAAGAAACTAAGCCACTGAGAATTTAAATAACTTGTCAAAGTTCACATAGTTAAGTGGCGTAGCGAGGGATCACACCCATGCTGTTGGACTCCAGGGCCGGTGCTCCCTGCATTCTCCCTCAGCAGTCAGAGGCCCACAGGAAAGAAGCGATTTATCCAGCTTTGTATAGTTATTAAATTTTCCGATTCCAGTCTTTCTCTTTGACCATACGCTTATGATGGAATGACTTTTTAACATATCCATTCAAATTTTTGAGCTTTCATTGCTTTCCTCCAAAACTATGAAGCTAACAGAGAGAAGGCTTAGTGTAGTTCCTCTTCCTATGGAAGATCCTTTGCCCTTAGAGGAATGGAGCTCTTAAATGACCAAATATTGCAAAATATGTGACTCAACTATCACATGTATTAAGAAGCATCATAGCTCAATTAACGGTTTAGCTTTGAGATCTGATAACTTCTCTTAGCCTTTGTTTCTGCATCTGTTAATAGGGAGAAAATAATAGACATTGAATAGTGTTGATGAGGTCTTTAAATAAGAATACATGTAAAGCAACAAACATATCTGGCAAAATGCAAACACAAACAAAAAGTTGTTTATTACTATTTTCATTGCACATTCAGTTCTTAGAATGGCTGGAACTCCTAGGCACAACTTAAAATTTGACAGCAAAAATAACCAATTTTATAAGTCATTTGGCACAAAAGTCATGGAATCTATTTCAGCTATGAAAGACAGCTAAATTCTTTCAGCAATTTTTACTAGTTGGTAAATTTTTACAATTTTTACTATTAAAAATTAACAAAAATAAGTTTAGTCTATGAAATATTCTATATGTAGAATGAGAATAATTTTGCTCACTGCAGCTGATCTTAACATTTTGGTGAACAGAGTTCTAGATAGAATGTCTCATAATAAAATACAGACTCTTCCACTGATGCTGAAACTGAAACTCTAACCCTTTGGCCACCTGATGCAAACGGGTGATGGCCACCGGAGGCTGACTCATTGGAAAAGACTCTGATGCTGGGAAGGATTGAGGGCAGGAGGAGAAGGGGACGACAGAAGATGGGATGGTTGGATGGCATTACCGACTCAATGGACATGAGTTTGAGCAAGCTCCCAGAGATAGAGAAGGACAGGGAAGCCTGGTGTGCTGCAGTTCATAGGATGCAAAGAGTCAGACACGACTGAGTGACTGAACAAGAACAACAACTATCCCACCACTTACAAAATACTTTCTGCATGTGACCTGGGGTGACATTAAATAGTGTTCTAATCAAATTTATCTCTAGCCATGAGCTAAACCTCTGATCTATCAGTTCTGAATTCCCTAAGGAAAGCAAAGCCATTGTATCATTATTATTTTTACTTCATGAAGATTGTTTATCAAGGTGTACTATAAAAGCTTAGATTTGGCTTACTTTTTGCATAAGTGCTCCACTGAAGTGAGAATGTAAGTGAGAAAATGGCTGTCATAATTTTACTAACCAAAAAATATATTGTAGAATTGAAATCTTTGAAATTTTTCATTTTAGGACCATTTTACACTCTTAACAATCATTGGTAACTCTAATGTACTTTTGTTTATATGGTTTATATCTATTGGTACCTATCATATTATAAATTAAAAAAGGCATTTAAAAATAATTATTATTCAGTCTTAAATAACAATAATAAACCCATGACATGTTAGTGTAGGTGACATATTTTTATAAAAGTATCTATATTTCTAAAACAAAAACATTTAGTGAAAAGAGTGACATTGCTTTCTTTTTTCAAATCTCTCCAATGTTTAAATTAATAGAATGTAATTGGATTCTCATATCTGCTTTTGTATTCAATATGCTGTTGTATATTATTCTGATTAAGTTTTATTTATATATATATATATAAAATCCAATCTCACACAGATATGTAGTTGGAAAAGGGAGGGAGAAGTATTTTCACAGTCTTTTTGGATAATTGTGACTACTTTTTGATACACCAAAACTCAACAAGTGCTGGTTTTTTAGAGGATATACAATATGGAATCTGAAATACATCAGTGAACTTTTCTTACTCTTCATACCAATACATTAACATCAACTAGTCGTTTTGCACTTTGAATGAGTCTGTTTCTCATGTGTGATTTTGTAGCTCATGCATTGGTCATGGAAAATGTTGCTTTACAGAATTAAACAGATTTTCCAAATGTTTATGCATTTCATAGACAACCTCAATAAATCACATTCATTATCACACCAGTGATATCAGAAAAGCCTTTAAATGTATGGAAGTCATCAAACTTATAGAGACAGGTATAAATTTTCCAAAATTCCAACTTTTGCTTGATAGCTCAAATTTCACTGTTGGCAACAAATACTGTCAGTTGTTGTCCTTGAAGTAACAGAGCTCACTTTGTTCACTTCTGAGAAAATGTCTGCCAAATACCCAAGTCTGACTAACCACAGTTAGTCAGTCATTATTCCTCTTTTTAAAATATGCTTTAATTTTATAGCCATTTTAGGTTCACAGCAAAACTGAGCAGAAGGTAGAGACTTCCTACTGCTTTTTTAATTCTCCTTTTTATTGCAATAAAATATAGTATTATAGTTCATTTCCCTAACACTTCCATTCATGGCTTTATATGAATGTCAAAACATCAAATTGTAGACTTTAAATATGTGCAGTTTATGGTACATCAATTATGTCTAATAAAACTTTTTTTAAAAAAGCTTTCTCCCCACCCCGAGTATGCCCAAATCTGTTAAAATGTGGATTTATATAATTCTTCACAGAAATGTGGGACAAAATTCCTATAAAATGGCCTTACATAATTTTAGAATGCAGACAGCTTATGCATTTCTCACTTTACACAAGTTGTAAACAAAATAATTCCAATGAAACATTGATAATAGCATACATATATTTCTTAAAGAACTGTAAGTCAAACATTAATGACAACATAAAATTAGAAATAAATCATGTTCAGATAAATGGAATATATTTTTTTCCTTAAAAGGCAACAATGATCTTTTACCTTGAAGCTTTTTATGCAAGCTAAAACATGTTATTTCCTTAAGTCTAAAAATACATTGTTTCTATAAATATCAAATTTTACTAACAGTGTAATGGTAACATATACGTAATGCAGATCTTATAAAAACTGATTTGATTTTGTAAGACATTAAAGTGAATTCAGAGCTGCTACTCAGCCAAAAGCATCCAAATTAGTAGTATCTGGAAAATTACAGGCAATGATATAATTGAAGGTCTGGGTAATCACCTTGCAACGGTCAAGTATTTCTTATCATATTATATAGTTGGGTGTCTATTAATATAATGTTCACATATAGAACTAAATGGATATATTATATACAAATACATAAGTAAATAAAATGCGGTCTAAAATGAGTTTAAATATGAACAAAATTGTTGAGATCTCCAGTGGAAAATGTGTTAAAGTAGAAAGCTCAATATATTCTTTTGTCTCTGGCTTTAGAGAAGCAGACTGGTATGAAACTTTGGCACTTACCTTCCGATTGTATTGGGTAGCATCGTAAGTTGATTGTCATCTACTTTTAGAGTAGTTAGCTTTTTCAATAACCCTAAAACAGAGAAGATGTATTAATACACAAGAACAGGTTACTGATAGAAAATACAATATATAAAGTATAATATACATCACAATATAATTGTGATGAATGTTTGTCATGCTAATTGGCTGCACTCTGCTTATATCAACCTACAAATATATTCGCATGTCTAGTTCTGACCTTCCACTTGCAAAAGCTTCACTTACATCAGTGGGAGTTCAAGTACAATGATGGAGACAATAAAGAAACCATAGGGTTCCATAGAAACCTGAGTTGGCGGTACTACTCCATTTTCCTATTCTATTATATAGCAAACAGATGAGATGAAATTTTTCAAGCCAACTGTGATTAGATATTTAATTAACTCATAAGCACTAATAACTAACATTTCTGTTGTGATACAAATTGAAAACAAATCTGAATTAAGCCTAATAATCAACAAATGGGGACTGAAGTACTGCAGTGTAGTGGTTTTAATTATGGACTTGGAAAATTACAACATATAACTTCATACTCCTTCAGTTACCATAAATCCTTGACTAGGATCAGTAGTAAACACAAGACCCCTCAGTTTTTAATATATCAAGTAGAGCTTAGGGGGCGTTTCTCCAGGAGGAAAGCTGAGAGCTGAGACGCTGAGGAAGGGGACCCGGAAACGTCTGGCACTGCCCCGTCCAGGGATGACTTTGGGCCGCCTTACTCGGCCCAGTGGGATTCAGAAATGCCGAGGGGTCAACGGAAGAGGTGAAGGGGAGCCCTGGCGGGTGAAGCCCCTGTCCCTGCCAAGCAGTAACAGTGAGGAAACCTAGACCCACCCACCAGAAAACCACACAAGCCTTCCCATCCAGGAAACTTCGACAAACCACACATCCAACCCCTCCCATAGAGAGGAATCCCCACAATAAAGGGACAACACAGCAAGATAAACAAGATGAAAAGGCAGAGAAATACCCAGCAAGTAAAGGAAAAGGATAAATACCTCCTAGACCAAACAAAAGATGAAGAGATAGGAAGTCTACCTGACAAAGAATTCCGAATAATGATAGTGAAAATGATCCAAAACCTGGAAAATAAGTTGGAGTTGCAGCTCAATAACCTGCAGGCAAGGATTGAGAAGATGCAGGTAAGCTTTAACAAGGACTTAGAAGAAATGAAAAAGAGTCAAAATACAATAAATAATGCAATAAATGAGATCAAAAACACCCTGGAGGGAACCAACAGTAGAATAACAGAGATGGAAGACAGAATAAGTGAGGTAGAAGACAGAATGGCAGAAATAAATGAAACAGAAAGGAAAAATGAAAAAAGAATTAAAAGAAATGAGGACAATCTTAGAGACCTCTGGGACAATATTAAATGCACCAATATTCGAATCATAGGAGTCCCAGAAGAAGAAGACAAAAAGAAAGACCATCAGAAAATTCTTGAAGAGATAATTGTAGAAAACTTCCCTAAATTGGGGAAGCAAATAGCCACTCAGGTCCAAGAAACACAGAGAGTCCCAAATAGAATGAACCCCAAGCGGGACACCCCAAGACACATATTAATCAAATTAGCAAATATCAAATACAAAGACCAAATATTAAAAGCAGCAAGGGAGAAGCAAAAGATAACTCACAAGGGGAATCCCATAAGGATAACAGCTGATCTCTCAACAGAAACGCTTCAGGCCAGAAGGGAATGGCAAAACATACTTAAAGTCATGGAAGAAAACAATCTACAACCCCGACTACTGTACCCAGCAAGGATCTCATTCAAATTTGAAGGAGAATTCAAAATTTTCTCAGACAAGCAGAAACTGAGAGAATTCAGCAACACCAAACCAGCCCTCCAACGAATGCTAAAGGATCTTTCCTAGATAGGAAACACCGATGGGATAGATAATCTGGAGCCCAAAACAATAAAATAAATGGCAGCGGGATCATACTTATCAATAATTACCTTAAATGTAAACGGGCTGAATGCCCCAACCAAAAGACAAAGATTGGCCGATTGGATACAGAAACAAGACCCCTATATATGTTGTCTACAAGAGACCCACCTCAAACCTAGGGACACATATAGACTGAAAGTTAAAGGCTGGAAAAAGATATTCCATGC